>CM077148.1:149368546-149920670 GCA_039583875.1 Platanthera guangdongensis | reverse complement strand
TTGTCTTACTCGAGTCATGAGTCTGAATTTGAAAATTTCAGCTTTTGACAGATTTCATGATCTCTAAGCCTTTCTGTGAGTCCATCTTTAATTTTCTTGTTGAGCACATCCGAGTTATGGTTTTGAAGAACGAGAACTTGGCCTCATCCAGTGGCTTCGTGAAGATGTCTGCAATTTGCCTGTCTGTAGGGACATATTGTAGATCTATGTACCCATGCTCCACATGCTCCCGGATTAAGTGGTACCACATCTCTATGTGCTTTGTCCGGCTATGAGTGACTGGGTTGTTGGCTATTGCAATCGTGCTGGAAGAGTCGCAAAACAGTGGAATGTTCTGAAACTTCATGTTATAGTCTTCAAACTAGTTCTTTATCCATAACAACTGTGGCACAGCAACTGCCTGTAGAGATATACTCTGACTCAGCTGTTGAGATTGCAATACAATTTTGCTTCATACTACTCCAGGAAATGAGCCTTCTTCCAAGGAATTGGCAAGTCCCGGAAGTGCCTTTCCTATCGTATTTGCTACCTGTAAAATCTGCATCTGAAAAACCAATTAGCTTGCTATCATTACTTCTTGGGTACCATAAGCCAAGATTTGGTGTACCTTCAAGGTATCTCAAGATCCGTTTTGCAGCAGCATAGTGAGATTCCTTGGATTTCACTTGAAATCTAGCACATACACATGTTGAGAACATTATGTAAGGTCTACTGGCAGTAAGGTAGAGAAAGAATCCAAATATGCTTCTGTACTTGATTTCATCAAAAGGTTTCCCTTTCTCATCCTTGTCCAGAGACAGTTGAACCCATTGGAGTCCTCATAGAGGTTGAGTTCTCCATTCTAAATTTCTTAATTAGCTCTTTGGTGAACTTAGTCTGTGAAATGAAAATTCCATCTTCAGATTGTTTCACCTGAAGCCCTAAGAAATACTTTAGCACGCCCATACTGCTCATTTCAAACTTCCCTTGCATAAGTTTAGAAATCTTCTTGCTGAGGTTGTCGTCAGTAGATCCAAAAATAATGTCGTCGACATAGATTTGCACTAGCAAAATCTTGCCTTTTATTTCCCTAAGAAATAATGTCTTATCTATCTTTCCCCTTGTGAACTTATTCTCAAGAAGAAAGGTAGACATTGTCCATACCAAGCTCGACGAGATTGTTTCAATCCATATAAAGCTTTAGATAATAGATAAACATAATCAGGAAAGCTATAATCAACGAAACCTGGAGGTTGTTCCACATACACCTCTTCGTTTATGTCACCATTAAGGAAGGTAGACTTCACATCCATCTGATAGACACTGAAGCCTTAAGAACGGCATATGCTAGGAATAACCTGATTGTATCCAGCCTTGCCACTAGTGCGTATGTCTGGTCAAAGTCGATTCCTTCTTCTTGACAATATCCTTTGACAACGAGTCTGGCCTTGTTCTTTATGATCGTTCCATCCTCGTCCATCTTGTTCATGTAGACCCATTTTGTACCAATGACATTATTACCTTTGGGTCTTCGAACAAGTTTTCATACTTGATAGCGCTTGAACTGATTTAGTTCTTCTACCATCGTCATTATCCACGATGCGTCTGAGTTTGCTTCCTCAAACTTCTTTGGTTCAACATTGGAGAGAAAACTCAAGTATAAATTCTCGTTAGTTGTACCTCTACGAGTTCTGACACCATCCCGGAGATCTCCTATGATTTGGTCCATTGGATAATCCTTCAAATGTCTGAGCTCTAGAGTCCTTGCATCTGGAACTTCTTCTTCAATCACCGGAGTGACTTCATCAACTTGGTTGATTTCATTATCTTGATCATCAACCTCTCCAATATGGGTTGGAGTGGTGTTCTTGATGAACTTTTCACCTTTTTCTTCAGTCGATTCATCCAAGTTCAGTTCTTTCAACTTGGTACCTGCATCTTCAATGAACAAACTAAAAGAGTTGCCTTGCAGCAAGATCATCTCATTAAATACAACATGTATGGATTCTTCTACGACCAGAGTTTTTCTATTAAATATCCTATATGCCTTACTATGGCTGCTATATCCTACAAAAATACCTTCAAAACTCTTTTCGCTAAATTATGTAGTATGACACTTGCCATTGTTAAGCACGAAGCACTTACAACCAAAAATTCTAAAATATGAGACAGTTGGTTTCCTGACCTTTAGAAGTTCGTAAGGTGACTTATTATGGTTCTTATTTATGAGTGCTCGATTTTGCACGTGGCAAGCAGTGTTGATGGCTTCAGCCCAGAAGTATTCCGGAAGTGAAGCATCACTCAACATGGTCCCGCAGGCCTCTATGAGTGTTCTATTCCTTCTCTCAGCTACTCTATTTTGTTGAGGAGTATGAGGAGAGGAGAACTCATGAAAGATACCTAGGCTTTCACAGAATTCTGTCATGGCCCCAGACTTGAACTCTGTTCCATTATCACTTCTGATTTTGACTACGGAACAGTTGTATTCATTCTGGACCTGCCTGACAAAATTGGTAAAGATGTCAAAGGTATCTGACTTGTGTTTCAGAAAGAACACACGCGCAAAACGAGAGTAATCATCAACAATAACCAACATATAATTCTTACCTCCCAAACTTCTAACTTGCAGTGGACCAAACAAGTCCATATGAAGCAGATGTAAACATCTGTTACAATCTTTGCCAATAACACTTTTAATGGTAGCCCTTGTTTGCTTACCTTTTACTCATGCGTGACAAGGTCTATCTTTTACGTACTTGACATTTGCGGCATCACGTACTAAATTTAGTTAAAATAATTTATTAATAGTTTTGAAATTAATATGTTAATCTCTTGTGTCATTGGTTACCAAGAGACGCACTATCTTTAGCCATAAAACACACTGGTGTAGAAGTGTCTATACAAATAAAATTTAAACAAAATATATTTCTTCTTCGAGTGTCTGATAGAATCGTTTCCATATTATCAACCGATTTTATCAAGCACTTATCAGCATGAAAATCAAGAATATATCCTTTGTCGCAAAGTTGGCTTATGCTTATGAGATTGTGTTCTAATCCTTCAACAGAAGCCATATCTAAGAAGGATACTATACCGTTAGAGATCATACCATAGCCTTTAGTAATTCCTCGGCCTGAACCTTCAAAGATGACCTTTGGCCTGTTCAAGACTGGAGAATAGTTCTGAAGAAGGCTTCTTATCCCGGTCATGTGCCGAGAGCATCCACTGTCCAAATACCAGATAGGCTTTTTGGTGGCCTTTGGATATACCTACAATTATAAATCAATTTTCCTTAGGAACCCAAACACGTTTGGGTCATTGGTCTCTTGTTAGAATACTCCTCCTACGAGTATTAGCATTTTATGAGTGGTCTTTCTCATATTACCAACATGAGGAGTTGTAAAGTTCCTGGAATTAAACTACCAGTCGATGGCAAAGTGACCAATTTTGCCACAGCACCAATAGTCAAATCTGTTGTATCTTTGCCTTAAGTTCTCCTACTTGACCTTTTGAGATGGAAGTCTAGCAGGTGCAACATTCTTGGAGGAGAAATCTTCATGTTGATGGCAATCACATGATTTCTTCTCCTTCAGTGGCATTTCCGTAATAGGCTTTACCTTTGGTGCTTTCTTGATGTTATGAACATGATTATAAGGGTCATAGCTCTAAAGAATAACTTCCTCATAAGGTGCCTTAAAGACACTCTCACCAAGGTTTTTGGGGCGAGTCCATCATTGGTAACGATACTTGGGTTCTATATAAGTAGGCCTAGTCAAGTGACCGTAGGATGAGTCAAGATCGAACTCATTTGATGGAAATATAACCTTCTTGAAGGAGATCTGATCTTGAGGGGCTTTCCCCTTCTCTCTGGCCAAAGCCTTATTGTCCACCTTATTCTTTCTTTGAGCTTTATTCCACCTAGAATATTAACTAGGAGCTTCAACATGGCCTAGCCCAGCACCTTTGGTCTTAGCTGAGAATTCAGCAATAAAATGAAGAACAGTCTTGGGCTTCGAGAAACTTTCGACAAGTTTCTTTTCAGCAGCAAGTTGTTCTTCCAACTCTTTAATGATTTTCTCTTTTAAGTCTAGGTGCTCCAGATCCTTGTTATATTCTTCAATGGCAGCATTGAAATTTTCTTTGAGGGAGTCGGTCTTAGTGACTTCCTCTCTCAAGGTGCTCTCTTCAGCTTTTAGAGACTTTATCTCTTTAGCTTGAGTTTTCACAACTCGCCGACATTTGTTGTAAGTCATGATTAACTCCTTATACTGGGCAATGAGTTCAGACTCATCGTCAGAAGAGCTGTCCTCATGATCATGCTCAGAAACATCAGATTCAGAGAGTGGAGTGTGAGGGTTTACATTCCCAGTAAACTAGGGCTCTTATTCGTCATCAGTCTGAGCCATAAGCCCAAAGTAGGCTTCTTCTTCTTCACTCGACTCAGATAAGTCGGAGTTGCTAAGAGTCTTGCCCTTCTTGGATATTTGGCTCTTTTCTGTTTTCTTCTTATTGTAAGAAGATTTTTTTTCTTCTCTTCTTCAACCCTCCTTCTTGTGGGGGCAGTCAGCGATGACATGACCTGGATTATTACAGCAATAACAAATGATGTCAGTGGAAATATATTTGTTCGGTTTAGTAGTATACCTGTCATGGCTTCTTGAGCCTTTTCAGTGTCGATCACCATCATGTCATGATCTTATGTAGGAGGCATCCTTGTCTTTCCATTGCTTCTTTTTTTTCAAGAATTTCTTGAACTATCATGGGAGTAGAGAGAACAGTCCTTCAGATAGCTCTGAGCCTAAGGTACTTGTCTCCGAGGTTTCTTCTTCACATACTTCTTGTGCTGGGGCAGGAGAGGCAGCCTTGGACTTCCTTGAGGTGTCTGCCTTGAGAGCAACAGACTTCTCCTTGGATGAGCACCTGCTCTTCTCTTCTTCATCTTTTCTTGTATTGAGTTGCATCTCATATGACATAAGCTTCCCAAAGATATTTTGCGGGTCTGTCTCAGCTAGCTTTCCAAATTCCTGGATAGCATAAAACTTGTTATCCCATTCCTTAGTTAGGGATCTCAAGAACTTATCATTCAGTTCTCCGTTTGTGAAGACTAGTCCGCAGACCCTTAGGCCGTTGACTATCTTGAAGAAATTTTCAAATGTATCTTCAATGGTATCCTTGGGTCCATGTCGGAAGGCTTCAAATTTCTGATTAAGAAGGGATCTTCTATCATCCCTAACCTCTTCTTTGCCTTCAATCAAGGTGACGAGAGACTGCCACATCTCCTTAGCAGACTGACAGTGGATCAGGTTCTGCAACATGGAGTCATCAACTTCACTTGCTATAATATTCTTGTCCTTCTTGTCTAAAGACACAAGTGCAATATCATCTTTGTCGAGATACATTAATTTCTTAGAAACCTTCTTTGTTGGATCTATAGTGGAGATGGTCATCAGAACATAAGGACCTTCTTCAACGATCATGAAGATCCTTGGATGCACAGCTTCCATGAAGAACCTAAATCTCTCTTTCCACATGGAAAAGTTATGCTTTGTGCATAAGGGAAGCGTGGCAAAATCTATAGCCTTGTCCAGGCTTGGAAAATCTTAAAAGACAACTTAGGTCAGATTTGATCAAGGTGCTAACCTTTTAGTGATCAACCTGACTTGATAAAAAATGAAAGTTATTCAGTTGTCTACCTAAATCACATAGAGGGTGGTGAATAGGTGAGTTGTGCGTCTTTTTGCGGAATAAAAATTTAGGGATCTATGCACACAAAATATAGTTGTCCAACTGATGAATCATAGAGGACACAGAGATTTATATTGGTTCCACAACCTTGGGTACATCCACTTTCCCTCACCGATTTAGCAAAGCACTATACTTGGCTACTCAACTATCTCGGATTGAAAACTAATGCTATGCCTCGGAACAAAGTTCCTACAATCCTGATCCATAACACGGATCTACCCTCGGAAGATAAAAACTTCATACAACTCGGAGACAAAGGCTCCTACACTCGGAGAGGAATCTCCAACAAGAATAAATGGAGAAAATATGAAATACAAACATAATATTTCTCAGATCTAAAAATCTTGGGTAAGGTCTTCTTCTTTTGAACTTTGCGGCTTTATCAGAATAATTTGAAGAAGAAACTCAACAAAATCTGGATCTGAAATTTCATTGACTCACACGATCCGAGAGATGATGAGGAGTTGAAGAGCAATCTCGATCTGTAAGTCAACCTTGATCTGAATCTTCTTGGACGAAAACCCTAGGTGATTTGCACGAAGATCGGCGGCGGTGGCTTCCGTTTTTGGACAGAGAAAATAGGATTCAAAAAACTTAAGAACATTTATTTACAGCTTGTTAAGGTTAGTCGAATTTGATAAGACCTTATATAAGATCTCCCTAACGGTCATAATTAACTTTAATGACATACACGTGGACCAATCACGCCAAGGCACTTGAAAATCCCGTCGATTCTAGACTTAGCGAAATTCTGGAAAATTTGACTGAATTACTTGAGTTGAAGATAAGCTACTCGAGTACCAATATAAGTGCTCGAGTGGATAGAATCAGACAATTCGAGATGAATTCCTAGATAAAATTCAGAACAGAACTTATAGATACTCGAGTGGAATAAAATTTACTCGAGTACTAGAAGTGTTACACGAGAGGTGGAGAAGAACTACTCGAGTACTAGAAGTATTACTCGAGAGGTAGAAGAAGTACTCGAGTCAAAGACTTAGCGAGTTTTTCTGGAAGATGAATTCTGGTTACTCGAGTACTAGAGATGGAGTACTCGAGAAGTAGAAAGACTACTCGAGTACATGAATAACTACTCGAGTGGGGTAAATACATCATGAGAATCTTCCTTCTGTAACTCGAGACAAAAGACTTATCTACTTGAGTAGTTAACATGACTACTCAAGTAAAAGACTTAGAATATTTTTTGAGAGGAAAATCTGTTAACTCGAGAATAAGAAGGAGTTTACTCGAGTAATGGACTTTGCCACTCGAGAGCTATGTTCAGACTACTCAAGAGCCATTTCCCTTACTCGAGTACAGACAGACTTACTCGAGTATTTACTAAGTGTTCAACTCGAGTACTTAAACTTCTACTTGAGTGAAAGACTTAGAAAAATTTTCCTTCAAGAGAATTTTCCTTTCTTCAATAAAATCAGCAACACTTCTTTCTCCAATCAATCCTAGTGCTTGAAACATGAAGTGTATCCTAATAGAGAGGCTGCACATGAGTCAACACTGTGGATCACACAATGAGGGATAACATTGTATGGTCCTGTGTTTAGTGACCCATTGTAGACTGACATTGATCTACACTTGGCAATTTAGTCCTGCAAACACATAACTAAAACAACACATCAAATACAACTTAATTCATCTTAGTTCTAGGGTTACTTCATCAAATCTTGGTTATTGTGGATATGATACCCAAAAATCAGTACCTTCTTCTTTCCTTCCCTGGGATATTCCTTTGCTTGAATCTTCAATTCAAGTTCATGTGTCTTCAGATTGTTGATGAGGCTCTCTACCTCCAGGGTGTTGATCTCATGAGACTTAGCAATAGCTTTCACCTCCGAGTTAAAGCGAGGAGGCAGAGATCGCAGCATCTTCCTCACTAGGTCACCATTTGGAAAGTTCTTTCCAAGAGATATTGAGGCGTTGACGATTTTTGTAAAGCGAGTGTACTTGCTGTCCACATCCTCGTCGATCTCCATCTGGAATTGTTCATATTCAAATTCGAGTCAGAATAGCTTCGACTCCTTCACCTACGAGGTACCTTCATGAGTGAGTTTAAGAAGATGTAATTTATCATAAGCAGCCTTGTAGTTACATATTCTTTTGAATTCTATTTTGTCTAAGGAGCAAAATAACAAGTTCAAAGCCTTGACATTATTCGTATATTTCAGCTTGTCTGTGTCATCCCCTTATCACATGGTTTTTTTAAGACTTTATCACCAAGCGTGACAGTGGGAGAAGTGTACTTTGTCTCTATCATGGCCCATACGTCCATGCTTTGAGTCATCGGAAATATTCTCATGCGTGCTCTCCAGTGACTATAGTCACTTCCCATAATAAGTGGAGGTCGACTCACACCTTGTCCCTCATTGAACGCGTGAACGGCGTTGGCCATCATACTTCAGGTATTTAAACCTTATTGAAGTAACCTCGCTCTGATAACAATTGTTCAATCTCGTGGCCAACCTTAGAGGGGGGTGTAACACCCCAAAAGGAGTGGTGGTCATTGGGGGCTACCGCGCTGCGATAGTCTTATCGCGGGCGGTAGCTCAATGACTTAAATGACCTAGCGCTCAGGTTGAGTATCGCGGAGCTAGCGCGCCGAGGTAGCCACTCAACTCTTTTGACCACTCAACACTTTCGACCACTCAATGCTTTTGAGCACTCAACACTATCAAAAAATCATCGAGAGCTTTAACGCCAGGCGGTAGGAGTTACCACGCCGTGCTAACTTATCGAGGAAAGTCGAACGAGTTACCGCCAAGCGCTAACGCCAGGCAGTAGGTGTTACTGCGTCGCGCTAACCGTTCAATAAAAGTCGAAAGGGTTACCGCCAAGCGTTAAAAGGTTATTGCGGGGAACTAGCTCTAATAGCAGCGCCGATGGGTCAAAGCGGTTAACGCCTATGTTTTCGTGCGAAGGTAGTAGTTACTGCACGACGGTAGCTTTTGTATAGATATGGACTTGATATTTTATTCTCATCATCTCATATACTTTCTCTGCTCTACTAGAGAAGGAAGAGGAGGAACATTCAGGAGCTTGTGTGAAAAGCGATCCAAGGTTTGCTTGTGGGTGAAATCACAAGACGACGCTAGATCCGCGGAGATGAAGTTGTGGCAGTCAATTCCATCCGGATCATGGTCATGGCTCCGAAGAGATCATTAAAACGAATTTCTCCCGGACAAGTGAAGTCCTCAATATGCATATTTGTATGGATCCCCTCACCAAAAGGTGAAAAAGGGTGGATTCGAATGGGTAGATCGGTTTGATCCCCATATATTCCTGCATTTAGATCCGGAAATGTAGAGTACGGAATAAGCATGTTGTGTGAAGCCCATTTGGACAGGTTGGTCTGGATTGGTGATGTTAATTTGTGTACCGGAGAAGACTCTGTGGATATGCATGGGAAGTACTTGTGAAATCCTGAGTCAAAAGGTGTGCAGGATGCTGCACCAAAGTACTGGAAGAATTTCCAGGAAAATACCCAGGAATGATCACAGTTTTGTGAATTTGAAAATGTTTTAGTTATCTTACTAAAATCACCTAGAGGGGGTGAATAAGTGAGTTGTGCATCCTTTGCAGAATAAAAATTTAACGAGCTATGCACAGAAAATTGAACAAGCATTCACAAATGACACAAAGAGTTATAGTGGTTCCCCAACCTTGGGTACATCCACTTTCCCTTCATCGATATAGCAAAGCACTAGACTCGGCTACTCCACTAATCTCGGATTGAAACCAATCCTACAACTCGGAACAACGTTCCTATAACTCGATTTGAAAACTGGATCTACACTCAGAAGATAAAACTTCCTATAAAAACAACTCGGAGAACAAGACTCCTACACTCGGAGATGGATCTCCTACAAGAATAAATTGAAAAATAAATACAAACAGTGTTATCTTTCAGATCTGAAAATTGTTGTCTTTCTTCTTCCTTGAGTTTTGCGGCTTTGTCATAAATAAGTTGAAGAAGGCTCGACAAGATCTCTGATCTGAAAATCTGGACTCAGTAAGATCAAGTATTGGATCTATAGATTGAATAATGTCTTGATCTCTGAATCACTTACTATGAATCCATTTGGATTGAAAGCGATTTTGGCAATGAAGATGATGAGCGACGATGCTTATGATTATGGAAAGAGAATTAGGGATTCAGAATTCTTAAAATATTTTTTTCTCCTTCTTGGGGTTGGTCGAAATTGACATGACCTTATATAGGATAAGCCTAATGGTCATAATCATAATAAATGATAGCCACGTGGACCAATCACGTGCTAATGACATTTAAAATTACGTCTGTCTGGACTTAAGAAAATTCTGAAAAACAGTACAGTTCTTCTCGAGAGAAAAGATAATACTCGAGAAAAAACTACTTGTTCTCGAAAACAACAATGAAGATCTCGAGAAAAAGTCTTATAAAAAATTTGGAGGTGGAATCCAGAGTTCTCGGGAATGAAGGAAGTACTCGAGAAAAAAAACTTTAGTTCTCGAGAAGAAACAATCGGGTACTCGAGAACAAATAAGTGTTCTCGAGAACAGATGTCTGGTTCTCGAGAAAAGAAATCTAGGTCTCGAGAAAAGTCTTTTGCATCTCGAGAATTTAACATAGTCTTCTCGAGAATAAATATAGTCTTCTCGAGAAAACGACTTAGAAGAAAATCTGTAAAGGAAAGATGTAACTAAAGATAAGTGTTATGCAGTATTCGAGTACAGAAGGCCTTCTCAAGAACAACAATAAGCCTTCTCAAGAACAGTTTCTGTAACTCGAAATCAAGACAAGTCTTACTCGAGAACAATCTTTAGTTTTTCTCGAGTACAAAAGATCGTACTCGAGAAAAACACTTAGAGAAACTTTCTTAAATCTGAAAACATAATTTCTTCAAAATAAACATCATCCAACTTTTCTCACATGCCCTTAGTGCTTGAAAAGGAAGTGTGTCCCAATAGAGAGGCTAAACATCAGTCAACACCATGGATCATGTAATGAGGGATTATATTATATGGCCCTATGATTGGTGACTCATTGTAGACTGACATTGGTCTACACTTGACAATTAAGTACTGCAACCAATCAACGAAACAGAGCATCAAATACAAACTTAATTCATCTTAGTTCAAGGGTGACTTCACACAAATCAGGGCTATTGCGGATGAAATACCCAACAATCTCTCCATATTTGCAGAAGTCCTAACCCTCTACACTAAGATGAATTACCTCAAGATAAAATAAGTAAAGAACTAATAATCATGGAATAAAAACTATGATGAAGAAAAATCAGATCAGCAAAACTAAAAGTTCATATAAATAGAAATTTGTCCAAGGAAAATTAAATTCCACAATTTCAAAAACAATAAGAACTTTCAGTACATCTTCAACTTCTATTGATCCTCTTGTTGTTGCTATCTTTCTAACTTTTCTTGTTGTCTCTTTTCATAGCTGTATGGTTTGGGGAAATACTTTGGAGGCCTGCGAGGAGCTTTGGGATTGTTCCTCCCTTATTTTTTATCTTAAATTCTTCTCTTGGTAAGAGACTTTTCATATAATTCCCAATCCTGAGGGCTGTAATGTAGGTTCATGAAAGTGAGCTGTTATATCAGGAATACTCTAGAGGGGGGGGGGGGCTGAATAGAGTATTTAGAGTTTTATAAAATTCTCTGCTGGATAATACAAATTAGTCTAAGTGTAGTAGTAAATAAATCAAAATATAAAAGCACAAAACTAACTACCACATCCACAACAAGAAAATAAAAGAAAGAGGTCAACCATATGACACAAGAAATTTATAGTGGTTCCCCAACCTAGGTACATCCACTCTTCTACCACCCTGGTAGAAATCCACTCAGGTTTTTTATTAGGTGTCTGACACCAATGAGCTTTTGATTAGGTGCTCAAAAACCAAATCCCCAAGTCTTTTGATTAGCTGACTTGTAACCAAGAAACACTTTTGAAGGGAGATGACAACCCTTTACACAGTGGGGGTGATAGAGTTGATTATGTCTTCTTTATCAACAATCAGAGAGAAGACTTGTGGATTATTGATGGTAGCAAATGGCTCCCCCTGAGATATTGAATGGATCAGGGAAATATGGAAGCCTTCCTGTAGGGTGATAGGCCTTCAAGCTTTTAGCATTTATCTACAGGATCTTCTTGACAGATTTGATAGTTGTTGTCCTTGGAAGTCCTGGAGTGTTGAAGTAATAAGACTCTTGATTTTGTATGACTGTTCTTCTTCTTCTGAGAGTAGATCTTCTTTTTGTATCAGAGCTTTTGTGAAGGAGTAGAGAAGCTGTTGAAGACAGATTGACTGAAAAATCTCTGTGTCTGTGTATGCTGTGTCTCTGTAATTGCTCTGGTACTCTGATTGTTCTTACTTGCTGTCAGGAAAGAGAGAAAAATCTCTTTTATATTTCCTGAGGGAATTTCCTTTCGAAATTGGAATCCTTCTGTGGCAATCAATGCTGGCGGTCCTTGAAAATAAACTGCATTGATTTCTTTCCCCAACTGTCCCTTGGAAAAATAGAAAACAATAATTCCGATGAAAGTCGTGATTAATGTGTCGTCCAACGGTAATATTCAGAGAATATTTTATCATTAATCATTCAGAAATTATTGCCATGGACTAAGGACAGAAGGAATAAATGCTAAGTCTGGAATCATCGAACTGATGACAGAATTCGTCGAGCTGATAACTGTGTTCGTCGACTGGAGTTCAGCAACTATTCTGGACTTAGAATATTCACAGTTGTATCTGAAATGAAAGTTAAAGTCTCCAGAATTTGTCGACCTAAGATTTGATTTTGTCGAGCTGAGTTTCTGGAGTTGTCAAATATTCTGTGTGTCGACACAATTACTCCTGGTGTCAACACAGGTGGTGTCGACTGATATCCTGTGTGTCGACACAAGTCTTCTGTGTGGTGTTGACACAAACTTTCCAAAGTGTCGACTGATGATCTGTATGTTGGCACAAGTTCTTTTAGTGTCGACTCAGTTGGTGTCGACATATACTCTGAGTGTTGACACAAGTCTTCTGGTTATAAGTTATTGAAGTAGATAATCCAGAATTCGTCGGGCAAAGAACTAAGTTTGTCGACCTGAGACTAGAGAACATTGTCTTGACAAAATGTTGTAGTAGTCCAAAGATTCGTCGACCAAAGAATAGAGTTCGTCGACCAAAGTCGGATTCTAAGGACTTCGGATATCTTGATCTTTCCTGAACTTGAAGTTTTGTTGTAATCCAAGTTTTCATCAATCAGAGAATGTAGTTCGTCGAGCTCAACTCAGAGAATTAACTCTGAGATCGTCGAACTGAGCACGACAATCATCGACCTGAGTTCGACGAACGTCGAACTCACTTTACAGAGTCTTGAAATCTTCTTAAGTCTTGATTCTCTAGAAGACTTGTTGATAGCTGGTCCATGTGTTGTTGACTCTAAGGACTTGGCCTAAACTCTAGGACACAACTATGACCCTAGCTATACATTGTGGGTCATATGATCCTAACTTAGTGAACCTAGCCCAAATCTTACTAGGGATCCAACTGTAACAGGCCAAATTCCTGAAACAGGCAATTTTTGGGTGACACGGCCTGGGACACGGGCGTGTCCCAGGGCGTGTCAGTTGACACGGCCTGCGACACGGGCGTGTCGCAGGGCGTGTCGGGTTGTGTCGACGATCGGCCTTGGTCTCGACGATTTTTTTGGCTCGACGAGGTGTCGAGAGGGGGCACACGGCCCAGGACACGGGCGTGTCCAAGGCCGTGTCGTATGCTCGACGAGTGTTACTCGACGATCGTCGAGTGTCGAGTTTCGAGTGAGGACACGGCCTGTGACACGGGCATGTCACAGGGCGTGTCAGGGGCACACGGCCAGGAACACGGGCGTGTGCCAGGCCGTGTGAAGTCTCGGGTTGTTTTGGGATTATTTTCATTGAGGCACACAGCCTCAGACACGGGCATGTCTGAGGGCGTGTCAGGGACACGACATGTGACACGGGCGCGTCATACGGCCGTGTACTGGCTGGATTGAGTCGGTTGTCTGCCGCTTAGAGGGACACATCCTGTGACACGGGCGTGTCACAGGGTGTGTCAGGCCGTGTTCAAGCTTTTCTGGCCAGATCTGAGCCGTTTGTTTCCCTCTTCCTGGATCCAGTGGTTGGGCTCTGTCTAGGTGTTGTGAAGGCCGAGATTAAGGGGATTTAATCCCTCTTTCTTCTTCTTCTTCTCCTTCATGTTTTTCCAAGAAAGAGAGAGAAAGAAAGGCCAAGGCAAGAGGGAAGGGAGGAGTCTTCCAGCTGCTGTAGGAGGTGTGGAGTGCAGAGAGAAGATCCGAGAGCGGATTCGTGAAGGCAGAGCCGAGGCGGTGATTTCCATCCGGCTACTTCATGGCACCAAAGCGATCTTCAAGGGTAACGATCTCCTTCTTGGACATCGAAGTCCTTTCTTTATACATGTGCTTGGAATCCTCCACCAAGAGGTGGATTTGCGGAAGAGATTCCTTTGTTGAGTCTGCAGTTAGAGCCGGAACTATGGAGTACGACCTAGGCATGCTGCGTGAAGCCCATCTGGACCAGTAGTCTGGATTGGTGATGTTCATGGGTAAACCGGAGAAGACTCCGTGGTTTTGACGATATGTAAAGGGATTTCTATTATGATGTTGTATGGATGTGATGCTGAGGAGGCTTTGGCAAAGCTCCTGGTTATGAAATGATCAATTGGTAGCACGCCTGGGGAGCTCGTGATAAACCCGGCCTGTTACACCACTAGGGTGGGTTGATCTAGTTAGGAAGGGATCGATGGGTGGCAATGCCTGGGGAGCCGAGTTAAACCCAGCTTGCTGCACCACATAGTGTGGGTCGATCGAATTAGGAGGGGGGTCGATGGGTAGACATTGCCTGGGGAGCTTGGATAAACCCGGCGTGCTACACCACATGTTGTGGGTCGACCTACTCTGGTTGTTGGATGTTGTGAGGGTGTACCTCTGTGTGGTTTGGGCGGGATGTCGCCAGCTTGCGAGACTGGTGGACTAGGGCCGGTCAACCAACAAGTTAAAACCTCGAATCGGCGGTGTATGACTGGTGGATTCCGGTACGCCAAGAAGGTGCCCTGAGTGCACGGAACGTCTGGTGGATTCCAGCGTTTGTGATGTTATGTGTTTGCTAGCAGGATAAACATATGATATACATATGATGCTTGATGATACTTGATGATAGATGACAACACTGTATTCAGGGAAGGAACCATTACCCCGGGTAGAGGGTAGGGTCGTTATAATGGGTCAGCTAAATGCTGACCGTTACTTTGTTTTGCCGCTTTTTGGTGGATGTCTCAATGCAGGTGCCGCGGCTTGAAATGAAAGTGGAATGGCTAGCTTGCTGCTATAGGCCCTTGAAGGCCATGTGAAGAGCTATGTTTGGATTTCATGTGTGGCTGGCCTGCATGCCGATGTACGAAATTGTTGCTGTGTAAAGAGGAACCTGTAAGGCCATAAGGCCAGGGTGTGTGAGTTGTATACATTCCTGGTGTTGTTATATAAATGTGGTATTTATATATTGGTGGACATTCTGGTTTGAGTTCATGCGAACAAGTAAAAATGCTGCGCTAGAATGGAATGAGTTAAGGATACGCAGAGAGTTTGATTTCCACAAGTAATTCCTTCGCCTGTCTGTGCTATATGGCGTGGGGCCCCGGCCGGACCCACCGTTATATGTCATGTGACGGGTGGGGGCGTTACAAAGTGGTATCAGAGCCAGGTTGAGATTGTTTGGGAGGAGAGAACATAATTGAACTCATGAATGTCCACTAGGAATGTATGTCATGCACATGCTGTGCGTGAGTGTGTAGTCAATGTAGCAGTACCGTTATGATTGGAAGTATTAATGGTGTTCTGTACATTGATAGGTGGCGAGGGATGGAGCTGGGCCGTCTGAACCACAGCGGTCGGATGAGAGTGCAGCACCCGTGGAAGCGCCTATGCCTCCCTCGGCAGAGGCCATACGGGTGGTGACGGAGACAGTGCTTGCAGTATTACAAGCACAGCCAACTGGACAGGCAAGACCTGGTGGAAGGCAAGAGCATGCTGCAGTGGTGATGGAAGCGCAAGCAAGTGGCGACTCATTGTCACGTTTTATGCACTTCCATCCACCTACGTTTGGTGGAGCGCTTTCACCAACGCAAGCAGAAGATTGGTTAGCAAGAGTAAAAAGGATCCTAACCGTAATCAGGATGGTAGAGGAGCAGAAAGTGACGTTGGCCACTTTTCTGTTAGAAGGCGATGCGAGATTATGGTGGGATGAAATTGAAGTGCACCACTTGGCAGGTCGAGGTTTAACGGAGGTTTCAATGGAGGAATTCTCCCAAATATTTTTAGCCAAGTATGTGCCAGTGTCGCAGAGGATTGCGATGGAAAATGAGTTTCTCCGTCTGGTGCAGGGTGAGCGAGATATTGACACTTACCTGCATGAGTTTACAAGATTAGGGAGATATGCGGGATCTACCTTTGCGGAGGAAGCGCGAAAGACAAATTAGTTTTATGGGGGATTGCGAGATGAATTGAGATTGGCACTTCCGAGTTCCGTGAGCCAAGGCTTCCAAGCGTTGGTCGATACAGCCCGTGCTTTGGAGAAGGATATGAAGCGAGTACAAGAGAATAAGAGACGGGCAATAGAAAAGTCAGAGTTTCAAATGTCACCATCGGATCAATCGGAGTTTCGACGACGAGAGAAGAAACGATTTAGGCCGGTAGAATCAGCGCCGTCGACTGTTTCTTCGGGGGCGACGTATGGGCCAGGACGTGTGGATACACGTATATGCTATAAATGTGGGCAGCAAGGACACATCGCAAAATTCTGTCGGAATGCCCCTCCAGGGAGTGAGAAAAAGATAGGTGCGTCATATGAAGAAAAAGGGAAAGCAGTGGCCGAATCATCTGCACCGCGGACGCAACCTCGCTTTCATGCTATGGAAGTGCAAGAACCGCAAAGCTCTGTTGGGGAGATTCAGCCTCGAGTGTTTAATTTGTCTCTAAATCGCGAATTTCAAAATCGGGAGGCTGAGCGGAAGTGAACTGTGATGTGCATCATGTCGATCTTATGAATGTTGTGTATGAAAACTATGTGTATCTATCAGGTGTGATGAATACTAGCTGGTGTGCATATTAAGAAAAGCTTGGTGCACTTGTGATTGTGCTGAGAATCAATTATGTTGTTTTATTTTGAGGTCTTATTTGACTGAATGTGCACACGTGGAAGTTAGGGATGTTTGTTGAGCTGTCTGTTTGTTCGTGTGTGCGGAGGCTTGGGGTGTACACTTTTGTGATGTTGTGGCTGATTGGCTGCTTGGAGTCAAATTTCGAGGATGAAATTATTTGAAGGAGGGGAGGATTGTAACAAGCCAAATTCCTGAAACATGCAATTTTTGGGTGACACGGCCTGGGACACGGGCGTGTCCCAGGCGTGTCAGTGGACACGGCCTGCGACACGGGCGTGTCGCAGGGCGTGTCGGGTTGTGTCGACGATCGGCCTTAGTCTCGACGATTTTTTTGGCTCGACGAGGTGTCGAGAGGGGGCACACGGCCTAGGACACGGGCGTGTCCAAGGCCGTGTCGTATGCTCGACGAGTGTTACTCGACGATCGTCGAGTGTCGAGTTTCGAGTGAGGATACGGCCTGTGACACGGGCGTGTCACAGGGCGTGTCAGGGGCACACGGCCAGGAACACGGGCGTGTGCCAGTCCGTGTGAAGTCTCGGGTTATTTTGGGATTATTTTCGTTGAGGCACACGGCCTCAGACACGGGCGTGTCTGAGGGCGTGTCGGGGACACGACACGTGACACGGGCGCGTAACACGGTCGTGTACTTGCTGGATTGAGTCGGTTGACTGCCGCTTAGAGGGACACGGCCAGTGACACGGGCGTGTCACAGGGCGTGTCAGGCCGTGTTCAAGCTTTTCTGGCCAGATCTGAGTCGTTTGTTTCCCTCTTCCTGGATCCAGTGGTTGGGCTCTGTCCAGGTGTTGTGAAGGCCGAGATTAAGGGGATTTAATCCCTCTTTCTTCTTCTTCTTCTTCTTATCCTTCATATTTTTCCAAGAAAGAGAGAGAAAGAAAGGCCAAGGTAAGAGGGAAGGGAGGAGTCTTCCAGCTGCTGTAGGAGCTGTGGAGTGTGGAGCGAAAATCCGAGAGCGGATTCGTGAAGGCAGAGCCGAGGCGATGATTTCCATCCGGCTATTTCATGGCACCAAAGCGATCTTCAAGGGTAACGATCTCCTTCTTGGACATCGAAGTCCTTTCTTTATACATGTGCTTGGAATCCTCCACCAAGAGGTGGATTTGCGGAAGAGATTCCTTTGTTGAGTATGCAGTTAGAGCCGAAACTATGGAGTACGGCCTAGGCATGTTGTGTGAAGCCCATCTGGACCAGTAGTCTGGATTGGTGATGTTCATGGGTAAACCGGAGAAGACTCCGTGGTTTTGACGATATGTAAAGGGATTTCTATTGTGATGCTGTATGGATGTGATGCTGAGGAGGCTTTGGCAAAGCTCCTGGTTATGAAATGATCAATTGGTAGCACGCCTGGGGAGCTCGTGATAAACCCGACCTGTTACACCACTAGGGTGGGTTGATCTAGTTAGGAAGGGATCGATGGGTGGCAATGCCTGGGGAGCCGAGTTAAACCCGGCTTGCTGCACCACATAGTGTGGGTCGATCGGATTAGGAGGGGGGTCGATGGGTAGACATTGCCTGGGGAGCTTGGATAAACCCGGCGTGCTACACCACATGTTGTGGGTCGACCTACTCTGGTTGTTGGATGCTGTGAGGGTGTACCTCTGTGTGGTTTGGGCGGGATGTCGCCAGCTTGCGAGACTGGTGGACTAGGGCCGGTCAACCAACAAGTTAAAACCTCGAATCGGCGGTGTATGACTGGTAGATTCCGGTACGCCAAGAAGGTGTCCTGAGTGCACGGAACGTCTGGTGGATTCCAGCGTTTGTGATGTTATGTGTTTGCTAGCAGGATAAACATATGATATACATATGATGCTTGATGATACTTGATGATAGATGACAGCACTGTATTCAGGGAAGGAACCACTACCCCGGGTAGGGGGTAGGGTCGTTATAATGGGTCAGCTAAATGCTGACCGTAACTTTGTTTTGCCGCTTTTTGGTGGATGTCTCATTGCAGGTGCCGCGGCTTGAAATGAAAGTGGAATGGCTAGCTTGCTGCTATAGGCCCTTGAAGGCCATGTGAAGAGCTGTGTTTGGATTTCATGTGTTGCCGGCCTGCGTGCCGATGTACGAAATTGTTGCTGTGTAAAGAGGAACCTGTAAGGCCATAAGGCCAGGGTGTGTGAGTTGTATACATTCCTGGTGTTGTTATTTAAATGTGGTATTTATATATTGGTGGACATTCTGGTTTGAGTTCATGCGAACAAGTAAAAATGCTGTGCTAGAATGGAATGTGTTAAGGATACGCAGAGAGTTTGATTTCCACAAGTAATTCCTTCGCCTGTCTGTGCTATATGGCGTGGGGCCCCGGCCGAACCCACCGTTATATGTCATGTGACGGGTGGGGGCGTTACAAAGTGGTATCAGAGCCAGGTTGAGATTGTTTGGGAGGAGAGAACATAATTGAACTCATGAATGTCCACTAGGAATGTATGTCATGCACATGTTGTGCGTGAGTGTGTAGTCAATGTAGCAGTACCGTTATGATTGGAAGTATTAATGATGTTCTGTACATTGATAGGTGGCGAGGGATGGATCTGGGCCGTCTGAACCACAGCGGTCGGATGAGAGTGCAGCACCCGTGGAAGCGCCTATGCCTCCCTCGGCAGAGGCCATACGGGTGGTGATGGAGACAGTGCTTGCAGTGTTACAAGCACAGCCAACTGGACAGGCAAGACCTGGTGGAAGGCAAGAGCATGCTGCAGTGGTGATGGAAGCGCAAGCAAGTGACGACTCATTGTCACGTTTTATGCACTTCCATCCTCCTACGTTTGGTGGAGCGCTTTCACCAACGCAGGCAGAAGATTGGTTGGCAAGAGTAAAAAGGATCCTTACCGCAATCAGGACGGTAGAGGAGCAGAAAGTGACGTTGGCCACTTTTCTGTTAGAAGGCGATGCGAGATTATGGTGGGATGAAATTGAAGTGCACCACTTGGCAGGTCGAGGTTTAACGGAGGTTTCAATGGAGGAATTCTCCCAAATATTTTTAGCCAAGTATGTGCCAGTGTCGCGGAGGATTGCAATGGAAAATGAGTTTCTCCGTCTGGTGCAGGGTGAGCGAGATATTGATACTTACCTGCATGAGTTTACAAGATTGGGGAGATATGCGTGATCTACCTTTGCGGAGGAAGCGCGAAAGACAAATCGATTTTATGGGGGATTGCGAGATGAATTGAGATTGGCACTTCCGAGTTCCGTGAGCCAAGGCTTCCAAGCGTTGGTCGATACAGCCCGTGCTTTGGAGAAGGATATGAAGCGAGTACAAGAGAATAAGAGAAGGGCAATAAAAAAGTCAGAGTTTCAAATGTCACCATCGGATCAATCGGAGTTTCGACGACGAGAGAAGAAACGATTTAGGCCGGTAGAATCAGCGCCGTCGACTCTTTCTTCGGGGGCGACGTATGGGCCAGGACGTGTGGATACACGTATATGCTATAAATGTGGGCAGCAAGGACACATCGCAAAATTCTGTCGGAATGCCCCTCCACGGAGTGAGAAAAAGATAGGTGCGTCATATGATGAAAAAGGGAAAGCAGTGGCTGAATCATCTGCACCGCGGACGCAACCTCGCTTTCATGCTATGGAAGTGCAAGAGCCGCAAAGCTCTGTTGGGGAGATTCAGCCTCGAGTGTTTAATTTGTCTCTAAATCGCGAATTTCAAAATCGGAGGCTGAGCGGAAGTGAACTGTGATGTGCATCATGTCGATCTTATGAATGTTGTGTATGAAAACTATGTGTATCTATCAGGCGTGATGAATACTAGCTGGTGTCCATATTAAGAAAAGCTTGGTGCACTTGTGATTGTGCTGAGAATCAATTATGTTGTTTTATTTTGAGGTCTTATTTGGCTGAATGTGCACACGTGGAAGTTAGGGATGTTTGTTGTGCTGTCTGTTTGTTCGTGTGTGCGGAGGCTTGGGGTGTATGCTTTTGTGATGTTGTGGCTTATTGGCAGCTTGGAGTCAAATTTCGAGGACGAAATTATTTGAAGGAGGGGAGGATTGTAACAGGACAAATTACTGAAACAGGCAATTTTTGGGTGACACGGCCTGGGACACGGGCGTGTCCCAGGGCGTGTCAGTAGATACGGCCTGCGACACGGGCGTGTCGCAGGACGTGTCGGGTTGTGTCGACGATTGGCCTTGGTCTCGACGATTTTTTTGGCTCGACGAGGTGTCGAGAGGGGGCACACGGCCCAGGACACGGGCGTGTCCAAGGCCGTGTCGTATGCTCGACGAGTGTTACTCGACGATCGTCGAGTGTCGAGTTTCGAGTAAGGACACGGCCTGTGACACGGGCATGTCACAGGGTGTGTCAGGGGCACACGGCCAGGAACACGGGCGTGTGCTAGGCCGTGTGAAGTCTCGGGTTGTTTTGGGATTATTTTCGTTGAGGCACACGGCCTCTGACACGGGCGTGTCTGAGGGCGTGTCGGGGACACGGCACGTGACACGGGCGTGTCACACGGCCGTGTACTGGCTGGATTGAGTCGGTTGTCTGCCGCTTAGAGGGACACGGCCTGTGACACGGGCGTGTCACAGGGCGTGTCAGGCCGTGTTCAAGCTTTTCTGGCCAGATCTGAGTCATTTGTTTCCCTCTTCCTGGATCCAGTGGTTGGGCTCTGTCCAGGTGCTGTGAAGGCCGAGATTAAGGGGATTTAATCCCTCTTTCTTCTTCTTCTTCTCCTTCATGTTTTTCCAAGAAAGAGATAAAAAGAAAGGCCAAGGCAAGAGGGAAGGGAGGAGTCTTCCAGCTGCTGTAGGAGCTGTGGAGTGCGGAGCGAAGATCCAAGAGCGGATTTGTGAAGGCAGAGCCGAGGCGGTGATTTCCATCCGGCTACTTCATGGCACCAAAGCGATCTTCAAGGGTAACGATCTCCTTCTTGGACATCGAAGTCCTTTCTTTATACATGTGCTTGGAATCATCCACCAAGAGGTGGATTTGCGGAAGAGATTCCTTTGTTGAGTCTGCAGTTAGAGCTGGAACTATGGAGTACGGCCTAAGCATGCTGTGTGAAGCCCATCTGGACCAGTAGTCTGGATTGGTGATGTTCATGGGTAAACCGGAGAAGACTCTGTGGTTTTGACGATATATAAAGGGATTTCTATTGTGATGCTGTATGGATGTGATGCTGAGGAGGCTTTGGCAAAGCTCCTGGTTATGAAATGATCAATTGGTAGCACGCCTGGGGAGCTCATGATAAACCCGGCCTGTTACACCACTAGGGTGGGTTGATCTAGTTAGGAAGGGATCGATGGGTGGCAATGTCTGGGGAGCCGAGTTAAACCCGGCTTGCTGCACCACATAGTGTGGGTCGATCGGATTAGGAGGGGGGTCGATGGGTAGACATTGCCTGGGGAGCTTGGATAAACCCGGCGTGCTACACCACATGTTGTGGGTCGACCTACTCTGGTTGTTGGATGCTGTGAGGGTGTACCTCTGTGTGGTTTGGGCGGGATGTCGCCAGCTTGCGAGACTGGTGGACTAGGGCCGGTCAACCAACAAGTTAAAACCTCGAATCGGCGGTGTATGACTGGTGGATTCCGGTACGCCAAGAAGGTGCCCTGAGTGCACGGAACATCTGGTGGATTCCAGCGTTTGTGATGTTATGTGTTTGCTAGCAGGATAAACATATGATATACATATGATGCTTGATGATACTTGATGATAGATGACAGCACTGTATTCAGGGAACGAACCACTACCCCGGGTAGGGGGTAGGGTCGTTATAATGGGTCAGCTAAATGCTCACCGTTACTTTGTTTTGCCACTTTTTGGTGGATGTCTCATTGCAGGTGCCGCGGCTTGAAATGAAAGTGGAATGGCTAGCTTGCTGCTATAGGCCCTTGAAGGCCATGTGAAGAGCTGTGTTTGGATTTCATGTGTGGCCGGCCTGCGTGCCGATGTACGAAATTGTTGCTGTGTAAAGAGGAACCTATAAGGCCATAAGGCCAGGGTGTGTGAGTTGTATACATTCCTGGTGTTGTTATATAAATGTGGTATTTATATATTGGTGGACATTCTGGTTTGAGTTCACGCGAACAAGTAAAAATGCTGCGCTAGAATGGAATGAGTTAAGGATACGCAGAGAGTTTGATTTCCACAAGTAATTCCTTCGCCTGTCTGTGCTATATGGCGTGGGGCCCCGGCCGGACCCACCGTTATATGTCATGTGACGGGTGGGGGCGTTACACTAACAATCTCACCCTATTTGGGTGAGGTCACTAATTACAGACTCAAATCAAAATTGAAAATAAACAAAGCAGAAAAAGCATATATCTGGCAGAGATCAATAACACATGCAGCAGATATATATACATAAACTTTGTTCAGAATATAGAGCAGTTATAGATAATTATAGAAAACAATAGAGTTCAAAATTTACTTCTTCTGTTTCTTTTCCTTTGGCATTTCTTGCTTGTTCTTCTCTCCAGACTTTGTAAACACAATCTCTCTATTTGGATCTGAAGCTTCCACTTTTGTCATTGTCATATCAGTAGCCCCTATAATCTTCAAAGATGTGGCTCTGGGGATAACTTCTTCTAGGTGTAACTTCATGTAGTCATCACCATTGAAAAACTTGTTAGCTTTATCAAATCTCTTAAGTTCCTCTTTTCCATACTTTGACATTGTTGAATATTCAGAAGGATCCTTTCCTTCAGCTTTGGCTTTGTTAATCATAGAAAGTCCTACAATTTCCTGGAACTTGGCCATTCTAGCAGTAGTAGCTATTTCAGGATCTTCAAAAGGAATAGGAGGAGAAGATGGTCCTTTAGAGCCTTCAGCTTGTTGATGTTCAGTGGATTGTTGCTGTTGTTGTTGATGTTTCTGCTGCTGTTGATGTTGTTGCTGCTGCTGGTGTTGCTTTCCTGAAGAGTATTGCCTGTGCTGGCTGCTTTCATGTGATCTCCCTTGGTGTCTTTGATATGTTTGAAGTGGGGCAGATCTTTGACAATATGTGCTTGAAGCACTATCAACTGGTGGAGGTGGAGGAAGTGGTCTTTTCTGAATCTTTGAACTGGAGCAGGAGAGTACCTTCTGCTTTTCTTCCTCTCCTTCTGCTGATTTTTGGATAACCACATTCAAGATGGCATCCCTTTGTATGGAGTTATCTTTTGGAGAATATAATAGGGAGTGTTATTGTTTGGATTTGGCTTTGGAGTAGGATGAGGAGGGGCTTTTCTTTTCTTGGATACTTACTTCCTCTTGGGTTCATCATCAGAATCATCATCATCATCCTCATCATCATCATTATCAGATCCCTGAGGGTTATCATATAAGTCATTTAGAGCTTTCAGATCCTCAGCAGAAATGATAGGCTTTTCAGGAGCTGGAGGTAGAGATAGAGCTTGAGCAGGAACTTCAACAAGAGCTAGAGGAGAAGTCACAGGAGAAGCTGGAGAGCTAATTCTGATAGTACTTTCAGCAGCTGCCTTACTTTCTTCTTCTATATCAGCCAAAATAAAATCATCCAGATTTGGTATGAGTGAGTTATCCATTACAAATGTTGGAACAGAAATAACTTCTTCTAGAGATGAGATGACTACTGGCTTTGAAATAACAAAACTATCTTTAAGTTGCTTAGCAACGTTTGGAGAGATTGGAGAAGTATATGGTACAATAGCCAAGGATGACTTAGTAGGTACTGCTGGAATATAATTCAGAAAGACAGTATCAAAACTTTTCAATAAATCAACTAAATTTACTGTGGGATTAATTATGAATTCAGAAATAGAAAGAATGTCTTCAGCAACTGTCTCTTCAGGAACTGACTCATCAAGGTCCATGTCAGTCTCAATGAAATGAATCAAATCAATTAAATCTCTATCATCAGGAATAAAATCTGCATCCCCTAGAATTAAATCTGTATCTGCTAGTAGTGCTTCTACCTCTGCTGTTACTAGAGCTGCTGGAGCTGAGATTTCTACTTCTGCTGGAGGTGCTGCAGCTTCTTCATTAAGCATCTCTCCCTGCCTAGTTTCAGTGTATACTGGAGCCAAGCCCCTGAATGAAGAGGGGTAGCAGTGAAGGCAGAAAGTTGAGCAAAAAGAGTCGATATAGAGGTAGCAAGAGGTATAATGGCCTCTGCTATGATTGATTTTATGAGGGGTGTGATGATAGCAATGATGGAAGATATGGTGGAGGGGTCCAATGTTGGAGCAGTGGATGTTTCAGTTGTTGTGTGAGTAGAAACATGTGGAGGAATGATAGATGGTGGTGGAGATGGAGGAGTAGCAACTAGCATGATTGTATCTATTGGTAGATGGAAAGATGGTATGGTGGACAAATGTTGTGGAAGAGGAGATGGTGGTGGTGAGGGAATATATGTGTCATGGGGGGAATCAGGTGGTGTTGGTGGTTGGTTTTCCTGAAGGGTGGAAGATGTGATCTCTGTAAGATCAAGTTGTGGAGATGTAGGTGGAGTAGGAACATGAGTAGAGTGTTGTTGTTGTTGTAATAGAGGTTGTTGTTGTGGTTGTAGAGTGGGAGAGATGGTTTGGACTTTTGGTGGAAGTGTAGGTGGAATAGCTGGAAGATATGATGAGGGTGGAATGATCTCTTCATCAGGGTGGGGAGTGGCTCTTACATCCCTAGTGCTTTCAGAAGCTGTGGTGGAAGAGGTTGAAGACTTGGATGATTAGTTATCGTCCTCTCCCACCTGCCAAATAAGGTGCATGTGAGCCTATTGCTGGCATTAATGAATATGGTCTGTGAGACCAGGGATTCAGCAGCCTTCTCCTTCAGGAAGATCCCTAGGATCCTTCCAAAGCAAACTTCTTTCTTGTTGTTCTTTTTCTTTATCAAATCAAATATGATTTGGGCCCAATCCACTTACTTCTTATTAATCACTGCACACATAACTAGAAACTGGTGTCTGGTAATGTAGTCATTGGCAGTATGCTTGCCCAGCAAAACCTTTCCTACAATATCTGCTAAGAACTTAAATTTGGCTGACAGATGTTTCATTAACAAATTATTGGGATTATCTCCAGTATATCCCATTACACTCAACATCATATCATATTCTTCTGAATCGATTTCTAACTGTTCTTCACCATTAATCAATCCAAAAATCTCAGTAAGTACAGCGGGAGATAAAGATACAGAGTTACCGGCAATTGTTCTGATCATAGTGTTCTCCTCTGATGTAGATGTATAAACCCACTCTCTGATTTCAGTTGTAGATAGTTTTAACCTTGTTGACATCAGATTATTCAGTTTCTGTTCCTCCAAAAGTTCCAGTATATGCAGAAATATTGGATCTGAATGTTGAAAGGATTCGAAGTCGACGTCAAAGCCCGTGTCAAACTTCATTCCTGTTAGGGAACCTGCTGGAATAGCCATTGGAATCACCTGTAAGAGAGACTAACGGTGATCAAGTGCAAGAGAAGCGCGGGACGGAGATCGAAGAAAAACCTAGATATAAAGTTTTCCAGAATATGAATCGACAAACTCCATTCCACGAAAATTAAGAAATTCTTCGACCTGAGATCGATGAAATAATTAATAGTCAAATAATTCGTCGAGCTCTATTTGAAGATTTGAAGATATTTCGTCTAGCTCTGTTCGACGAAAGTTTTATGAAGTGAATTCGTCGATCTCCGTTTGACTAAAACAACTTCACTCACAGAGAGTTCGTCGTCCTGCATTCGACGAATATCTCACAAACTTTCAATAGTTCATCGAGCTCCGTTGGACGAACTTTGGCAAATTCGTCGAATGCAGACTTAAACTAAACTAAGTCTTCTCCATTGATCATTCCCAACTGATTTATAAAGAAGAGATGATTTCTCTCATTGAGAGGTTTGGTGAATATATCAGCCCTTTGTAAATCGGTGTAGATATAGACAAGCTTAATTTTGTTTTTGTCTACACACTCTCTTATGAAATGATGCCTAATGTCTATATGCTTTATCCTACTATGATGGACTGGATTCTATGCTATGGACATAGCATTTGTGTTATCATAAAGTAGAGTTGAATTATTTAAGTTAATACCATAGTCTAGTAATTGATTTTGTATCCACAGCATCTGGGAACAACAGCTACATGCTGCAATGTATTCTACCTCAATAGTTGAGGTAGATACAAATGAATGTTTCTTACAAAACCAGGATACTGATCTCATACCCAGGAACTGGCATGTTCCTAAAGTACTTTTTCTAACCACCCTGCATCCTGCAAAATCAGCATCTGAGTATCCAGTTAACTCAAATTTTGACTCTGTGGGATACCATAGGCCTAGACTAGGACAACCCTTTATATATCTCAAAATTCTTTTTAGGAAAATAAGGTGAGATTCTTTTGGGTTCACCTGGAACCTAGCACAAAGGCATGTGACAAACATGATATCAGGTCTGCTTGCTGTAAGGTATAACAGGGATCCAACAATGGCCCTATATAGTTTCTGATCCACAGGTTTCCCATGTGCATTTGAATCAATTACAACATTTGTATCCATAGGTGTCTTCTTTGCTGAGGCATCAGCCATCCCAAACTTTTTGATAAGCTCTTTAGCATACTTAGCTTGGGAGATGAAGATGCCATCAGGGAGCTGCTTCACTTGGAGACCAAGGAAGTAGGAAAGCTCACCCATGCTACTCATTTTAAATTTAGAATGCATGAGATCAGAGAATCTCTTGCATAATTTTGAATCAGTAGACCCAAATATTTTGTCATCCACATATATTTGTACTAACAGTATTTGATGCTTATGATGTCTAGTGAAAAGTGTTCTATCTACAATGTCTCTGATGAATTTATGCTCTAATAGAAAGCTGGCTAGAGTCTCATACCAAGCTCTTGGAGCTTGCTTTAGACCATAGATAGCTTTATGCAATTTGTAAACATAAGAGGGATGAGTTGGAGAAACAAAACCTGGAGTTTGTTCAATATATACCTCTTCCTTGAGTACTCCATTCAAAAATGCACTTTTCACATCCATTTGATAGACCTTGAATCTCTTGTAAGAGGCATAGGCAAGGAATATTCTGATTGCTTCCAACCTTGAAACATGTGCAAAGGTCTGGTCATAATCTATTCCTTCTTCTTGCCTATATCCTTGTGCAACAAGCCTGGCTTTATTCCTCACTATTACTCCTTGTGCTTCTAGCTTGTTTCTGTAGACCAATTTGGTTCCAATGACTGGGTAGTCTTGAGGCCTTGGAACCAAATCCCAAACTCTATATCTCTTAAACTGATTTAATTCCTCCTGCATTGTAATGATCCAGTGGGGATCTTGCTCTACATCATGGATGGATAGAAGTTCAATCTGAGAGAGAAAATAGGCATGCATCAAATCTTGGTTGAGTTGATGCCTTATCTGTACACCTGCCGATATGTCTCCAATAACTTGAGATCTGGGGTGATCCCTAAGTGTGAAAGATCAGCTGGTGGAGTTGGTTCTGCAACAGCATTTGGAATTAATTCCTCCTGTGGAATTATGTTTGTTGTTGGGGGAATATCACTCCCTTCAATGTCTTTATCTTCACTTACTTCAATGACTTGTGGAGAAGGATGAGTTGGAACCTCTTGGCTAAGGTTTAGTCCATCCTTACTCTCACACAAGTGATGTACCTGCAAGTTGCTTCTGGTAGAAATTTCTCTCTCCTTGCAAGACATGTTAGCTTCATCAAAAGTAACATTGATAAACTCCTCAATTTTTAAATTTGATTTGTTATAAACCCTATAGGCTTTGCTTACTTGGGAATATCCTAGAAAAATTCCCTCTTCGGCGTTTGCCTCAAACTTTCTAATATATCTTTTGTTGTTTGTGTGAATATAACATATACAACCAAAGACTTTAAAATAATTTATTTTAGGTTTCTTCTCTTTTAGTAATTCATAGCGAGTCCTATTCTTTAGCTTATGTATCAGGCTTCTGTTCAGGACATAGTTTGTAGTGTTCACAGCCTCTGCCCAAAAGGATAGTGGCTGATGAGTCCACTTTATATACCTATTTTCGGACTCATCTGGGCTAGTTTTCACGCGGTTGCACTTCACTTTTAGTTCTTTATCGTTCCTATTTATTCTAATCTTTATTTCCATAGGAAGTGCACATTTATGCTCGTGGTTGTGTATTTTGTTATTTTTATAGTTGTACTCCCTTCTGTGATTGTCTGGAATGTCTGCACAGATTAGTGATTGGTCTTTCCTTTCAGTACAGGGGTTGTGTGCGTGTTCCGGGATGGTTGTGAAACAGGAATACTACGCACGATCATGTGATCTAATGCGCACGACCACTGGTCGTGCGCCCCTGATCGTGCGCACTACTCTTCATTTTCCAGAATCATCCTGGGGTAAGCGCACGACCACTGGACATACTGCGCACGACCACCGGTCGTGCGCCACTGATCGTGTGCATTGATTCCTCTTTTCTGGAGTCCTGTCTGGGTAATCACACGATCATTGGACTTAGTGTGCACGACCACTGGTCATGCGCCACTACTCGTGCGCGTTATCCCGGTTCTTCTTCCTGATATTCCATGCCAGTGCGCACGAGCACAGGACATAGTGCGCACGACCACTGGTCGTGCACCTGTGATCGTGCGCATTGTTCATTTCTGCTTTTGTATAAATAGTGCAGGTCTCGCCCTAATTCGAGAGAGGATCCGGAGCCGTTCCCCTTCATCTTCCACCCTAGGGAGGTGCTCCGGGCAAGCTTTCACCGCCAAATCCAAGCCGGAGCTTCCTCTCAGCCTTCTCCTTCAACTGTGAGCTTCAAGTATGGTTTGACACTATAGCCATCAAGCAAAGGAAAGCTAGCAAACTTCATCTGCTATCGTGAGATGAAGAAGACGGGCCATTGGAAGGTGGTGACAGCCCTTCTCTATCCGAGACGCAGTTGAGGACCGAGCTTGGATGCGGAATGATAACCCGACGATTCCAACCATGAATCCTCAGCAAGACTTCGGATTCGGTCGATCTCTTGACTTGTACTTGCTTTATTGTTGTATATGTGTGTTAAAACTGTATTTATCCTGATGTTGTTGCACTTTAGATGTAAACTTTACTAGATTCATGTCTATGTGATTCTGCATTTGTTTACGCTTTCGTTGCTTGAGTTGCGCCATATTCCATCCACCACCATCCACCCTTGGCGCACTAGCAATTGCTAGTAGCATGCGTTGCGAAGAGGTGCTCACGACCCTCATTCCGCCGTTCTAACCACCTTATCCGCTAGCCTTATCGTCCATCCGCCTAGTGATTCGGTACATAGCGGCCCGACTAGTCTTCCATCCCACCTGGCGAAGCATCGCATAGCGGCGTTGCATAGGAGTAGTTGTTAGCCTTTTATTTTCTGTTTCCGCAAATATCAAAACCTCCCCTTAGTTAGCTCCGACCTAAGGACTTCAATCTCAAGTCCTCCTCGAAATTAACTCCACCTTACTGTGTTCCTTGTGAGATCGATACTTGGGAAAACCCCCATTTTATATTACTTGTGCGACCGGTTCACTACCATGATCTTAAGCATCAAGTTTTTGGCGTCGTTGCCGGGGAACACAGTCGTGTGAGTTTTTGGAGAGGGAGATAATAGATTGAAGCCCTTTTCCATTTGTGCATATCATTCTTTTTTCTTATTTGCTTTGGTTATTATAATTTTTATTTTGCTTATTTCTTTTTGACCTTTTTTGATTTTTAATTTAGATAGCAGATCCGTGCTAGTTTCATTTTAGCTGTATAGCACTTTTTCAACAATTATTTTTGTTCATGATGGATCCTGATGCTGAGTGTCGTATCCTTGACAATTTGCGTCGATCCATGGATGTCATTGTTGTTATGCATGCCGAGCATTGCATTCGGTGTTTGTTATGTCAAGGTGTGGACCACATGTTGAAGGATTGCCCACGTTTGTGCAAGCCTTCTCCCTCTGAGGGCGTGTGCACAACAACCTCCCATTCGCGGAAGACTATTGTGGACAGGCCTACCAGGGTGTTGCCTGGACCATACATTGACATAACGCACTTTGCTCATTCTTTACCCGTTGAGATTACTGAAGAATCTTTGGCCGCATACTGCTCTTTCATGGGTCCCTTGATCCCTTTTTACGAGCTTTCCTTGAGTGATGATGATCACTCTGGTGTTAGCCAACAAAAAGAGGAGCAGGAACTCATGGACGCTCCTGTATGGGACGATGAGATTGTTCCGGTCGTCGACGGGGTGGCGTCTGCGAATGATTTTGCGATGGGGCCTGCTCATTCAGTGCTTGATTTTGAGAGTAGCCTAGCCCCTCCGCAATTTTTGCCGGATTGTGCTATTCCTCTTTTTTGTGAGTCGGTTTATGATGCCGTATTTGTGGATGATTCGGTGTCTGAGGTTGCGCCGAAGTGGGATGATGATTCCTCTATCTCCGACGGAGAAGGTGGATTTTCGGAACACTTTTACGCACCCCGGTGGGATGAGGAATACCCTCTTTACTAAGCGGAGGTTTGCACCTCCTTATTGGATGAGGCCATTCCTCTTACCACCGCGGACCTCGAGTTCTCGGATTCCCCTCGATACGACTCATATGACACCGACAGTGATCTATGCTTGGATCCTGCTGAGACTGAGACCGGGATCACTCTCCCATTTTCTGATTCTTTTAGTTCTTCTTCTCTTGTATTTCTTGATCCCCCTTCCTTATCTGAGCCTGTGCAGGTTGAATCTCCACAGGTAAGTTGGGTTGACATTGAGCCTTGCGCTCAGGCTGTCGACGAGTGCATCCTCTTGTGTGAGGAGGTTCCTACCTCCTTCACAGTGGAAGCCCCTATAGTCACCTTCGCCCCCAGCGAACTTGTGGTGGACGAAACCTTGCTAGGCAAGGATTTATTTTGTGATACGATGAGGGAGGACCAGGCCTCCTCCTCATCCTATTTCCTATTTCCTCTACCTGTGTTGGGCAGGTATGATTATTTAGGTAGAGGGGTAACTGCTCTATCACCGTATCGGTACCCGTTACCGAAATGGATTTTGGAACAGTTACCTGTGCCCTTTTTATTTCATAGGCCTATAAGCTAGAACTGTTTTGAATATAATAAGTCGTGCTGGGATGACAATAACCCCAGTACTTATCTTTCATTTTCTGCATTTTATTTTTCTTGTCTATTTTAATATTAGCATTTCTTTTTGTATATTTTGTTTTGTTTTTGCGGAGCTCACCCCTGCAGGTATTCTTGACAACATCGCATTGGTAGGGTTGTGATTCTTCGTATGGCGGGCCTGCTTCAAGTTTCCACACGTCTTCTGGTATGCTCACTAGCTGAGCATTGGGTAACCTCTTCCCTTAGCTCTTTATGATTTTTAATTTCTCCATCATATGATGTGTCGTTTAGTTTAAGTCTGGGGAGAGCTAGTTTTGTTACCTTTTGCACGCACACATTTCTTGTGCATAATAGAAGCCTTTATTGTTTTATTTTGCTTAGTTCATTGCATCACACACCACTGCACCCACATGAGCGCGTGCTTAGCTTTTTGCGTGCTACGAGTTAAACTCATTTCTTCGTTAGATTTGGGAAAATTATGGTGTTGACATAGGATTGTGAGACGGAGTAAAATGTTGACCTTGCTGTGCTCCTAGTCAACTGCTCTCGTCTCATGTAGAAATTAGAGTAGATTTAATTTTTCTGTATGCTTTTAGTTTTATATTTTTCTAATTGCGTAAATACTTTTTATTCTACTCAAAAGTTGGTGAATCCGGTGTGAATCCGACGGTAGCTTAGGGATGTGTGTAAACGGCCGTTAGTTTTCTATTGCTCGAGTCGGGAGGATGGATAGTCTTTCTCGTTGGCTAAGAACTTGCCCCAAGCTATTCTTGAAGCATGGGTATAGGTTAGTTCACTCGCATTAGTGTGATGTAGGCCATCATTTTGGCCCGGTTGAGCTTTGTATAACTCCTAACGTCTTGTCCTCGCTATCCCCGTTGTGCCTACCCCTCCTTTTGATTCAGCTCCACCATGATTTCACCAAAGCCTCATAGCCAATCCTAGTCGCACACCCAAGTCGAGTTTAGTGTTTTATATTTTCATGTTGGGATGTGACATGGTGTTATTATTTGTGAAAATGTGGAAGGGCTACCAAGTTTATTTCTGCTGAATTGTGAAAATAAAATGAAGAAAAAAAAAGAAAAATATTTGTAAAGAAAAAGAAAAGAAAAAAAAGTGAAAAGAATTGTGATTACCGTGATTCTATGTTTTAAATTGAAAATCTTTTTGGGAAATGTGATTACATTTGGAGTAGGCAGTGCATACACCCATATGTTAAAAGTTACGTCTGGGGGTGTGGTGTACCCGCATATATTTTGGTTAGTTGATGGATTCCCTTTATACTAGCTCATTTGGGTTAGGTGCATAGCCTTCCTGTTTATCTTTGTTTACCTCACCGAAACCGAAGCCCCATCTCTTCACCTAAAGTCCTACTAATTCGTGTGTGAACCAAACCAGTGTCGTGGAGAGTATTTGAAAAGGCAAGCATATGGTCACCGACATTGGTGGATTCCTTTGGAGGTTATCCTGAGCCCTGATCTTTGGCAATGCTCGCCTAGCGATTAGTCTACTTTCTCCCTACGCATGACCGGATGATTCACCGTGATTCTATTTTTGAGTAATAATAAAATGTTGATACGCATTGTGAAAAGTATAAACTATTTTGTATACTTAGAAATTTCGTCTATTATATTTTTACACGCGCGAGCATGCGACTTCGTATGTTACTTCGTATCGCAATTTCTTTGTTAACTAGTATTTTTCCCTTTCTGCTTAGATTTTGTTTGCTCGTGACGCGCAAACAGTTAAGTCTGGGGGTGTGATGAGTCCACTTTATATACCTATTTTTGGACTCATCTGTGCTAGTTTTCACACGGTTACACTTCACTTTTAGTTCTTTATCGTTCATATTTCTTCAAATCTTTATTTCCATAGGAAGTGCACATTTATGCCCGTGGTTGTGTATTTTGTTATTTTTATAATTGTACTCCCTTTTGTGATTGTCTGGAATGTCTGCACAGATTAGTGATTGGTCTTTCCTTTCGGTACAGGGGTCGTGTGCGTGTTCCGGGATGGTTGTGAAACAGGAATACTGAGCACGATCATGGGATCTAATGCGCATGACCACTGGTCATGCGCCCCTGATCGTGCGCACTACTCTTCGTTTTCCAGAATCAGCCTGGGGTAAGCGCACGACCACTGGACATACTGCGCACGACCACCGGTCGTGCGCCACTGATCGTGTGCATTGATTCCTCTTTTCTGGAGTCCTATCTGGGTAATCGCACGATCATTGGACTTAGTGTGCACGACCACTGGACATGCACCACTACTCATGCGCGTTATCCCAATTCTTCTTCCTGATATTCCATGTCAGTGCGCACGAGCAAAGGACATAGTGCGCACGACCACTGGTTGTGCGCCTGTGATCGTGCGCATTGTTCATTTCTGCCTTTGTATAAATAGTGCAGGTCTCGCCCTAATTCGAGAGAGGATCCGGAGCTCGAGATTTCTCCACCATTTTCCGCCTTCTCCGCCATTCCCCTTCATCTTCCACCCTATGGAGGTGCTTCGGGCAAGCTTTCACCGCCAAATCCAAGCCGGAGCTTCCTCTCGGCCTTCTCCTTCATCTGTGAGCTTCCAGTAAGGTTTGACACGATAGCCATCAAGCAAAGGAAAGCTAGAAAACTTCGTCCGCTATCGTGAGACAAAGAATACGGGCCATTGGAAGGTGGTGACAGCCCTTCTCTATCCCGGACGCAGTTGAGGACCGAGCTTCGACGCGGAATGACAACCCGATGATTCCAACCGTAAATCCTCAGCAAGACTTTGGATTCGGTCGATCTCTTGACTTGTACTTGATTTATTGTTGTATATGTGTGTTAAAACTGTATTTATATTGATGTTGTTGCACTTTAGATGTAAACTTTACTAGATTCATGTCTATGTGATTCTGCGTTTATTTACGCTTTAGTTGCTTGAGTTGCGCCATATTCCATCCACCACCATCCACCCTTGCCGCACTAGCAATTGCTAGTAGCGTGCGTTGCGAAGAGGTGCTCACGACCCTCATTCTGCCGTTCTAACCACCTCATCCGCTAGCCTTCTCGTCCATCCGCCTAGTGATTCGGTGCATAGCGGCCCGACTAGTCTTCCATCCCGCTTGGCGAAGCATAGCATAGCGGCGTTGCATAGGAGTAGTTGTTGGCCTTTTATTTTCTGTTTCCGCAAACATCAAAACCTCCCCTTAGTTAGCTCCGACCTAAGGACTTCAATCTCAAGTCCTCCTCGAAATTAACTCCACCTTACTGTGTTACTTGTGAGATCGATACTTGGGAAAACCCCCATTTTATATTACTTGTGCGACCGGTTCACTGCCGTGATCTTAAGCATCAAGTTTTTGGCACCGTTGTCGGGGAACACAGTCGTGTGAGTTTTTGGAGAGGGAGATAATAGATTGAAGCCCCTTTCCATTTGTACATATCATTCTTTTTTCTTATTTGCTTTGGTTATTATAATTTTTATTTTGCTTATTTCTTTTTGACCTTTTCTGATTTTTGATTTAGATAGCAGATCCGTGCTAGTTTCATTTTAGCTGTATAGCACTTTTTCAGCAATTATTTTTGTTCGTGATGGATCCTGATGCTGAGTGTCGTATCCTTGACACTTTGCGCCGATCCATCGATGCCATTGCTGTTATGCATGCCGAGCATTGCATTCGGTGTTTGTTATGTCAAGGTGTGGACAACATGTTGAAGGATTGCCCTCATTTGTGCAAGCCTTCTCCCTCTGAGGGCGTGTGCACAACAACCTCCCATTCACGGAAGACTGTTGTGGACATGCCTACCAGTGTGTTGCCTGGCCCACACACTGACATAACGCACTTTGCTAGATCTTTACCCGTTGAGATTACTGAAGAATCTCTGGCCGCATACAGCTCTTTCATGGGTCCCTCGATCCCTTTTTACGAGCTTTCCTTGAGTGTTGATGATCACTCTGGTGTTAGCCAAAAAACGAGGAGCAGGAACTCATGGACGCTCATCTATGGGACGATAAGATTGTTCCAGTCGTCGACGGGGTGGCGTCTGCGAATGATTTTGCGATGGGGCCTGCTCATTCAGTGCTTGATTTTGAGAGTAGCCTAGCCCCTCCGCAATTTTTGCCGGATTGTGCTATTCCTCTTTTTTTGTGAGTCGGTTGATGATACCGTATTTGTGGATGATTCGGTGCCTGAGGTTGCACCGAAGTGGGATGATGATTCCTCTATCTCCGACGGAGAAGGTGGATTTTCGGAACACTTTTACGCACCCCGGTGGGATGAGGAATACCCTCTTTCTGAAGCGGAGGTTTGCACCTCCTTATTGGATGAGGCCATTCCTCTTACCACCGCGGACCTCGAGTTCTCGGATTCCGCTCGATACTACTCATATGACACCGACAGTGATCTATGCTTGGATCCTACTGAGAGTGAGACCGGGATCACTCTCCCATTTTCTGATTCTTTTAGTTCTTCTTCTCTTGTATTTCTTGATCCCACTTCCTTATCTGAGCCTGTGCAGGTTGAATCTCCATGGGTAAGTTGGGTTGACATTGAGCCTTGCGCTCAGGCTGTCGACGAGTGCATCCTCTTGTATGAGGAGGTTCCTACCTCCTTCACAGTGGAAGCCCCTGTCGTCACCTTCGCCCCCAGCGAACTTGTGGTGGACGAAACCTTGCTAGGCAAGGATTTATTTTGTGATACGATGAGGGAGGACCAGGCCTCCTCCTCATCCTATTTCCTATTTCCTCTACCTATGTTGGGCAGGTATGATTATTTAGGTAGAGGTGTAACTGCTCTATCACCGTATCGGTACCCGTTACCGAAACGGATTTTGGAACAGTTACATGTGCACTTTTTATTTCATAGGCCTATAAGCTAGAACTGTTTTGAATTTAATAAGTCGTGCTGGGATGACAATAACCCCAGTACTTATCTTTCATTTTCTGCATTTTATTTTTCTTGTCTATTTTAATTTTAGCATTTCTTTTTGTATATTTGTTTTATTTTTGCGGATCTCACCCCTGCAGGTATTCTTGACAACATCGCATTGGCGGGGTTGTGATTCTTCGTATGGCGGGCCTGCTTCAGGTTTTCACGCGTCTTCTGGTATGCTCACTAGCTGAGCATTGGGTAACCTCTTCCCTTAGCTCTTTATGATTTTTAATTTCTCCATCATATGATGTGTCGTTTAGTTTAAGTCCGGGGGAGAGCTAGTTTTGTTGCCTTTTGCACGCACACATTTCTTGTGCATACTAGAAGCCTTTTTTATTTTATTTTGCTTAGTTCATTGCATCACACACCACTGCACCCACATGAGCGCGTGCTTAGCTTTTTGCGTGCTGCGAGTTAAACTCATTTCTTCGTTAGATTTGGGAAAATTATGGTGCTGACATAGGATTGTGAGACGGAGTAAAATGTTGACCTTGCTGTACTCCTAGTCAAATGCTCTCGTCACGTGTAGAAATTGGAGTAGATTTAATTTTTCTGTCTGCTTTTAGTTTTATATTTTTCTAATTGCGTAAATATTTCTTATTCTACTCAAAAGTTGGTGAATCCGGTGTGAATCCGATGGTAGCTTAGGGATGTGTGTAAACGGCCGTTAGTTTTCCATTGCTCGAGTCGGGAGGATGGATAGTCTTTCTCGTTGGCTAAGAACTTGCCCCAAGCTATTCTTGAAGCATGGGTATAGGTTAGTTCACTCGCATGAGTGTGATGTAGGCCATCATTTTGGCCCGCTTGAGCTTTGTACCATTCCTAACGTCTTGTCCTCGCTAGCCCCGTTGTGCCTACCCCTCCTTTTGATTCAGCTCCACCATGATTTCACCAAAGCCTCATAGCCAATCCTAGTCGCACACCCAAGTCGAGTTTAGTGTTTTATATTTTCATGTTAGGATGTGACATGGTGTTATTATTTGTGAGAATGTGGAAGGGCTCCCAAGTTTATTTCTGCTGAATTGTGAAAATAAAATGAAGAAAAAGGAAAAAAAAGAAAAATATTTGTAAAGAAAAAGAAAAGAAAAGAAATGTGAAAAGAAATGTGATTACCGTGATTCTATGTTTTAAATTGAAAATCTTTTTGGGAAATGTGATTACATTTAGAGTAGGCAGTGCACACACCCATATGTTAAAAGTTACGTCTGGGGGTGTGGTGTACCCGCATATATTTTGGTTAGTTGATGGATTCCCTTTATACTAGCTCATTTGGGTTAGGTGCATAGCCTTCCTGTTTATCTTTGTTTACCTCACTGAAACCCAAGCCCCATCTCTTCACCTAAAGTCCTACTGATTCGTGTGTTAACCAAACCAGTGCCGTGGAGAGTATGCGAAAAGGCAAGCATATGGTCACCGACATTGGTGGATTCCTTTGGAGGTTATCCTGAGCCCTGATCTTTAGCAATGCTCGCCTAGCGATTAGTCTACTTTCTCCCTACGCATGACTGGATGATTCACCGTGATTCTATTTTTGAGTAATAATAAAATGTTGATACGCATTGTGAAAAGTATAAACTATTTTGTATACTTAGAAATTTCTTCTATTATATTTTTACACGCGCGAGCATGCGACTTCGCATGGTACTTCGTATCGCAATTTCTTTGTTAACGAGTATTTTTCCCTTTCTGCTTAGATTTTGTTTGCTCGGGACGCGCAAACAGTTAAGTCTGGGGTGTGATGAGTCCACATTATATACCTATTTTCGGACTCATCTGGGCTAGTTTTCACGCGGTTACACTTCACTTTTAGTTCTTTATCGTTCCTATTTCTTCTAATCTTTATTTCCATAGGAAGTGCACATTTATGCCCGTGGTTGTGTATTTTGTTATTTTTATAGTTGTACTCCCTTTTGTGATTGTCTGGAATGTCTGCACAGATTAGTGATTGGTCTTTCCTTTCGATATAGGGGTCGTGTGCGTGTTCTGGGATGGTTGTGAAACAGGAATACTGCGCACGATCATGGGATCCAATGCGCACGACCACTGGTCGTGCGCCCCTGATCGTGCGCACTACTCTTTGTTTTCCAGAATCAGCCTGGGGTAAGCGCACGACCACTGGACATACTGCGCACGACCACCGGTCGTGTGCCACTGATCGTGTGCATTGATTCCTCTTTTCTGGAGTCCTGTCTAGGTAATCGCACAATCATTGGACTTAGTGCGCACGACCACTGGTCATGCGCCACTACTCGTACGCGTTATCCCAATTCTTCTTCCTGATATTCCATGTCAGTGCGCACGAGCACAGGACATAGTGAGCAGGACCACTGGTCGTGCGCCTGTGATCGTGTGCATTGTTCATTTCTACTTTTGTATAAATAGTGCAGGTCTCGCCCTAAATCGAGAGAGGATCCGGAGCTCAATATTTCTCCGCCGTTTTCCGCCTTCTCCGCCGTTCCCCTTCATCTTCCGCCCTAGGGAGGTGCTCCGGGCAAGCTTTCACCGCCAAATCGAAGCCGGAGCTTCCTCTCGGCCTTCTCCTTCATCTGTGAGCTTCAAGTAGGGTTTGACACCATAGCCATCAAGCAAAGGAAAGCTAGCAAACTTCGTCCGCTATCGTGAGAAAAAAGAATACAGGCCATTGGAAGATGGTGACAGCCCTTCTCTATCCCGGACGTAGTTGAGGACCGAGCTTGGACGCGGAATGACAACCCGACGATTCCAACCGTGAATCCTCAGCAAGACTTCGGATTCGGTAGATCTCTTGACTTGTACTTGCTTTATTGTTGTATATGTGTGTTAAAACTGTATTTATATTGATGTTGTTGCACTTTAGATGTAAACTTTACTAGACTCATGTCTATGTGATTCTCGTTTGTTTACGCTTTAGTTGCTTGAGTTGCGCAATATTCCATCCACCACCATCCACCCTTGCCGCACTAGCAATTGCTAGTAGCGTGTGTTGCGAAGAGGTGCTCACGACCCTCATTCTGCCATTCTAACCACCTCATCCGCTAGCCTTCTCGTCCATCCGCCTAGTTATTCGGTGCATAGCGGCCCGACTAGTCTTCCATCCAGCCTGGCGAAGCATCGCATAGTGGCGTTACATAGGAGTAGTTGTTAGACTTTTATTTTCTGTTTTCGCAAACATCAAAACCTCCCCTTAGTTAGCTCCGACCTAAGGAGTTCAATCTCAAGTCCTCCTCGAAATTAACTCCACCTTACTGTGTTCCTTGTGAGATCAAAACTTGGGAAAACCCCCATTTTATATTACTTGTGCGACCGGTTCACTGTCGTGATCTTAAGCATCAGTGGCATATAAGCTTCTCCAAGTAATGTACCTGCATCTTCAATGAGTGTCCTATTTTTCCTTTTAGCTACCCCATTTTGTTGAGGAGTTCTAGGAGCTGAGAAGCAATGCCTGATACCTTCCTTCTCACAGAACTCATGCATAAGAAGAAACTCAAACTCTATGCCATGATCACTTCTGATCAATGCAATATCAGTAGAGAACTCAATCTGTATGGTCCTGAGAAAATCTGTAAGAACCTTGAAGGTATCTGACTTAGATCTCAGAAAGGATACCCAAGTGAACTTGGAGAAGTCATCTATAATAACCAAAGTGTAGGATTTCCCTCCTAGGCTTTGTACAGCAATGGGTCCAAATAGATCCACGTGTAGTAAATACAAAATCCTAGGTGAATCACTTTTATTAATGGATTTGAAACTAGATTTAGTTTTCTTGCCTAATTGACAAGCCCTGCAAAGGCCTTCCTTCTAGTAGGGACCAGAAGATAAACCTCTAACAAGGTTGTCTTTTGATAGCCTAGAAAGGTTTTTCAGGTTTACATGACCTAGTATTTTATGCCATAAATCATTTTGGTTACTAATTAAGTTAAGTAAATAGATATCAGAATTGACAGATAGAAAATCAACTAAATATATGTTGCCTTGTCTATTTCCAATTAAAACAGTTTGATTTTCCTTGTTAGAAATAATATAAGAAGATGAATTGAAATGTACCTGATAACCTTCATCACATAACTGACTTATGGAGATGAGGTTATGTTTGAGTCCTCTGACATAAGTTACTTTCTTGAAAGTAACAGCTCCAATCTTCACTTCTCCAAAACCTTCTGACTGGCCACATTTGGAATCACCAAAGATAACCTTTGGCCCCAACTTGGACTTATAGTTTGATAGATTGTCCTTGCTGCCTGTCATATGATTAGAGCAGCCACTGTCCAGGTACCAAGGTTGATTCACACTTGGATAGCTCTTCACCTATAATGAAAAATAGTTAAATGTTCTTGACCCAGGTTACCTTGGGTCCTTTATTTTCCTGGTATGAAAAGCTGTAAATAACAGAATATTCTGGTTGGGATTTATATCCTAGAGGGTGATATCTCCTATGTGGTATGACCCAATCAGCTAGTGGATTAAAGGCTTTCCTGGAATTATTTAAGTTTCTATTATAATTAAAGTTTTGGTTAGGTCTTTCTGGGTTCGACGAATTTCAGTGAGTTCGTCAACCAGAGTTCGACGAATAGAGTTGAGATCGTCGATCTCTGCCTAGAGAATGAATATATTCATTTTCTGTGCCCCTTGTTCGTCGACCTCTGCTCGACAAACCATATAGAGTTCGTCGATCGTAGTTTGACGAATAACTATAACTATAGCTTGCGTTCAGAGTTTGTCGATCTGGGTTCGACGAACTGTCTAGATTTAGAAACATTTTCTGTTGTTTGTTTATTGATTACTTTTTCTTTTCCCTTAGCAGTGACACATTTTATGGGGGTTGTTAAGATGTTCTTCCTGAGAATGGGGGGCAAACCTGATGAAGCACCCAAGCCTAGCTTGCCATTAAGTCTAGCATTCACAGTGCTTGTGATGTCCATCAGCTTGAGGCTTCTTCCATTAAGAGTTTTCTCAAGTTGTTTAGCCTTACAAAGCTCAGTTTTTAACAATATTTTTTGCTCATTAGCTAAGCATAATTCATCTTTTAACCTATTATTTTCAGAGTTAATGTTTTCTAAATTTCCTAATTTTTTACTAAGGGTTTTGATATCGTTTTCTGAATTTATTAGGTCTATACACATTGATTTAAATTCAATTTTAAAAAATCTGAAGTGTAATCAAAAGAAGATAGTACCTTATCAGCTTCTAAATCTGAAGCTTCTTCATTGTCTGATTCCTCTTCTTCTGAATTGCTCCTGGAAGCATCAATTGCCATAAGGTAAACCTCCTTAGCCCTTGCTTCTTCCTCATCTTCACTGGAGCTGGAAGATATTGATTCCTCTTCAGGTTTGCTCCAGGTTTCAGCCACAAAATCCTTTTCCTTCCACTTGTATTTGCTGGAAGAAGGTTTGTTGGTGTGCTATTTCCTGGTGTCTTTCTCTCTTCTCTTCTCTTTCTTCTGGTTCTCTAGACACTCAGAGAGGAAGTGCCCAGGTTTCCTGCACCCAAAATACACTTCTTTAGTTTGTGTTTTATCATACTTGGGTTTGTCATCTTGCCTAGATGACATTCTTCTGAAGTCCTTTCTTGTCATCTTGTAGAATCTTCTAGCAAATAGACTCATGAGCTCTTCATTTGATGTTGATGTCTCTGTCTCCTCATCAGCCTTGAAAGTTATACTTTGCTCTTTTCTGGCTGGTGGAGGTATCCTTTGCTCTGCTGCCTCCCTGGACTTGATCATTTGTTCATAAGACTTTAACTTACCCAATAGAGATTCTGTAGATATCTCATTTAGGCTTCTGGCCTTCTTGATGGGCCAGATCCTTGAATCCCATGAGCATGGGAAGCAGATTAGGATCTTGTCATTCACCTCTGTGAGGGTGATGTCCTTGTCCAAGGTTTTTAGCTCATTGATGATTAAGCTTAACCTGTTATACATATCAGCTACTGATTCAGCTTATTCTTTCTTGAAGTTCTCATATATGGATATGAGGTTGGATCTCCTATCCTTTCTCTCATCAGCTGAACCAGCCACCATCTGATTTAGTGAATCCCAAATTACTTTGGCTGAGGTTCATTCTAAAAAATATCATCTGACATAGTCTGTGCCAGTATGTTCATAACCTTGGCATCAGCTATCTTTGCCTTCTTCTGGGCTTCAATCTACTCAGGTGGTGGAACTACAGTAGTGCTTGTAGATGTTATAAAATTTGAAGATTGATGGGGACCTATCAAAATAGAGTTGTATATATCCTCATCTGTTGGGTACATTGGAAAATATGTACCAGATTTGAAGAAGTCTCACCTTACTCAATGATATGCATCAAAGTGTATTTGATGTTGTTTTGAGTTTATATGTACAGGTTAAGTAAATGCAGTAATGCAGGAAAAAGCTTATAAGTCCATGTGTCGACACCAGAAGAAGCTGTGTCGACACTTATGAAGGCTTGTGTCGACACTTGAGAAAAGCTGTGTCGACACTTGGAGACAATTATGTCGACACTTGGAAAGGCTGTGTCGATACCTGAAGAAACTATGTCAACATAACAGAGACAGTGTCGACACACAGAAAAGCTTAGTCAACATAAACTGTGTCGACATAACAGAGGCAGTGTCGACACACAGAGAAGCTTAGTCGACATAAACTGTGTCGACACACAGAGGCAGTGTCGACACACACAATACTTTATCGATATCAACTGTGACGACACACAGGAGTTGTGTTGACACACAGTAGAGTTTCAACAAAGTTAAAGAGAAGAAGTGATTGAGTCAACACACAGAATTAGTGTCGACACATTCTACTAATGTTGTGTCGAGAAGTAGTGTCAACACCAAAGGAGCTGTGTCGACACCACCAAGGCTTGTGTCGACACTTAGTCTACTTGTGTCAACACATGATGAAGTTCAGTCTCGAAGCTTTGCTGATAGAGACAGAGTTTCAAGAAGTGACTGGATGACTTGACAGCTGTCATTACCAACCGGTCTATTGCAACTGTCAGAGCTGTTAGAAGTTTGTTAGAAACTGGATCAGCCGGTTACCATGGAAAAAGTCTATATAAAGGCATTCACCTTCAACAGAAAGATATGACAGATATACTGGGACAGAAATACTGATAGAGAAAAGAATATACCCATACAGAAGAAGATTTTCGTCAGAAGATCTAAGAAGAAGTTGGAGGAGAGAGCTCCATCTATTGACGTGCAGATTCTGAACGAGTCTGCCAAGAAGGATTCAGATTGAGATCTGATTTTCAAGAAAGAAGATGATTGAAGATCAACTTCAAAGGAGTTCAACCCTACTGAGTTCAGATTCAAGAAGCTTTGAAGAAAGCTAAGAGAGGTTGTTCTCTGCCATCAGATTCTTCCAAGAACTGATCAAGAACCCATCCATCCTTTCTCTCTCTACCAGAGTGGTGGTAAAATACATTGTTAAAACTATTTTCTGTAGGATCTTTTTAAGATCAGAGCTGTAAGCCTGATTTATAAAGGTTGAGTTGTAGGAGATTTAGATCTCTGAGTGGTAGGCCTTGTTGAAGGCTGAGGTAGGGCTGTGAGCCTGAGCTGTAGGATATTGTTATCTCTGAGTTGTAGGCCTTGTTGAAGGCTGAGGTAGGGAAGATTGCCTGAGCTGTAGGAGTGTGGACTCACTCTGAATTATAGGAGCCTTGTTTGGGTTCTGAGCTGTAAGATCAGAGGAGCTGAGGTGAAGGAAAGAAGTTAGGCCGAATCTAGCACACTGCTAGATAGGCGAAGGGGGGAAAGTGGATGTACCCAGACCTTAGGGAACCACTATAAAAACTATGTGCAATCTATGATTGTGTGATTCTGTGAATTCTGTGCTGCGTTAGCTGTTAAATTAGCTGTTTCTGATTAATTAACTGAATAGATATTCTGCCTTAGAAGAAAAAGGAATTACACATATTCACCCCCCACCCCTCTAGGTGTTTAGGCACTAATTCTTTCAAGTGGTATCAGAGGGAGGTTCCTCAAAGTTAGACTTAACAGTCTGAGTGAGATCTGTATGGCAGAGCTAAGCACAAGAAGATGGGTTCAGGAGAAAACCATAAAGAACTTGGTTCAATGAAATTGTGCATCTGCAGGAAGGAGATATTTGGAATATGTAAGAAAAGGGTCAGATTATTTATGGAGGCATCAGATCCTAGAATATACATAACAGTTAAGGAAGGACCATATGTTCCTATGAAGATTTCGGTTCTTGATGCCAATCAAAGAATTCCAAACGATTTTTCAGAGATGACTAAGGATGAGATCATCTTGGCTACAATGGATGAAGGAGACCAGAATATTATAGTAAGTGTCATTGATGATTCAACATTCCAGCATCTAATTCACTACAAAACCTCCAAGGATATGTAGGACACATTGGTTGTCTACATGGAGGGTTCTGAAGAGGTTAGGCAATATAGAAAGTCTATGCTTAATCAAGAATATGAGAGTTTCAGACAAGCCAAGTCTGAAAGTATAACTAAATGTTATAAGAAATTCTACAGGATTTTAAATGAATTAATGTCTTATGGAAGAATATTCAGTACATATGAGCTGAATGATAAATTCCTTAGGCCTTTGACTAAGGATTGAGATATAAAGATCTGTGCCATAAAGGAAGTGGCCAGACTGGGTGAGATTTCACCTCCAACAGTGTTTGGCAAATTGATGTCTTATGAGATGCAGCTGTTAGCCAGAAAGGAGGAAGAGAAAAATACCAAGGGTGACTATAGGGAAAAGTCTGTGGCCTTCAAGGTATAAGCCACAAGGAAGAATAGGAGAATGTCTCCTTCTTTTCCTAAGAAAGATGCTGATATGACCTCAGAAAATTCAGATAATCCCAGTTCAGACAGCAGTAATTCTGATGAAGACTTTACAGCATTCACAAGGCATTTCCAGAGATTCTTAAAGAAGAAGCAGTGGAAATCTAAGCCTTCCACATCACAGACCAAGGATGATTATTATCAGAAGAGGAAATCATCCAGGAAGGACATGAATGGGACAAAGCCTAGCAAGTCAACTACATCCAAGATTATATGTTATTGCTGCAATAAAGCTGGACATATGGTGGCTGACTGTCCAGACAAAAGGAAGGAGTCTGCTAATAGAAAGAAGTCACAACACAAGAGCAAGAAGGAGAAATCCTTGGTTGCTGAGAAAGAGAAAAGTTTGATAGATCAATCAACTTCAGAGTCAGAATCTGAGGCTGAGGCGTATATTGCTCTGTTTGCAGAAGAAGAGGATGAGTTCATGCAATTACTGGACTCTATCTATGAACAGGAAGACCATCAGTGCAAAGGTCTGATGGATGTGTCTGAAGAAGACCAGTTCTAGGATTAGCCTGGCCCTAGTAAGATAAAATGTGTATCTGTAGATTCTGATTACTTCACTGGGTCAGAATCAGATGCATCTCCATCAAGAGATGAAGATGGGTCTGAATCTGAAGGAGATATTCATCAGCTGATAGATGAATATGTAGATTTATTGCAGGCACTTAAGAAAAGCAAAAACCTGGCCAAAATTCAGGCTAACGAAATTGCAGCTCTTAAGTTGGCTACATCTGATTCAGAGAAGCTGCTGGATTAAAAGATGAATGCGATTGTCAAATTGAAGAACATAACTGTTATTCAAATGGGAATAATCACTTTCAAAAATGATCAGATTAAAAGTCTGGAAAATAGACTTCAGAAAGAGAAGGAGATTGTGGCTAGTTTTTCTAAGCCAAAATCTATATTACACTTGATTGATGAGTTTGTGTCTCAAAAGGGTAAGGCAGGAATAGGATTTAAGAAAACTGCATGGGCTCCATAGTCCAATAAGAAAGGCAAAGCCCCAACACAAAACAAAAGACCTGTTGTAAACAATACATCTAAGGTTATACCTAAAAAGAAGTATAATAAGTTTGACTGCTGGTGCTGTGGCAAGATAGGCTATTATGCGTTAGACTGTTGGCACAATATTAGTGTCAAGGAGAATAGCAGTCTGCCTGTTAGAAGAGCTGCAGACAGATTTGTTAAGTTTCAGACTAACATGAACCAAGGACCCAAAAGTTATTTGGGTTCTAAGGTTAAGTAATCTTTGTTGCAGGAGAGTCCAAGTTGTCATGCCCCTATATGGTACTTGGACAGTGGATGTTCCAGGCACATGACTGGAACAAGGGGATTGCTGAAGGACTACTCACCTATGTTGAATGGGCCTAAAGTAATCTTTGGTGGTTCTAAAAAGGTAATCATCAATGGTTTCGGTAACATTTCTAACAACTCAATTACAATCACTCAAGTGGCCTATGTAAAGGGTTTGAAACATAACCTAATAAGCATAAGCTAGCTGAGTGATCTAGGATATGACATTTCATTTGTCAAGAATGGGTGTCATATCAAGAGGTCAAGTGATCAAAAAATCATATTGACTGGATATAGGAAAAGAAATGTATACTACCTAAATTTTGTGTGTAAGAATAAAAATTCTCCCATCTGTCTTGTGGCTGATGAGAAAGTCTCTTATTGTGTCAAATGGCACAAGAGGCTAGCCCATCTTAACTGCAAGACAATTGGCCAACTCTTTAGCAAAGAGTTAGTGAGGAATGCTCCTCAAGTTAAGTGTTATAAGGATGGAATATGTTCAGCTTGTCAAAAAGGCAAGCAAACTAGATCCTCCTTTCATAGCTTTGAAATCAAAGATTCAGTGAGGTGCTTATACCTCATGCATATGGACTTATTTGGTCATATGCCAGTTCAGAGCCTAGGTAGGAAGGTGTACACTTTTGTGGTTGTAGATGACTATTCTAGATTCTCATGGGTATTCTTTCTGAGACAGAAATCTGAAACCCCAAAAGTCTTCTACAATTTTGTCAAACAAATTCAGAATGAATCAAATAGTTCAGTGGTCAAAATCAGAAGTGATCATGGAACTGAAATCCAATCTGATAGTATGACAAGGCTGTGTGGAGAATTTGGGATTCTTCAGAAATTCTCCTCACCTAGAACAACTCAGCAAAATGGCATTGCTGAGAGAAAGAATAGGACATTGATTGAGGCTGGAAGAACACTATTGAGTGATACTTCTCTCCCAGAATATTTTTGGGCTGAGGCAGTGAATACTGCATGCCATGTGCTTAATAGGGCTTCCATCACCAAAAGCCACAAAAAGACACCCTATGAGGTTATGAAAGGTAGAAAACCAAATGTATCCTACTTTAGGATCTTTGGTTGCAAATGCTATGTGCTTAACAATGGTAAATCTCACCTAACTAAGTTTGCTACCAAATCCCAAGATGGGATATTTGTTGGGTACAACAACAATAGTAAGGCTTATAGGGTCTACAATTTGACTACTCAAGTTATAGAAGAGTCAATTCATGTCATTTTTGATGAAACTAGACTTATTAATAGTGAGTTGCCAAGTAGTTCTTGTAGCTCCACAGGTATATAGCAGAAGATGGACCAGCTTACTATGAGAGAAGTTCCAACTGCAAAGCAGGATGAGGAAAATGGTAGTTGCTGTCCAGGGGGAGTACAAGACACTCAAGATGCTGATGAAGACCATGAGGAGCAGCATAATGAAGAGATGGGAGAACGTCAAACTGTTGATAGATTACCTCCAGCAGTCAGACAGTTGAAGGATCATCCTGCACACCAGATCATTGGCGATCCAAGACAAGGAGTACAAACAAGGAGCAGGAACTTGAACAAAGTTCTTTGCTCTAGCTTCTTATCTCAAGTGGAACCCAAGAGATTTGAAGAAGCTGTTAAGGACCCACACTAGATTGATGCTATGCAGGAGGAGTTAAATCAATTCAGAAGGTGCAAGGTCTGGGATTTGGTTCCAAAACCAAAAGTCCATAATGTCATGGGGATAAAGTGGATATATAGAAATAAGCTTGATGAGAGTGGGATCATAGTGAAGAACAAGGCAAGACTAGTTGCCAAAGGATACAGACAGGAGGAGGGCTTAGACTTTGATCAGACTTTTGCTCCCGTGGCTAGGTTGGAAGCTACAAGACTATTCCTAGCATATGCAGCATATCAAGGCTTCAAAGTGTTCCAGATGGATGTGAAGTCTGCATTCTTAAATGGAGACTTAAAAGAGGATGTCTATGTAGAACAACCCTCAGGTTTTGTTGATCCACTCAATCCTACTTTTGTCTATAGACTTAGGAAAGCTTTGTATGGGTTGAAACAAGCCCCAAGGGCTTGGTATGAAACCCTGTCTACTTTCCTCATTGAGAACAAATTCTCAAGGAGGAAAATAGATAAGACTCTATTCCTTAGGGAATCCAAAGGAAAGATAATCCTAGTCCAAATATATATTGATGACATAATATTTCGTTCTACTAAAAGTAACCTTTGTAGGAAGTTTGTAAAACTTATGCAAGGGTAATTTGAAATGAGCAGTATGGGAGAACTTAAGTTCTTCTTGGGTCTCCAAATAAGACAGACTGGTGATGGCTTGTCCATATCCCAGTCTAAGTTCACCCAGGAGTTAATTAAGAAGAATGGTATGGAGTCATCTACTACCATGAGAACTCCAATGGGAACAAGTGTATCTCTTAGCAAAGATGATGCAGGGAAACCTGTAGATGAAACTTTGTATAGAGGAATAGTTGTCTCCCTCATATATCTGACTGCTAGTAGACCAGATATCATGTATGTTACATGTGTCTGTGCTAGGTACCAATCCTGCCCTAAAGAATCTCATCTTACTACTGTCAAAAGGATTTTGAGATATCTTAAGGGCACACCTAATCTAGGCCTTTGGTATCCTAGGAATAGAGATTTTCTACTAATGGGCTATTCAGATGCAGACTTTGCAGGTTGCAAAGTAGATAGGAAAAGTACAACAGGCATCTGTCAATTTCTAGGAGGAAGATTGCTGTCTTGGAGCTGTAAGAAGCAGACCAGTGTGGAAATTTCCACAGCTGAGTCTGAGTATGTTGCTGCTGGAAGTTGTTGTGCACAACTATTATGGATACAACATCAGTTAGAAGATTATGATATTCAGGTAAGTAGAACTCCATTATTATGTGATTTTACTAGTGTTATTTCTATTGCTCATAATCTTGTTTCTCATAATACAACAAAGCATATAGAAATAAGATACCATTTTCTTAGAGATCATGTAGAGAAAGAAGATATCACTTTAGAATTTGTTAGTACTGATTTACAACTAGCTGACATGTTTACTAAGTCTTTAGATGAAACTAAATTCAATAATTTCAAAATTAAATTAGGAATGTTGAACATAAATTAGTTTAACAAATTTGGCTAAGTAAAATTGTGTCGACACAAGAAGTTGTCTATGTCTACACATAGTAGTTGGTGTCGACATCCCAGGAAAGTGATGTCGACATATCTAGAAAATAGGCGTCGACATCCCAGGAAAGTGGTGTCGACACATCTAGAGAATAGGTGTTGACTCTTCAGAGAAGTTGTGTCGACACATCCAAAAGTTATGTCGATACTAGCAATCAACTGATGTCGAGACATTAGAAGTCTGTGTCGACACTTTTCAACAGTGTCGACACATTAAGAGAATTATGACGTGCCTTTTCACCTTCATTATTTAGAAAGATATAAATAGGTCAACAACATGGTCTGTCGACACGATCTCGAGAACAAAACCATGTGTCTACAAATTCTCTCTTCTAAATTCAAGATTTCTCTCAACCCTAATGACGTCAAAGCTAGAAGATAATGTCAACGAAGGCTATGAGCTGGTACGCAATGTCTTTGATCATGCGGAACCCGAAATTAAAGCAGTAGTAACCCTAATTGTTGAAAATGGTTTGGAATTTCTGGTATCTGAACCTACAAAGATATGGAAGAAAAAAAATACTAGAATTCTATGGCGCAGCTACTATAGATTCAACTGGACTTAAGATCAAATCTATAGTTCAAGGAGCTAAAGTTAAACTAACCTTGAAGAGCTTGAGGAATACTCTACAACTTCCAAGAACTCAATAAGAGGAAGAAGTACCCTCAACCAAGACAAGGGAAGCACTTCAGTGGTATGGTTTGGATCCCATCATGAAGATATGATCTGCAATGAACAGAAAAGGAATGAATCAGGAAGGAAAATTCCTTTCAAAAGTAGTTGGAAAAGTCATTCTCTGTAGGCCAGGGGGCATGATAGGATTTCAGCCTATCTGTTCAGCCTGATGACCAGGATCATCTACAGACTAAACACAGATTGGTCAGCAGTAATTTTTGAAAAGATTAAGGAAAGTATTAAGAAGCCAAATCTGGGAAGAATTATGAGTCTGTACTTGGCTAGAACAATTCCTGAAGTCATGGAACAAACTGCTGGTTCAAAGATCAACCATATGAGGAGAATGAATATCAGGATAATATCCAGATGGGATAGGGTCCTAACTAAGGATATACCTGATGAAGAGAGGCAAGAGATTCCTGAAAAATCTCCTGCATAAGATATTGCAGATAGTGCTCAAGTGCAGGGAGAGCCTCATCTTGAGGAAGAGCCAACCCACGTAGAAAGTGAAATGGCTACACCAACTATTCTTGAGGTAATTCAAGAGGTTAATCAATCAACTTTCAATAATCGGGATGAAATGCTAACTGAATCTTTGATTGATGTTCACCGGTCAACTCAACTAAACAGTCAAGCACAAGATGTTATCATAGAGGATACATCTGCTGCTGCTAATGCTCCTAAGATGGTGGTGCCTCAAGTCCCTACTCAACAAGAGTTCACCCTTGAAGAGTTATTTCCAGATATAGTACAAGCAAGAACTGAGGCGGAGCAAACTGAATTTGAGGGGGAGAAAGCAGAAATTGAGGGGGAGCAAGTTAAAATTGAGGAGGAGCAAGTAAGAACTGAGAGGGAGGAGCAAGGGACTTAGGGGGAGAAACCTGGGACTGAACAGGAATTGCCCCCTCATCCTAAGGAAAGGGTTGATATAACCAGTACCTGAGCTTCTGAAGAGGAAGCAGAAATTCAAGCTAAGAAAAGAAAGCTAATGGTATTCAAAAGAAGAAGCCAGAGCTATAAGAGGGCATTACAAACGGCTCCACAATCTCCTCAGTTACTGATTATAGCTCTTGCTGGTCTCTTTACAATTAAATTGGATGAACAAAGAGCAGCTATGGAAAAATATATGGATGAAAGCCATAAGGATTTACAATTCTCCTTGGCTCAAGATATCAAATCCATTAGATTTGAAGTAAACCAGCACAAGAAGGAGATGACAGACTGATTTCACAAAGGAGGCAATGTTGTGGTTTTCCTAGCAACACATCAAGAAAAAATCAAGACTCAAGTTGATGATATAGCTATTAAGCAAGGCTATGTCCAAGAGAATCAACTTAGAATGAATGATAATCTGACAGAATCACATAATGTGATTGTTACAGAATGAAGAATATTGCTACTACCCAGACTGAGGCAAGGACTAAAGCCAAGGCAGATTTTGATAAGCAATTACAGGAAGGGATAGCTGCTATACAAATAGCTATTAAACAATCTCAAAAGACTATTTCTGATCAGCTACTAAAGTTAAAGTCCTTTTATAAAGATGGGGTAAATTATCTAGATGCACAGGTAAGATTTCAAAAAGATGACCTCAGAGATCATATGGAAAGAGAAGTCATAAAGGGGGAGAGAGTGTTAGTCAAAGCTAGCTCAGATCATGCTAAATGGATATCTAATATCATCAGAGCCACACTTGGATATTCATCTCTCTGTGATGATGATAATGTAGCTAAGTCAGGTATACACCCTGCTTATTTTGGAGGTGACCAACCTGAAGTTGCTCAGGTCATTTACCCTCTAGCATATTTTGAAATGATTCATCAAGAAGTGTAGTCAATGTACAGCCATCTAGAGGGTAATAAATATATTATCATTGAGAAAGTTGAAATGTCAGAGGCAGCTATGAATAAGGAGCAAGAAGCTCAACTTTCAAAGAAAAGATTCAGAGAACAGGCTGAGTTGAAGCCTGATTTTGAGTAGTGGAGTCCTACTTCAAGGAATATTATATTGACTGCTGGAAGGCTGTAAAAGACAAGACCCATGACAGGGGAAAATGGTACACATAGCAAGAATGGCAAAAGCATGAAGCTAGACGGGAAGCTATTCTGCAATATAGAAGAAAGGCAAAGGCTGGGAAGCTACCTCCTAATGCTCAGGAGCCTAGCAAATATTTCTCAAAGCCTTTTCACTATTTGAAAGGCAAAGAATTATAGATGAAGAAAAAAGAAGAAGGATCTGAAGGGCAAGAAGCCAGCTGAAGATACTGATGCTCCAGTACAAGCCAAGATCCAATCAGGCAAAGACATAGTCATCAAGGAGCCTGAGCAGCCTTAGGATAGATTCACTAGTTTTTAAAACTTTGTAATCTTTAGTGTTAAAATCTTGTAAAATTGTTAAAAAAAACTTTTGAAAGTTGAAACAAAACAATATTTGATGCTCATTGTGTTAGTATTATTATTCTGTGATGATATCTTATATATATTTTGTTTAAAAGTTACCCTGTCATGAAATATTCTTATACATCATATTATGTGTTTATTATGAATGGTGTATATCATTGACTAAGGGTTATGACTTCTCCAAATAGGTGGAGATTTTGGGTACATTGGAAATGTGTACAAGATTTGAAGAAGCCTCACCTTACTCAATGATATGCATCAAGGTGTATTTGATGTTGTTTTGAGTTTATATGTGCAGGTTAAGTAAATGCAGGAATGCAGGAAAAAGTTTCTAAGTCCATGTCGACACCAGAAGAAGCTGTGTCGACACTTATGAAGGCTTGTGTCGACACTGAGAAAAGCTGTGTCGACACTTGGAGACAATTGTGTCGACACTTTGAAAGGTTGTATCGACACCTGAAGAAAATGTGTCAACATAACAGAGGCTGTGTCGACACCTGAAGAAAATGTGTCAACATAACAGAGGCAGCATCGACACACAGAAAAGCTTAGTCAGCATAAACTGTGTCGACATAACAGAGGCAGTGTCGACACACAGAGAAGCTTAGTCGACATCAACTATGTCGACCCACAGAGGCAGTGTCGACACACAGAAGACTTTGTCGACATCAACTGTGTCGACACACAGGACTTGTTTCGACACACAGTAGAGTTTCAAAAAACTTAAAGAGAAGAAGTTGTTGAGTCGACACACAGAATTAGTGTCGACACATTCTACAGATGCTGTGTCAAGAAGTAGTGTCAACACCAAAGGAGCTGTGTCAACACCACAAGGCTTGTGTCGACACTTAGTCTACTTGTGTCAACATATGATGAAGTTCAGTCTCGACACTTTGCTGATAGAGATAGAGTTTCAAGAAGTGACTGGATGACTTGACAGCTGCCATTACCAACCGGTCTATGCAACTGTCAGAGCTGTCAGAAGTTTGTTAGAAACCGGATCAGCCGGTTACCATGGAAAAAGTCTATATAAAGGCATTCTCCTTCAACAGAAAGATATGACAGATATACTGGGATAGAAATATTGATAGAGAAAAGAATATACCCATACAGAATAAGATTTTCGTCAGAAGATATAAGAAGAAGTTGGAGAGAGAGAGCTCCATCTATTGAAGTGCAGATTCTGAACCAGTCTGCCAAGAAGGATTCAGATTGAGATCTGAATTTCAAGAAAGAAGTTGATTGAAGATCAACTTCAAAGGAGTTCAACCCTACTGAGTTCAGATTCAAGAAGCTTTGAAGAAAGCTAAGAGTGGTTATTCTCTGTCATCTGATTCTTCCAAGAACTGATCAAGAAGCCATCCATCCTTTCTCTTCTACCAGGGTGGTGGTAAAATACATTGTTAAAACTATTTTCTGTAGGATCTTTTTAAGATCAGAGCTGTAAGCCTGATTTTAAAGGCTAAGTTGTAGGAGATTTAGATCTCTGAGTGGTAGGCCTTGTTGAAGGCTGAGGTAGGGCTGTGAGCCTGAGTTGTAGGAGATTGTTATCTCTGAGTTGTAGGCCTTGTTGAAGGCTGAGGTAGGGCAGATTGCCTGAGCTATAGGAGTGTGGACTCACTCTGAGTTGTAGGAGCCTTGTTTGGGTTCTGAGCTGTAAGATCTGAGGTGAAGGAAAGAAGTTAGGCCGAATCTAGCACACTGCTAGATAGGCAAAGGGGGGAAAGTGGATGTACCCAGACCTTGGGGAACCACTATAAAAACTATGTGCAATCTGTGATTGTGTGATTCTATGAATTCTGTGCTGTGTTAGCTGTTTAAATTAGTTGTTTCTGATTAATTAACTGAATAGATATTCTGCCTTAGAAGAAAAAGGAATTACACCTATTCACCACCCCCCTCTAGGTGTTTAGGCACTAATTCTTTCATCATAAATAGAATTCATGTATATCTAATTTTGTCTTCTAGATGGCAAACCTATTTAGGTTGCAAACTGGAGGTCTGGTGCTGCATAGTTCTGTTTGGTGCCATAGCTAGATATATAAATCTAATATGGAAATAAAAATTAAAATTAGATCTAACAAAGGATCTTTGATTCAAGGGTTAGCTTGTACAACCAAAGGAAACTGCAACTGATACAAATTGAACGTGAGCAGTTAGATCAGGAATACTCTAGGGGGGGGTGAATAGAGTATTTAGAATTTTATAAAATTCTCTATGGATAATGCAGATTAGTGTAAGTGCAGTAGTAAATAAATAAAAATATAAAAACACCAAAAAACTAACTACCACAGCCACAACAAGAAACAAAAGAAAGAGGGAAACCAGACGACACAAGAAATTTATAGTGGTTCCCCAACCTGGGTACATCCACTCTTCTACCACCCTGGTAGGAATCCACTCAGGTTTTTGATCAGGTGCCTGACACCAATGAGCTTTTGATCAGGTGCTCAAAAACCAAATCCCCAAGTCTTTTGATCAGGTGACTTGTAACCAAGAATCACTTTGAAGGGAGATGACAACACATTATATAGTGGGGGTGAGAGAGTTGATTATGTATTCTCTGTCAATAATCAGAGAGAAGACTTGTGGATTATTAATGGTAGCAAATGGCTCCCCCTGAGATATTAAATGATTCAGGGAAATATGGAAGCCTTGCTGCAGGGCGATAGGCCTTCAAGCTTTTTAGCCTTTATCTGCAGGATCTTCTTGACAGATTTGATAGTTGTTGTCCTTGGAAGTCCTGGAGTGTTGAAGTAAGTAGACTCTTGATTTTGTATGATTGTTCTTCTTCTTTTGAGAGCAGATCTTCTTTTTGTATCAGAGCTTTTGTGAAAGGAGCAGAGAAGCTGTTGAAGACATACTGACTGAAAAATCTCTGTATCTGTGTATGCTGTGTCTCTGTAATTTCTCTGGTACTCTGATTGTTCTTACTTGCTGTCAGGAAGAGAAAAAAATCTCTTTTATATTTCCTGAGTGAATTTCCTTTCAAAATTTGAATCCTTCTGCAGCAATCAATGCTGGCGGTCCTTGAAAATAAACTGCATTGATCTCTTTCCCCAACTGTCCCCTGGAAAAATGGAAAACAATAATTCTGATGAAAGCCGTGATTAATGTACCGTCCAACGGTAATATTCAGATAATATTTTATCATTAATCATTCAGAAATTATTGCCATAGACTTAGGATAGAAGGAATAAATGCTAAGTCTGGAATCGTCAAACTGATGACAAATTCATCGAGCTGATAACTGTGTTCGTCGACTGCAGTTCAGCAACTATTCTGGACTTAGAATATTTACAGTTGTATCTGAAATGAAAGTTAAAGTCTCCAGAATTCGTCGACCTAAGATTTGATTTCGTCGAGGTGAGTTTCTAGAGTTTTCAAATATTTTGTGTGTCGACATAATTACTCCTGGTGTCGATACAGGTGGTGTCGACTGATATCCTGTGTGTCGACACAAGTCTTTTGTATGGTGTCGACACAACCTTTCTAAAGTGTCGACTGATGATCTGTGTGTCAACATAAGTGCTTCTAGTGTCGACTCAGTTGGTGTCGACATGTACTCTGAGTGTCGGCACAAGTCTTTTGGTTCTAAGTTGTTGAAGTAGATATTACAGAAATCATCGGGCAGAGAACTAAGTTCGTTGACCTGATACTAGAGAACATAGTCTTGACAGAATGCTGTAGTAGTCCAAAGATTCGTCGACCAAGAATAGAGTTCGTCAACCAAAGTCTGATTCTAAGGACTTGGGATATCTTGATCTTTCCTAAACTTGAAGTGTTGTTGTAATCCAAGTTTTCGTCGATCAGAGAATGTAGTTTGTCGAGCTCAGCTCCGCGAATTAACTCTGAGATCGTCGAACTGAGCACGACAATCGTCGACCTGAGTTCGACGAACGTCGAACTCACTTTATAGAGTCTTGAAATCTTCTAAGTCTTGAGTCTCTGGCATTCTTGTTGATAGCTGGTCCATGTGATGTTGACTCTAAGGACTTATCCTAGACTCTAGGACACAACTTTGACCCTGGCTAAACATTGTGGGTCATATAATCCTAACTTAGTGAACCTAGCAAAATCTTACTAGGGATCCAATAGTTCATGTCTTCATTGAAGTCAACTACCAGCTTCAAGGTTTCCAAAATAAGAGATTTGGAGGTTGGACTCCAAACTTCAGTAAACTCTTGAGGTCTTTTCCATTTGTCAGCATCAGGATGTGGAGTTATTCTGCTAGCTGAGGCTCCATCCCCATATTTTATTCTTTTTGCTTTTTGAATTCAGGAGGTGAGTAGGCATACCTACATGTTTGATTCCCACACGTGTTCATATACATCAGGAGGTGGTCCTTCAAAGTAACTGGAGGTGGTCCTCAAAATACTCTGGAGGAGGAGGAAGGTTGCCTGTTACATCCAGGTCAGCAGGAGGAGGGACAGAAGGGTCAATTGCTAATTAGGAAATAGATGATTATGTATCCATATAGAAGTATCATAAGTACATAACTTAGTACTTTGATTTTTAAGCATAGATCTCTAAATATCTTTCAACTAATCTGAAAGTGCAAGTTAGATCTGATATACTCTAGAGGGGGGGGGGTGAATAGAGTATGGTGCTTGCTAAAAACATTTTATAACAGCTGTTGTATTCCTATGTGAACATGGAAGCAAATAAAATAAAGTAAATCTAAACATAGAACAATCACAGAGCAATCACAAACCATAGCTAGAAACAAAATAAAGTAAGCAACCAGATGACACAAGGAGCTATAGTGGTTCCCCAATCAACCTGGGTACATCCACTCTTTTACCACCGTAGGTAGGAATCCACTGCAGGATGAGTTGATCAGGTGTCCTGGGCCCCAATGAGCTTTTGATAAGGTGCTCAAAAATCAAACCAGATTTTTTGATCAGGTGTCTTGCCACCACTGAGTTTTGATAAGGTCTCAGAAACCAATCACAAACTTTTGAAGGGAGTTTGAAAAACCCTTTACACCAGAGAGAGAGAGAGAGGGATGAGATAATCTTCTCTGCCAACAATCAGAGAGAAGATAGTGGATGTTGTCAAAGCTCCCCCTGAGATCTGTAGTTGTTCAGGAAGTGAAGCTTTGTAGTATGGTGATAGGCCTTCAAATGATTTGATCTCCAGCAAAAGATGATTTCAGCAACAGCTGAAATGTGAGGTGTCTGGAGTCTTGAATGATGATGGCCTTTGAACACTTGAATCAAGAGAGATCTAAAAATTTCAGTTAGTTGATCTCCTTTTGTTATGTGTTCTTGTATGAATTCTTGAGACTGAGAATGTCTAAATTCTCTTTCTTTCTCTTGTGTAATTGTTGTTGTAAGAGTTGTTGTTGCAGAGAATATGTGTCTGACTTCTGAGAGGAGAATGTAAATACTGATCTTTTATTCTCTTGTTCTGAATAGAATATGATCCACTGTCCAAGATAGCTGTTAGTCTGTCAATAAATGACTTCCTTAATTGTATTTGTCTTCTCGAAGGAAAGTCCAATAAAACATTCCTTGAAAATTCCTTAAAACTTGCTCCAGATTTATTAAAAATAGCTACAAGATCTCTGAATTAAATGCTGACAATAATTCTACAACTGTCTGATTTGAATTTTGAAAACATTGAACTCTTCAGAAAAACTCGAACTAAGCTCCACTATCGTTGAACTGAGCTCAGAGATTGGACTTATACAGAAACAGAGATCGTCGATCTGAGCTCAACTATCATCGAACTGAGCTCAGAGATTGGAGAATCAAACTGGAGTTAAGAACGTCGATCTGAGCTCGAAGATCGTCGAATGGAGTTCGACGATTTGTTGAAGTTGAGCTCAGAGATCGTCGAATGGAGTTCGACGATTCGTCGAATGGAGTTCGACGATTCATCGTACTGAGCTCGACGAAATGACTTAGTCTCCCAAACTAAAAAAACCTGGTCTTGAGGGCAGCTTCCAAACCTAAACACTAACCGTTAGACTCAATTCTTATTAACCTTTAGATCTATACAATGAGGTCAAAACAGGTTTCCTAAAGATATAGTGATCCTTGCCCAATAAGAAATAGGGTGTTCCAGCAATCTCCCCCTATTTGGGTTAGGATTACTATTTACAGATATTAGAAAATAAAAAGCATTCACAGCAGAAATGCAACAAACAAATATTACAGAATCACAGATATTATCTCAGATAGTTCAGAAATCAAATAACTGTCACCTTACAGAATTACTCTTTTTCTTTGCTCTTTATAGTACTATTTCTCTGTTTGGATTGAGATCTTCCTTTTTAGTTCTTCTATCATCAGCTGCACCTAAAGAGGTTTTGTTGCTTAGGCCTGGGCACTACAGCTTCAGGGTGCAGCTTCATGTAGCTTTCAGAATCAAAGAACTTACTGGATGAGTATCTTTCAAGTTCCTTCTTCCTTTGATCTGATAAGGTAGTTATATTGGATGTGTCTTTGCCTGGTTCTCTGGCTTTCTTGATCTGATCCAAAGCAGCTAATTCTTTCATTCTAGCTATCCATGAAGTAGGATTGTTTTCTGATGCTCAAAAGGAACTGGAGGCTCATATCTATTGAAGGATTGTCTGGATGAGCTCTGGAAGAGACTAGTTATTTGAGCTTATATAGGAAAGGGACCAGAAGTTGTATCAGATGGACCTTGACCTTTCCCTTGAATATGATGTTGCCTGGAATATCCTTTGGAGTAAACTTGGAATTCTCTTTAGTTTCCTCTGTAATTTCCTCTCCTTGACTGATAGCCTCTAGATTGACTTCCTCTATATTGGGATCTACCTTGAGGTTGATAAGAGGATTGGCTTCTGGCAGAAGGTTGAACAGCTGAACTACCACCTGCACCTGCATCAGGTGAGGGAGAAGGTGGAGGAGGATGATTGAACTGAGAAGATCCTTTCTCATACTTTCTCTTTTTCTTCATAGCCTTCAGTTGATTTTTGGAGTATTGCATCCAATGTTCTGTGATAGGACAGTTATGCAGTATGTAGTAAGAAATATCATTTGTGTCTTTAACTTTTGCTGGAGGAACCCTTTTCATAGCCTTGCTTTTGGCCTTTCTTTTCCTCGCAATAGTAGCAGAGGAATCATCTGAATCAGTCCTGAAGTGATCACTTTTGATCTTGATCATCATATAATGCATCAATCCTTTTAAGATAATCTTTTTGTTGTTGAGATGGAGCAGAAGTAACAGCAGAACCAGCAACAGTAGTAACAACAATATCAGGAAGAGGAGTGGAAGCAAAACTGGCAGAAGAAGTTATGACAGCAGCAGATTCAGATACAACATCAGATTCAGATACAGCAGCAGTAGTATCAGTTGAAACTGGAAAATCATCATCCGAAGGAGCAATAACATCAGTAACAGCAGGCTCAAGAATAAATGCCTCTGTCATATGCATGTCCTCAGATACTAACACAGCAGCAACAACAGAACTATCAGAAACATGAATGTCAGCAGTAGGAGCAGCATCAGTACTTTCAACAGAAACAGAAGGAGCAGCAGCATAGAGGGAATTTACAAAAGAATTTATTATACTGGTGTCACAGCTGGAAAAGGGCACAATGGCCTTAGAGAGATCCTCAGATTGCTGGACTACAGTGTGCTCTGGAAGACAGCTGAAATAAATAGAATCAAAATCTGATAACAGTGACCTGAGGTCCACTGTGATAACTGCAACTGGAGGTACTGGAGCTTGAGCTTGACTTGAAGATACAACAGCAGCATCAGGCAATCTTTCTCCTTCATGAGGCATCTCCCCCTGCCTAGATTCAGAGAAAGCTGGATCAAGGCACCCAAAGAAGGGATTGCCTGAGAGGGAAGAAGAGAGGAGAGCCTCACAGACAGTTCTTGAACTCTTTTTATAAGTGGAGCCAAAGAGGTCTCCATCAAGAGTGATAGCCTGGGTGCTATCAGCTCATAGAGCCTGTCTGCAAGTGCTGGAAGATTTACATGCTCCAGGGGGTCTTGAGCAGAGGTAGGAATGGAAGGTGGAGCAACATGAGAAGTTGGTGGAGAACTTGTGGATGGTGGAAATGAAGGTTGAGAGATGAGAATTATGGAAATGGAAGATAATGGAATGGAAATAGAGGGTGTAAAGGATGGTTGAGCAATAATATCTTGAAGTAGTTGTTGATATGATCTGGAAGAAGAAGAAGGTGGCTCAGCAGGGGATGAGGGAGAATCATCCATAAAGGAATCATCTAGAAGTTTGAAAGATGGAATGTGAGAGGATGTGTTAATATCTAGATGTGGGTATTGATGTAGAGGATGGAAGAGTTCTTCTATTATTGGAGGAATTGGAGATGGAATTGAAGTAGGAGAGGGAATTGAGGTTGGAGATGGGGTGGAAATTATGATGGTGGATGTTGCTATGGTGGATGAAACAAGAGGTGGAGGAGGAGGAGATGAAACAGGCAAGTCTTCTGCAGGGGCAGAAACTTGAGGGGAAGTGACTGGAGCAGTCCTTGTGCCTGAAGTAGTAGATGCGGAAGGCCTACTGGGCTTCACAATTTTCCTGTCCCACTTTCCAAACAGGGCACAGGTGAGCCTCTTTGAGGCATTGATGTGCATCCCATTTGAAACTAGCAGAGCAGGGCATTTGTTCTGAAGAAACAACCCTAATATTCTTCTAAAATTAACAAAAATTTTGTTGATTTTCTTCTTGATTAGGTCAAAGAAGATTTCTCCCCAGTTCAATTGTTTCCTGTCCACAAGAGCACCCATCAAGCAGAGCTAATACCTGGAGATGGTATCATGGGCTGAGTGTTTGGCCAACAAGACTTTTCAACCACATCAGCTAGGAATCTGTACTCAATAGATAGATTTTTCTTCAGCAGTTTGCTAGGGTTTGCATCTGAATGTCCCATTCTATTAAGCAACTCAGAAAACACTTCTCCAGAAATCTCAGCAGAATCCTCTCCAGATTTTAATTGAAAAATCTCTGTCAGGGCAGCAGGTGTGAGAGATACGTGGGTTCCTGAGATTGTTCCAATCACTGTATTTTGATCCTGAATATGGGCAGTGTACACCTACTCCTTGATCTCATCTGCAGGTAATTTGATCCTGGTAGTCATGATGGTAACTAGCTTTTGTTCCTTGAAAAGTTCCAGAATATCTTGGAAAATTTGATCGCTGTTATTGAACGAATCCATGTCAATGTCAAATCCTGCATCAAATTTCATTGCTGCCAAGATGGCGACTGAGACGGCCATTGATTCCTGCAAAAAAAAATGAACAACCAAATGACCAAGTGTAGAGAATTTTGAGGGAAAGCGAAAATTTGCAGAGAGAGTGAAACCGCAAAGGGAGAACGACGGCCGAAAAATGAATTTTATATTAGGGTTCGACGCAGAAAAGGAAAGATCGTTGAACTCAGTTCGACGATCTTGGCTTCTAAAGGAAACTGAAAGGCCATAAATAGCGTCGGTCTCCGATCGATGATATTGGAGAGCGTCGAGCTCCGTTTGACGATAGTTTCAGCAAACAAAATCGTCGAGCTTCGTTCGACGATCGCTGACCTGAAAAAGATAGTTGAGCACTATCTGAGAAGCGCTGAACTCTGGTCGATGATTTCGGAAGTCGTCGATCTCCGTTCGACGATCGGGGGGAAATCGTCGAGCGTAGTTCAGAGACCAGAAACACTCTAGACACTAGAAAATTAAGATGTTTGTCTAGTCTTGGTCATTTTTTAGAGTTGTAAAATCTTGGATATTATTTTAGACTTCCTCCATCTAACATTCCTAACTGATTCAGGAAGAAGGTGTGTTAATTTTCATCCAATGGTTTGGTGAAAATATCTCCCCTTTGCAAATCAGTTGGGATATATTGAAGTTCAATTTTATTTGTCTCAACATTATCCTTAGAAAGTGATGCCTAATTTCTATGTGTTTTGTCCTACTATGGAGGACTGGATTTTGAGCTATAGAAATAGCACTGGTATTATCACAAAAGATTTTAGACTTCTCTAAGTTGTAGTCATAATCTAGGAGTTGGTTTTGAATCCACAAGATTTGTGAACAACAACTACCTGCAGCCATATATTCAGCTTCAGCAGTTGAAGTTGACACAGATGTTTGTTTCTTGCAAAACCAGGAGACAAGTCTGTCATCAAGAAACTGACAAGTTCCACTGGTGCTTTTCCTGTCAATTCTGCATCCAGCATAATCAACATCAGAAAATCCAGTTAAGTCAAATGTTGAATCTTTTGGATATCAGAGACCTAGATTTGGACAACTTTTTACATACCTGAGAATCCTTTTTTACTAAGGTTAGGTGTGAATCTCTAGGGTTCACTTGGAATCTAGCACATATGCATGTAGCAAACATTATGTCAGGTCCACTAGCTGTAAGGTACAGTAAAACGCCAATTATTGCTCTATATGTTGTCTGATCAACAAGTTTCTTATGTTCATCAGCATCTAATACAACATTAGTAGGCATAGGTGTTTCATACATGATGCTTCAGACATACCAAATTTCTTAACCAATTCTTTTGCATACTTGGTTTGAGAAATGAATATGCCTTCAGCATGTTGTTTTACTTGCAATTCTAGAAAGAAGGATAGCTCACCCATGCTACTCATTTCAAATTTAGAATGCATTAGATTGGAGAACCTTCTGCACTAATTTGAATCAGTAGAACCATATATAATATCATCTACATAGATTTGTACTAGTAGGGTATGGGACTTATGAGTTTTAATAAAAAGAGTTTGGTCTACTCTACCCCTTTATAAATTCATTTTTCAGAAGAAAGCATGCTAGGGTCTCATACTATGCTCTAGGAGCTTGCTTTAGACCATATAATGCTTTATGCAATTTAAAATATAATCAGGATGAGTTGAAGAGATAAAACCTGGGGGTTGTCTGACATAAACTTCTTCTTTGATATCGCCATTGAGAAAAACACTCTTTACATCCATCTGGTATACTTTGAAGCCTTTGTATGCTGCATATGCTAAGAAGATTCTTATGGCCTCTAACCTTGCAACTGGTGCAAAAGTCTGGTCATAATCTATCCCTTCTTCTTGAGAGTACCCTTGAGCAACTAGCCTTGCCTTGTTCCTTACAATGATTCCTTGATCATCCAACTTGTTTCTGAACACCCACTTTGTTCCAACAATGGAGTGATCCTTTGGCCTTGGTACTAGTTCCCAAACTTTGTTCCTTTCAAATTGATGCAACTCTTCTTGCATTGCAATGATCCAGTGTGGATCTTGCTATGCATCTTAAATGGATTGAGGTTCAATTTGAGATAGGAAGCAAGTGTGCATCAGGTTTTGGTTGACCTGATTTCTGGTTTGCACACCAGCTGAGATGTCTCCAATCACTTGGGAGATTGGATGGTCTCTTGATGTTACTAAATCAACAGGAGGTGTTGATTGTTCACCAACCTGTGTTGTTGTTTCCTCTGGTGGTACAACAACTGGCTCTTCAGGAAGTTTCTTTTCAAGATGTTGAATGTCTTCTTCATCTTCGCTGCTTTCTTCTTTTTGAATAATTTGTAATCTGTTCAAGTCTTCAGCAAGAGAATGTACCTGCAAAGGTTCTATGGTAGAAGTATTTTTCTCCTTGAAAGACATATTAGATTCATCAAAAGATATATGAACAGATTCATCAATTTTAAGAGTTGATTTATTATATACCCTATAAGCCTTACTGATCATGGAGTATCCCAGAAACACTCCTTCATCAGCTTTAGCTTGAAATTTTGCTAAGTATTTCTTGTTATTGTTGTGAATGTAACAGATACAACCAAAAATTCTAAAATAATCTACTTTAGGTTTCTTCCCTTTGAGTAATTCATAGGGAGTCTTGCCCTTCAGTTTATGTATTAAACTTCTGTTCAACACATAGTTGGAGGTGTTCACTACCTCTGCCCAAAAAGATAGAGGAAGGTGAGCATCTAACAATAATATAGTGGCAGATTCTATATGGTTTCTATTTTTCCTTTCAGCTACCCCATTTTGTTGAGGAGTTCTAGGAGCTGAGAAAGTGTGCCCGATCCCTTCACTCTGATAGAACTCTTGCATAAGAAGAGAATCAAACTTTGTCCCATGATCACTTCTGATCAGGGCATTGTGAGTATTGAACTCAGTCTGTATGCATTTGAGGACTCTGTCAAACACTTAAAGTTATCAGACTTCTTCCTCAGAAAGAACACACATGTGAATCTAGAGAAGTCATCTACAACCACTAAAGTGTAAGATTTCCCTCCTAAGCTTTGTACTGTAATGGGTCCAAAAAGATCCTTGTGTAACAGATACAAAATCCTAGGTGAATCACTCTTATTAAGTGACTTGAAACTATTTTTGGTTTGCTTGCCTAATTGACAAGCCCTACAGAGTCCTTCCTTCTTGTAGGGGCCAGAAGGTAGTCCTCTAACAAGGTTGTCCTTGGATATCCTAGCAATGGTTCTAAGGTTTATATGTCCTAATCTCTTATGCCATAACTCATTAGGTCTACAAATAGAATTAAACAGGCAAATATCTACTTCTGTTGAAAGAAAGTCTGCTAGATAGATGTTAACTTTCCTTTTACTTGTCAACACAGTTGTGTTATCCGCTCATTTGATCTTGCATAAGGATTTGCTGAAAGTCACTTGGTAGCCTTCATCACATAGCTGACTGATGCTGATCAAGTTGTGCTTCAGTCCTTCCACATAGGCTACTTTCTTGAATGTGACTGTGCCAATCCGGACTGCACCATATCCTTTTGTTAGTCCAAAGTTTGAATCACCAAATATGACTTTGGGTCCAAGCTTGGCTTTGAAGGATGTGAGGTTGTCCTTGTTTCCTGTCAAGTGCTTTGAGCACTCACTATCCAAATACCATTGCTGGTTTGGTGTTGGATAGGTCTTCACCTGCACACAAAGTAATTTACTTGTTTTTGACCCAGTTTACCTTGGGCCTAGGTTGATAACCTTTAAATTCAGAAATAAAAGACATCCCTGGTTGACTCTTATAACCTTCGGGATGATATCTCCTTGGAGGTATTATCCATTCAGTATAAGGGTTAAAGCTTTGGGATGAAGGACCCCTAGGTTTCGATTTTGATTTACCCTTAAAAATGTTTTCAAAGCTCTGATCTCTACTCGACGATCGTGGAGCTGAGTTCGACGATCTTAGGTCAAATTGTCGAGCTCAATTCGACGGTCGACTGTGGCAGAGTTCACGGTTTAGAGATCGTCGTCCTGAGTTCGACGATTTTGCCTGAGATCGTTGATCTCCGTTCGGCGATCGTCTAGCTCCGTTCGACGATTTCTGCTGAACCTTGGTTTTCTTAGGTAAGTCAGAATTTTTCCTAGCTACCTCTACAACTCCCTTGCCATTATCAGAGATAAATTTAATTGGGGTTGTTAGTACTATAGGTTCGCTAGATGAAGCACCCAAGCCCAGTGTACTATTGAATCTAGAGTTCACTGTGCTTGTGATGTCCATTAGCTTGATACTTCTCCCATTAAGGGATTCTTCAAGCTTTTTGTCCTTTGATAGTTCACTTTTCAGTGAAGCTATCTGCTCCCTACAACTCTCCAACTCCTCATAGAGTTTGAAGTTTTCTGATTTTAAGGTACTATGTTCAGATAATTTATTTCTGAGAGAAATGATTTCCTTCTCAGATTTTAATAAGTCTAAACATAGTGCTTTAAATTCATACTTGAAGTCCTCAGAGTTAAAATCAAAAGAACTTATTACCTGATCCTCTTCAAGTTGAGTCTCTGAGTCTGACTCTGACTCTTCTGCATCAGAATTGTGTTGTGAGGCATTGATAGCCATCATGCAGAATTCCTTCTCTTCAGCATCATCCTCATCATCACTTGAGATGGATGAAGCTTCAGATTCCTGTTCTGTCTCACTCCAAGTTTCAGCAACAAATCCCTTCCTTGTGTGTTTGTTCTTGCTGGAGGAGGGTTTGTTATTGTTATTCTTCTTGAAGTCCTTGTCTTTTCTTCTTTCTTTCTTATCCTCTCTGTCCTTGTTTTTATTCTCTAGACAGTCATGCACAATGTGGCCTGGTTTCCTGCAACCAAAATATATAATTTCTTTGTTATTTGATTTATCATACTTTGGCTTGTCATGCTCTTTGTATGATCTTTTCCTGAAGTCCTTTCTGGCCATTTTGTAAAATCTTTTGGCCAGTAGACTAAGCAGCTCATCATTGCCTGTGACCTTGTCTTCAGGCTGATCTTCAGTGGATTTGAAAGCTATTGACTTTTCCTTTCTTGTGGCTGGTGAGGCAGCCTTCTGCTCTTCTTCTCTATTCTTGATGAGCAGCTCATAAGACTTGAGCTTGCCCAAGAGAGCTTCTATTGTGATTTCATTCAAACTTTTGGCATCCTTGATTGGCCAGATCCTTGAGTCCCAAGTGCTTCGGAAGCACATTAGGATTTTATCATTTAGCTCAGTCAATGAGATCTCTTTATCCAAAGTTTTTAGTTCATTGACTATCAGACTGAGTCTATTATACGTGAATGCTACTGACTCAGCTTCTCCTTTCTTGAAATTCTCATATTGGGTTATGAGGTGAGATCTTCTGTCTTTTATCTCATCAGCAGATCCTGAGACTATTTCAGATAACTTGTCCCAGATGTCTTTTACTGAGTTGCATTCAGCTACCTTTTGGAATATCTCATCAGTCATAGTCTGGGCTAGAATGTTCATAGCCTTTGCATCTGCAACTTTCCATTTCTTGATGTCAGCATCTGTTCCTGAGGGAGGTGGAACAGAATTTGTACATGTATTCTGTAGAGGTCTTGGACACACTGTCAAAACAGTATTGAAAATGTCCTCATCAATAGAGTTCATGTAGAGTCTAATCCTTGCCTTCCAAAGTGCAAACTTGGATAGATTGCACACTGGAGGTCTGGTGCTAGCATAATCTTTGTTTTGGGCCATGTTTTGTGAAGAAATAATTCTAATAGCAAAATCAAAACAAGCAGATCTAACTATAGAAATCTTTGGGTTCAGGTGTTAGCATGTGCAACCACTAAGGTGGTATTTTTAACCAACCTCGCTTTGATACCAATTGAAAGTGCAAGTTAGATCTGATATACTCTAGAGGTAGGGTGAATAGAGTATGGTGCTTGCTAAAAACGTTTTACAACAGCTATTGTATTCCTATGTGAACAGGGAAGCAAATAAAATAAAGTAAATTTAAACACAGAACAATCACAGAGCAATCACAAACCACAGCCAGAAACAAAAATAAAGTAAGAAACCAGATGATACAAGGAGCTATAGTGGTTCCCCAATCAACCTGGGTACATCCACTCTTCTACCACCCTAGGTATGAATCCACTGCAGGATGAGTTGATCAGGTGTCCTGAGCACCAATGAGCTTTTGATAAGATGCTCAAAAATCAAACCAGATTTTTTAATCAGGTGTCTTGCACCACTGAGTTTTGATAAGGTCTCAGAAACCAATCACAAACTTTTGAAGGGAGTTTGAAAAACCCTTTACAGCAGAGAGAGAGAGTGATGAGATAACCTTCTTTGTCAACAATCAGAGAGAAGATAGTGGATGTTGTCAAAGCTCCCCGTGAGATCTGTAGTTGTTCAGGAAGTGAAGCTTTACAGTAGGGTGATAGGCCTTCAAATGATTTGATCTCCAGCAAAAGATAATTTCAGCAACAGCTGAAATGTGAGGTGTTTGGAGTCTTGAATGATGATGGCCTTTGAACACTTGAATCAAGAGAGATCTGAAAATTTCAGTTAGTTGATCTCCTTTTGTGATGTGTTCTTGTATGAATTCTTGAGACTGAGAATGTCTGCAACTCTCTTTCTTTCTCTTGTGTAATTGTTGTTGTAAGAGTTGTTGTTGCAGAGAATATGTGTCTGACTTTTGAGAGGAGAACGTAAAAACTGCTCTTTTATTCTCTTGTTCTGAATAGAATATGATCCACTGTCCAAGATAGCCATTAGCCTATCAATAAATGACTTCCTTAATTGTATTTGTCTTCTGGAGGAAAGTCCAATAAAACATTCCTTGAAAATCCCTTGAAACTTGCTCCAGATTTATTAAAAACGGCTACACGATCTCTGAATTAAATGCTGATAATAATTCTACAATTGTCTGAATTTGAATCTTAAAAAACATTGAACTCTTCAGTAAAACGTCGAACTGATCTCCACTATCATTGAACTGAGCTCAGAGATTAGACTTAGACAGAAATGGAGATCGTTGATCTGAGCTCAACTATCGTCGAACTGAGCTCAGAGATTGGAGAATCAAACTGGAGTTAAGAACGTCGATCTGATCTCGAAGATCGTCAAATGGAGTTCGATGATTTGTTGAAATTGAGCTCAGAGATCGTCAAATGGAGTTCGATGATTCGTCGAAGTGAGCTCAACGATCGTCGAATGGAGTTTGACGATTCGTCGTACTGAGCTCGACGAAATGACTTAGTCTCCAAAACTGAAAAAAAAACCTGGTCTTGAGGGCAGCTTCCAAACCTAAACACTAACCCTTAGACTCAATTCTAATTGACCTTTAGATCTATACAATGAGGTCAAAATAGGTTTCCTAAATACATAGTGATCCTTGCCCAAATCAGTAATAGTGTAACGACCCTCGGCCCGAGCTCAGAGGCCCATCGGCTTGTCTCGTTCAAGACATCGTTACCGGGTTGCCTATCAAGGGGGTTGCGGGTTCAAGACCTGGCCTCAACAATGCACCGCGGCCGAGAAACAGGCGCGGAGAGGCTTTGGGGTGCTTGGGCTGCAGCCCGGTAATGATGTCTTGAACGAGACAAGCCTGTGGGCCTCTGAGCTCGGGCCGAGGGTCGTTACAATAAAAAGTGCACTTTTTATTGTAACGACCCTCGGCCCGAGCTCAGAGGCCCACAGGCTTGTCTCGTTCAAGACATCGTTACCGGGCTGCAGCCCAAGCACCCCAAAGCCTCTCTGCGCCTGTTTCTCGGCCGCGGTGCATTGTTGAGGCCAGGTCTTGAACCCGCAACCCCCTTGATAGGCAACCTTCAACAGTTCCTATCACCAACTGAGCTGCAGCTCAGTTGGTGATAGGAACTGTTGAAGGTTGCCTATCAAGGGGGTTGCGGGTTCAAGACCTGGCCTCAACAATGCACCGCGGCCGAGAAATAGGCGCGGAGAGGCTTTGGGGTGCTTGGGCTGCAGCCCGGACAGCTCAGTTGGTGATAGGAACTTTTGAAGGTTGCCTATCAAGGGGGTTGCGGGTTCGAGACCTGGCCTCAACAATGCACCGTGGCCGAGAAACAGGCGCGGAGAGGCTGTGGGGTGCTTGGGCTGCAGCCCGGTAACGATGTCTTGAACGAGACAAGCCTGTGGGCCTCTGAGCTCGGGCCGAGGGTCATTACAATAAAAGGTGCACTTTTTATTGTAACGACCCTCGGCCCGAGCTCAGAGGCCCATAGGCTTGTCTCGTTCAAGACATCGTTACCGGGCTGTAGCCCAAGCACCCCAAAGCCTCTCCGCGCCAGTTTCTCGGCCGCAGTGCATTGTTGAGGCCAGGTCTTGAACCCGCAACCCCCTTGATAAGGAGTCTTCTAACCACTCCTCATCACCAACTGAGCTGCAGCTCAGTTGGTGATGAGGAGTGGTTAGAAGACTCCTTATCAAGGGGGTTGCGGGTTCAAGACCTGGCCTCAACAATGCATCGCGGCCGAGAAACAGGCGCGGAGATGCTTTGGGGTGCTTGGGCTGCAGCCCGGTAACGATGTCTTGAACGAGACAAGCCTGTGGGCCTCTGAGCTCGGGCCGAGGGTCGTTACAATAAAAAGTGCACCAACATAATCTTCACATTGATTTTTCATAAACTGAGCTTGTTTTTCCAATTGTTCTTTAACTTTACCCTCCCCCTTTCTGACTTTTAGGGAGAGGGTGTTGATGACATCTTCTTTAAATTTTCCAACTTCTTCACAAGTTTTGAAATTCCATTCATTATCTCTCTTGTCTAGTAGAATCTGATTATGAGCAAGGGTGACTGATTGCTCCATAACAGTACCAATGCTTGTAATTATATGATCAATAGCTTTTCCACTTATTTGCAAGTCTCTTAAATTCATCTGTGTTGTTTTGGATTTCAGCAATTCCTCGACTCATTTGCTTTTCTAATTCAGTCATTTTATCAGTGACAACCTTAAGAGAAGAATCAAAGTAAGCTCTTTGAGCAGTCAGCAAGGCATCAATCTTGCTTAGAATATAATTTTCAGGAAATGTTGTAAGCTGAGTGGAGGGACGAGGCACAGCAGGGGCTGTCCATGGAGAAATTTCTTCAAGTACAACAGTGGAAGTGAAAGCTTTCTTTTTGTTTATAGTGCTGGCCTCTTCTTCAGTATCTGAGGGCAGCAAGGAGGGAATGTTGAATTGAAGACATGGAAGTCTTTGTTCAATAGCTTCTATTGGAATATCATCTTCTGAATCATGAATTGAAATAACTTCATCATCATGTATATCTGCAGAAGGTTTCTCTTGTTCATGTACATGAGAATTTCTTGGAGGAGAAGGTTCTGAATGATGGTCTGGTTGTTCAGGAGATGAAGGATGATTTTCATATATCGGGGATAGAGGCTCTTTGGAAGTGAGCTCCTCTATCATCTTGTTTACCTCTTCATTAGTGGACAATTTTATCTTGAGCCTGAGCATCTGTCAAGTTTTCAGCATCTGGAAGATCTTCAGTAGCAGGAAAAATAGTGTCTTCTGCATGCAGTAGAGGGGAAGTGACAACAGTAATAGATGGAATTGAGGGTGCAGTAGTAGAGGTAGATAGGATTTCTTCTGAAACTATATTGTCAGTAGCAGCAGTAACCTGGGGTGGAATTTCTGTAGCGGCAGGTGGATTGACTGGAGCTGGAATTTCTGAAGATATTGGTGTTGGAGCTGGAGTTTGTTGGGCTAAGACAGATGGAGTAGGCTCCCCCTCAATAACTGAATCAGTTATCTAATGTGAAGGAGGAGATGGGGTCCTGTCCACTTCTTCAACTTCCTTTGCAACTTTATCAGTTTTCAGTAATTAAACCTCCCATCTCTGGATGGAGGTAATGGAAACCTTCTTCGTGTGGTGGAGGGCTATGCCCTTTTTCATGGGAAAAGCTTCTGAATTCATCTGATTGAGATAAAGAGAAATTATTTTTCCATAGTTAGGACTCTTAATGTAGGCCTTAATCTTGTCAAATAACATCAGACCCCACTGGAACTTCTTTCTACAGATAACTGCAGTCATAAAATCAAAGAACTCTGGGGTAATATAGCTGATAGAACTTGTTTTGCATAGAAGCACTTTGCACAGTATGTCTGCCAGTAATTTGCTTTCAACATTCATGAATTGTCATCTAATTGTGTGACAGGATTGGGGGATCCCACAGAAACTATAAGCTCTCTCACAATAAATGCCTACCAAATCATCTTCTTGATCTATTACTGGAAGTTGCTGAAATTGTGAAACAAAGAGGGCAGTCATTTTTACCTTGATATCTTGAACCTTACACTTGAGTACCTTGCCATTCCTTTTAACTTTGGAGTACTGGAAGAACTCTTCAACATCAGAGGTTAGAATTCGACATGGATGTTCCAAAATAAATGACAACCAGGCGGTTTCGAGCAATAGGAGAACATTCTTGAAATCTTCTAAAATCTCTACAATCCCTGTAGAAATGAGTTCACTATCGATCCCAAGCTTTGAAGACGAAGCCATTGATGTGGAGAAATCAATCCTAGCTGGCCAGCGAGTAGAGAAACTGGCTTGCGGCAGATGGCAGAGACAGAGGAAGATGAGGTGACTTTTCTTGAGAGGAAGGGTTTTGAAATCGAGAATAAAATTTCTTGGACTGATTTCTATTTATATTTACATCTAATTTTTGATCCAAAATAAATAAATAAAATTACAAATACTTGGAAAATGACGGAATTTGATCGACGAACGTCGAATACAATCGACGAATTTGAACTTCTTCTCGAGAAATTATACCGCTGAACTCGAGTAGAACTTTTGTTCTCGAGAAGTAAGTTTGTTGTTCTCGAGAAGTAATTATTGTTCTCGAGAAATGTAATTATGTCGTTCTCGAGAGAGATTATGCCAATCTCGTGAGAGATTATGTCGTTCTCGAGTACAAGAGTTGTATTCGAGAAATGAAGTCCGTAAAAATCTGTTGTTCTCGAGTACAAGTATTGTACTCGAGAAATCAAGTCCATACATATCAATTGAAAATTCTTAGATTTTTAATTGTAGCCAGAACTTGAACTTTCTGTCACCTTTTTCTTCATTCTTCTTCAACCTTGTTGAGCATGCCAAGTTCTGTTTTGAAGAACGAGAACTTGGCCTCGTCCAGCGCCTTCGTGAAAATATCTGCAATCTACCTGTTAGTTGGGACATATTGTAGATTTATGTCCCCATGCTCCACATGCTCCCGGATGAAATGGTATCGCAGCTTTATGTGCTTTGTCGGGCTATGAGAGACTAGATTGTTGGCTATTGCAATCGCAGTGGAGGAGTCGCAAAATAAGGGGATGTCTTGGACTTTCAGGTTGTAATCTTCCAGTTGGTTCTTTATCCAAAGCAATTATGCACAACAACTGCCAGCAGAAATGTATTCTGACTCAGCCATTGAGATTGCGACACAATTCTTCTTTTTGCTGCTCCAAGAAATGAGCCTCCTTTCAAGGAATTGACAAGTCCCGGAAGTGCTCTTTCTATCATCTTTGCTTACTGCAAAATATGTGTCTGAAAAACCAATTAGTTTGTTGTCATTACTTATTGGGTACCATAAGCCAAAATTTGGTGTAACTTTAAGGTATCTCAAAATCTGCTTTGCGGCAGCATAGTGAGATTCCTTAGAGTTAACTTGAAATTTTGCACACACGCATGTTGAAAACATTATATTCGTTCTACTAGCAGTAAGATAGAATAAGGATCCAATTATGCTTCTATACTTGGTTTCGTCAAAAGGTTTCCCTTTCTCGTCCCTATCCAGAAACATAGTTGAACCCATTGGAGTCCTCATAGATGTTGCGTTCTCCATTCCGAATTTCTTTATTAACTCCTTGGTGAACTTCGTCTGAGAGATGAAAATTCCATCTTCAGATTGTTTCACCTGAAGTCCTAAGAAATACTTCAGCTCTCCCATACTGCTCATTTTGAACTTCCCTTGCATAAGTTTGGAAAACTTTTTGCAGAGGTTGTCGTCAGTAGAGCCAAATATGATGTCATCGACATAGATTTGAACTAGCAAAATCTTGCCTTTTATTTCCCAAAGAAATACTGTCTTATCTATCTTTCCTCTTGTGAACTTGTTCTCAAGAAAAAATTTAGATAGCATCTCGTACCAAACTCGAGGAGCTTGTTTCAAACCATATAAAGCTTTAAATAGCAGATAGACATGATCAGAAAAGTTAGAAGCAACGAAACCTGGAGGTTGTCCCACATACACCTCTTTCTTTATGTCACCATTAAGGAATGCCGACTTCACGTCCATCTGATAGACAGTGAAGCCCTTAAGTGAAACATATGTTAGGAACAACCTAATTGCCTCCAGCCTTACCACGGGTGCATAAGTCTGATCGAAGTCGATTCCTTCTTCATGTCTGTATCCTTTGGCGATGAGTCTGGCTTGTTCTTTATGATTGTACCATCCTCGTCCATCTTGTTCTTGTTGACCCACTTTGTTCCAATGATGTTCTTGCCTTTGGGTCTTGGAACAAGTTTCCACACTTAGCAACTCTTGAATTGATTCAACTCTTCTTCCATTGCCATTACCCATGATGCGTCTGAGTTTGCTTCCTCAAACTTCTTCGGTTCAACCTGTGAGAGAAATCTCAAATATAAATTCTCATTAGCTGTACCTCTACGATTTCTGACACCATCCCGGGGATCTCCTATGATTTGGTCCATTGAGTGATTCTTCAAATGTCTGAGCTCTAAAGTCATTTCATTTGGAACTTCTTCAACCACAGGGGTGACTTATTCAACTTGAATGATTTCCTCATCATGGTCATAAACCTCTCCAATAGGGGTTGGAGTGGTGTTCTGGATGAACTTTTCATCTTTTCCTTGAGTTGGTTCATCTAAGTTCAGTTCTTTTATCTTTGAACCTGCATCTTCAATAAACACACTAGAAGAACTGTCTTGCAGCAAGCTCGTCTCATCAAACACAACATGAATAGATTCTTCTATAACCAGAGTTTTCTTATTAAAAATCCTATATGCCTTACTATTACTACTATACCCTACAAAAATACCTTCAAAGCTCTTTTCGCTAAATTTAGTAGTGTGATACTTACCATTGTTAAGGACGAATCATTTACATGCAAAGATTCTAAAATATGAAAAAGTCGGTTTCCTGCCCTTTAGTAGTTCGTAAGGGGTCTTATTATGGTTTTTGTTTATGAGTGCTTGATTTTGCATGTGACATGCAGTGTTGACAGCTTCAGCCTAGAAGTATTCTGGTAGTGAGTCATCACTCAACATGGTCCTGTAGGCCTCTATGAGTGTCCTATTCCTTTTCTCAGCTACTCCGTTTTGCTGAAAAGTACGAGGAGAGGAAAACTCATTAAAGATACCTATGCTTTCACAGAATTCTGTCATGGCGCCAGACTTGAACTCTGTTTTTTGTCACTTTTGATTTTGACTACGGAACAGTTGTATTCAATCTAGACCTGCCTGACAAAATTAGTAAAGGTATCAAAAGTATCTGACTTGTGTTTTAGAAAGAACACCCACGCAAAGCGCGAGTAATCATCAACAATAACCAATGTATAATCCTTACCTCCCAAACTTCTAACTTGTAGTGGACCAAACAAATCCATATGAAGTAGATGTAAACATCTATTAGAGTCTTTGTCAATAATACTTTTAAAGGTAGCACATGTTTGCTTGCCTTCTACACATGCGTGAAAAGGTCTATCTTTAGCGTACTTGACATTTGGGGCATCACGTACTAAATTAAGAGAAAATAATTTATTTATAGTTTTGAAATTAATATGTGCTAGTCACTTGTGCCATTAGTCACCAAGAGAGTCACTATCTTTAGCCAAAAAACACACTGGTGTAGAAGAGTCTATATAAATAAAATTCAAACAAAATATGTTTTTACTACAAGTGCCTGATAGAATCATTTCCATATTGTCTACCAATTTTATCAAGCACTTATCTGCATGAAATTCTACTATGTATCCTTTATCACAGAGCCTGCTTATGCTTATAAGGTTGTGTTCCAATCCTTCAACATAAGCCACATTTGAGAAGGATACCCTACCATTCGTAATCATACAGTAGCCTTTTGTAATTCCTCAGTCAGAACCTCCAAAGATGACTTTTAGCCCGTTCATGACTAGAGAATAATTCTGTAGAAGGCTTCTTGTCCCGGTCATATGCTGAGAGCATCCACTGTCCAAATACCAGATAGGAGTTTTGGTGGCATTTGGACATACCTGCAATCATAAATCAATTTGCCTTAGGAATCCAAACACATTGTGTCCTTGGTCTCTAGTTAGAACACTCCCCCTACATGTATTAACATTATGAGTGGACTTTCTCACATTGTTAACTTGTGGAGTTGCATAATTTCTGGAATTAAACCAGCAATTAATAGCAAAGTGACCAACTTTGCCGCAATACTAACAGTAAAATCTGTTGTATCTTTGCCTAAATTTAACCTGTCTGAACTTTTGAGAGTGTGGTCTAGCAGGGGCAGTAGTCTTGGAGGTAGAAGCTCATGTGGTGATGGCATTTACATGACTTCTTCCCCGTAAGAGGCTTTTTTACAACAGATTTTTCTTTTGGTGCTTTCTTGATGTTATGACCATGATTATAAGGGTCATAGCTCTAAAGAGTGATCTCTTTATAAGGTGCCTTGAAGACACTTTCGCCAATGTTCCAGGGACGGGTCCATCCTTGGTAACGAGACTTGGGCTCTACATAAGTAGGCCTAGCAAAGTGACCATAGGACGAATCAAGATCAAACTCATTCTTTGGAAATATAACCTTCTTAAATGAAGTCTGATCTTGAAGAGCTTTCCCCTTCTCCTTGGCCAAAGCCTTATTGGCCGCCTTATTCTTCCTTTGACCCTTATTTCTCCTAGAGGATTTACTAGGAGCATCAACATGGCCTAGGCCAACACCTTTGGCCTGAGCTGAGAATTCAACAACAAAAGGAAGGACAGTCTTGGGCTTTGAGAAACTTTCAACAAGTTTCTTTTCCGCTGCAAGTTGTTCTTCCAATTCTTTGATGATCTTCTCCTTCAGATCTAGGTGCTCGAGAGCCTTGTTATACTCTTCAATAGCAGCATTGAAGTTCTCTCTAAGTGAGTCCGTCTTGGCAACTTCCTCTCTCAGAGTGCTCTCTTCAGCCTTGAGAGAGTTTATCTCCTTGGCTTAAGTTTTCACGACTCTTCGACTTTTGTCGTAAGCCTTAATAAACTCTCTATACTGGGCCATAAGTTCAGACTCATCGTCAGAAGAGTTGTCCTCATGATCATGAGCAGAAGCATCTGATTCAGAAAGAAGGGTGTGAGAATTTACCTTCCAAGTGAACTGGGGTTCTTCTTCTTCATCAGTTTGTGTCATTAGCCTAAAGTAGGCTTCCTCTTCTTCACTTGACTCAGATGAGTCAGAGTCACTGAGAGTCTTGCCATTCTTAGCTACTAGGCTTCTTTCAGTTCTCTTCTTATTATATAAAGATTTATTCTCTTTTCCCTTTCCACGCTCCTTCTTCTTGTGAGGGCAATCAGCGATGATGTGACCTGGCTTATTACAACAATAACAAATAATGTCAGAAGTAATATGTTTGCTCTATTTAGTATGATACCTGTCTTGACCACTGGAGACTTTCTTGTGTCGATCACCATCATGACGTGATCTTCTATGCGAGGCATCTTTGCCTCTACATTATTTATTCTTGTTCAAGAATTTCTTGAACTGTCTTGAAAGAAGAGAAAACTCTCCTTCAGATAACTCTGAGCCTGAGGTACTTGGATATGAAGTTTCTTCTTCACTATCTTCCTGTGCATGAGCAGGTGATGCAGCTTTGACTTTCCTTCAGCTGTCTGCCTTCAGTGCTACAAACTTCTCCTTGGATGGCGACCGGCTCTTCTCTTCTTCAACTTTTCTTGAGTTGATTTCCCGTTCATAGTGCATTAGCTTTCCGAATAGATTCTGAGGGCCAGTCTCTGCCAGCTTACCAGACTCCCGGATAGCATAGACTTTGTTGTCCCATTTCTTAGTCAGGGACCTCAGAAAATTATCATTCAACACTCTATTTGTGAAGACCCGGCCATATACTCTTAGGCCATTAACAATTTTGAAGAAACTTTCGAAGGTATCTGCTATTAGATCCTTTAGTCCTTGTCGGAATGCTTCATATTTCTGATTTAGAAGGGATCTTCTGTCATCACTAACTTCTTCAGTGCCTTCCAGTAAGATGATGAGAGGCTACCACATTTTCTTAGCGCATTGGCAGTGAATCAGATTTTGTAACATTGAATCATCGACTGCACTTGCGATGATATTTTTAGCTTTCTTGTCTAATGAGATAAGTGCAATCTCATCTTTATCAAAATCCATCAACTTTTTAGGAACTTTCTTGGGTGGGTCAATAGTGGAGACGGTCATGGGAACATAAGGACCTTCTTCAACAATCATGAAGATCCTTGGATCCACTACTTCCATGAATAACTTAATCCTTTCTTTCCACATGGGAAAGTTGGTCTTTGTGCACAAAGGAAGCTTAGCAAAATCCTTGGCTTTGTCCATGATTGGATTACTCAAAAGACAACTTGGGTAGACCTGTTCAAGGTGTTAACCTTTTTATGAACAACCTCCCTCTGATACCAATTGAAAATGTTTTAGTTATCTTACCTAAATCACCTAGAGGGTGGTGAATATGTGAGTTGTGAGTCTTTTTGCGGAATAAAAATTTAACGAGCTATGCACAAAAAATTAACCAGGCATTCACAGACGATACCAAGAGTTATAGTGGTTCCCCAACCTTTAGTACATCCACTTTCCACTCACGGATCTAGCAAAGCACTAGACTCGGCTACTCCATTAATCTCAGATTGAAAACAATCCTGTAACTCGGATTAACATTCCTACAACTCGATCCGAAAACTAGATCTACACTCTGAAGATAAAACTTCCAACAAAAAAAACTCGGAGAATAAGGCTCCTACACTCGGAAAAGGATCTCCTACAAAAATAAATTAAAAAATAAATACAAACAGTGTTATCTCTCAGATCTGAAAATTGTTGCCTTTCATCTTCCTTGAGCTTTGCGGCTTTGTCAGAAATAAGTTGAAGAAGGCTCGGCAAGATCTCCGATCTGAAAATTTGGACTCGCAAGATCAAGTATTGGATCTATAGATTGAAGAATGTCTTGATCCCTGAATCATTTGCTCTGAATCGATCTGGATCGAAAGCAATTTTGGCGATGAATACGATGAGCGACGGAGCTTCCGATTTTGTAAAGAGAATTAGGGATTCAGAATTCTTAGAATATCTTTTTTCTCCTTCTTGGGGTTGGTCAAAATTGACAAGACCTTATATAGGATTATCCTAACGGTCATAATCATAATAAATGATAGCCACGTGGACCAATCACGTACTAATGACATTTGAAATTACGTCTGTCTGGACTTAAGAAAATTCTGAAAAACAGTACAGCTGTTCTCGAGAGAAAAGATAGTACTCGAGAAAAAACTTATTGGTTCTCGAGAACAACAATGAAGATCTCGAGAAAAGGACTTAGAAAAAAATGTGGAGGTGGAATCTTGTATTCTCGGGAATGAAGGAAGTACTCGAGAAAAAAAACTTTAGTTCTCGAGAAGAAATAATCTGGTACTCAAGAAAAAATAAGTGTTCTCGAGAACAGATGTCTGGTTCTCGAGAAAAGAAATCTAGGTCTCGAGAAAAGTCTTCTCCATCTCGAGAATTAAACATAGTCTTCTCGAGAATAAATTTAGACTTCTCGAGAAAAAGACTTAGAAGAAAATATATAAAGGAAAGATGTAACTCGAGAAGAAGTGTTATGCAGTACATAAGTATAGAAGGCCTTCTCGAGAACAATAATAAGTCTTCTCGAGAACTATTTCTGCAATACGAAATCAATACAAGTCTTACTCGAGAACAATCTTTAGTTCTTCTCGAGTTCAAAAGATAGTACTCGAGAAAAACACTTAGAGAAACTTTCTAAAATCTGAAAACATGATTTCTTCAAAATAAATAGCATCCAACTTTTCTCACATGCCCTTAGTGCTTGAATAGGAAGTGTGTCCCAATAGAGAGGCTGCACATTAGTCAACACCATGGAACACGCAATGAATGATTATATTGTATGGCCCTATGTTTGGTGACTCAATGTAGACTGACATTGGTCTACACTTGGCAATTAAGTCCTACAAACACTCAACTAAACAGAGCATCAAATATAAACTTAATTCATCTTAGTTCAAGGGTGACTTCATACAAATCTAGGCTATTGTGGATGCAATACCCAACAGAATTATTGATGTCACCAGGCAATAGTGAGTGTCATCAGGCAATAGCTCCTTGGGAGCTAGTGTTATGAGGCCTGTCTTTAAGAGACCTGGTGGTCATTGGATGTAGGCTGTGTGCTTAAGCTGTCTGGCTTATGGTGGGTCTAAGCCCAAAATGGACATAGTCGTGTGGCTTGTGATGAGTGAAGCCGTGAAGACCAACTACTGTGCCATCAAGTTATGTACCTCTGAACGACTGGGTCGTCAAGTTAAGTACCTCTGAATGGGAAGTTGGTCGTCAAGTTAAGTACATCTAAATGACGTACTCATCAAGTTAAGTACCTCTGAATGACAAAGTTATTGTTAAGTCTTGGACCTCTGAACGGTGGTGTTACACGGAGGAGTCAGGAACACCGAAAATGTGTCATGAGTACATGGGGCGTGTGGCCGTTAAGCCAATGGTTGTGGTGAGTGGTGCTTAAACGCACTTTATTGTTGCCACTATATATATATATATATGCTATGCCTTGTTTACAGGGATGGAGAAATGCCCCCCCCCCCCCCCCCCCCGAGTAAGGGGGTGGGATTGTTTTAAATGGGTCAGCAAAATACTGACTGTTGCTTTGTTTACCACGTTTTGGTGGGGCCCTTTTGTGCAGGTGTTGGAGAGCCAAGGAAAAAGTAGCAAGCTGAAGCCCATGTGCTGCAGTTGGGTGGCCCTCGACGACCAAAAAGTGAATATTAACTATTTTCATGTGTGGTCGGCATGCGTGCCAATGTATGAAGTCACTTGTATTAAACGAAATAGTTGTATTAAGGTTATATCCTAAACATGTGTTACATGTAATATATTATATCATTCCATTTGTGTAGTGGACATTCTTATTGTGTATGGGTTCTTCACTTAAAATGCTTCTGCTAGAATGCTCTGTGGTAGGATGCGTGTCAACTTGAACTTGGGTTTGGCTTACTACATGTAATCTCGTTGTCTATCCGTGATATATGGCCTCGGTCCCCAGCCAGACCTTCTGTCATATGTTATACGACGGATGGGGGCGTTACAACATTGGTATCAGACTTCGTTCTTGATCTTTCTTCTTGGAATTTGTGGTCGAATTCTTTTAATGGGTGGTGAGCACGTGTGTGTGCGCTACTATTATAACAATAGTGAACCCATGAATCTCCACTTAGGAATAAGAATACACATGTTTGCGGAACTGGTAAGTTCCTATGATTGTTTGTAGCAATATCTGGAGTAGTTTATTTTTGTGTTTCACATTGTAGGCAACTAGAAGTGGTGCGAGACAGCAAGAACCCCGGCGCTCGGTGGAAAGTAGTGCACCAAATGAGGTGCCAACACCTCCTCCTTCTGCGGAAACTATACGGTTGGTTACTGAAGCCGTGTTCGCAATGATGAATGCACAACCTGGAGGTCAAAGACAACCTCCTATTCCTGCGATGGTTAAGGAACCGATTGGCATAGTGGAACACGTAGTGGTGAGACATGTGTTCATTGAGCCAGTGGCCGGAAGGTGAGTGACGGAAAAGAAACTGAAACACGTGATGAGTTTCAATCCTCTTGTGTTTATGGGTACTGGAACCCCGACACAAGCCGAAGATTGGCTCTCAAGAGTAAAGAGAGTCCTGACTGCAACGAAAATGAAAGAGTGGCAAAAAGTCACCGTGACTACTGCCGTACTGGATGGTGAGGCAAGACTTTGGTGGGATGAGTTGGAGCTGCACCAGTTTGCTAGTCGACCGTTGAATGAGAACTCAATGAAGGATTTCTCAAGAAGTTTTCTGGCAAGGCATATTCCATCGACACAGCGAATTGCGATGGAGAACCAATTTCAAAGGCTAACTCAAGGGGAGAGGTCAGTGGATGACTACTTGCACGAGTTTACGATATTGGCGAGATATGCAGGCTTTACGTTTGCAGATGAGGAACGAAAAACAAATCAGTTCTATGAAGTGATAAGAGATCACTTGCGGTAACTTCTCTCAGGACCGATGACGTAGGGTTTCCTTACCTTGGTCAATATGGCCCGTTCCCTTGAACTGGACATGAAACGTGTGCATCGTAAAAATGACTTGGCAGGGAAGAAGACAGAGTTCAAAGTACCTGGGTCGGCAAAATCTGGGTTTTGGCGGTGGAAAAAGAAGCCTAAAACTTCTTTGTCGGCTCCTTCTTCTCCTGCATCTGGAGCAATATCTGGGAGAGGTCCGCCCACATGTTATACAGGTGGTAAGGTGGGTCATTTCTCTCGAGACTGTTGGAGTGGCCCTCCAAAAGGGGAGAAAAAGACGGGTGTGTCTTATGCTGAGAAGGGAAAGGCAGTGGTGGAATCAACTGCATCTCAGGCGCAACCCCGAGTTTATAATCTTGGCCAATAGGAGGCCATAAAACAGAGTGACGTCGTAAAATGTATGAGTTGTAACACCCCCATTCGTCGTATAGCATATGACAGAAGGTCCGGTCGGGGCCCGATGTCATATACTACGGACAGGTAAGGAGGTTACTAGTTGACTTCCAAATCCATGTTCATTACAAACATACCCTAACTCCGAGCATTCTAGCGGAAGCATTAATATATGAACCCAAATAGAACAGGAGTGTCCACTATACCACAGGAATGATAAATACATAACAACATGTAACACATGTTTTGGCCGTGTCCTTATTATAACTATTTTAATTAACATTAAGTGGCTTCATACTTCGGCACGTAGGCCGGCCACACATGAAAACAGTAATTGTTCGCTTTTGGGCCTTCAAGGGCCCGCCAATCACAGCACATGGGCTTCAACCCACTATTTTCCTCTTGGATCTCCAGCACCTACACAAAAGGGCCCACCAAAACGTGGCAAACAAAGCAACGGTCACCATTTTGCTAACCCGTTTATAACGATCCCATGCCTTACTCGGGGTGGCATTTCTCCATCCATGCAAAGAAGGCATCACACATATATCGTTGTATTTATAATGTGCACTTTAAGCATCATTCACCACAAACGTAGGCCCAACGACCACTTGCCTCGTGCACTCAGGGCACCTTTCTGGTGTGCACGACTCCCCGTGTATCACCACCGTTCAGAGGTTCAAGACTTAACGGTTAAATTTATCGTTCAGAGGTCCTTAAATTGACGACAATGTCGTTCAAAGGTAATTAACTTAACGACTCACTTACTCGTTCAGAGGTACTTAACTTGACGAGTGACTGCCCATTTAGAGGTATTTAATTTAACGACCATGTCATTTAGAGGTCCTTAACATGATGGCATAATAAAGTCATACAAATCTCAACATACAATTTTCTCAAACATTGACCCCCAGGTCTCATAGAGACAGGCCAAACATTGACCCCCCATGTCTCAAGAGACAGGTCAAACAACAATTTTCAAGATTGTTCAATCATATGGGTAATTTCTTGGAATTGCTTCCAGTACTAAATTGCAATAACCTGCACACCCACTTACACATGCCCCACATGTACATCTACACATATTCACGGAGTCTTCTCCTGCACGCAAAGCATAAAACATCACCAATTCAGACCAACCTATTCGGATGGGCTTCACACAATATTCCTATTTCGTACTCTACATTTTCGAATCTAAATGCAGAAATATATGGTGATTTACCCTTTGTAAACCCACCCTTTTCACCTTTTGGTGAGGGGATTCATGCAAGTATACAAATTGATGACCTCACTTATCCATGAGAAACTTGTTACCCTTATAGTTCTGTTTGGAATCATGTCGCTTGAGTTCTACGCGGTTGGAAGTATACACGAAGCTTTCCTCTCCACGAACTTAGCCTCAGCCTCTGAATCCGATTACTGGATCCACTCCAGCAAGATTTTCAACAAAACCTAGCTTCAGCCGGAAGTTCTGCTCCAGAACTGGGAAACAAGGAAGAGAGAAAGAGAGAAGGAAAATAATCATTCCTCTTGCCTACCCTTCTGCATAAGCGGTCACAGGATACACCCCAACCACACGATTTCATCAATATCAAATGGACGACCCAGAAATTTCCGCCCATTGGCAACTTACCTAACATCTGACACGAGTTACCACTCGGTCAACTATTAATCTTTTGAACAACCCAATCATCGAATGATATACACACAGCCGCTCCGCACTAGCTTGACAATTTTCGTCGAGCTCCGCTCGACGATTTTCGTCGAGCCCCGCTCGATGATTCCTGTCAAGCTACCTTTGCCGATCCTGCGGCAGTTCGTCGACCTCAAAGGCTTTCAGTTCAACTTTCGTCAAACTCAGATTAGTTATTTTTATCGAACGCAGGTAACATTTGCCGATCTCCCTGCATTTCATCGAACTCACCTCAGCCAATTTAAGGCTGTCAGAAATAGGGTGTTACAACCCTCCCCTCCTTATAAGAATTTCGTCCCGAAATTAGGACACAACTATCAAGAACACAACAACTTTAAAGTCGCATCAACCTTTATTTATTTTAGGAAAAACCAGTAAGAAAGATGTTACAACATCTCCAAAATATTGTTAGAATAATTTGCTATAAACAATTTCCTTCAGGAAAACAGCAAGAAAAACATTTCAACAACTTATACAAATATCTTGGGATAGTCCTCGCGCATGGTTTGCTCTCGTACTCATGACAGCTCTTTACGGCCGCAATTGTCCTACCGGACATTGACCATCCCAATTATCTTATTCCTCAGTTACCTGACCTCTGTATCCTCGATCTAAATGGGCCTAACTTTCGTTGTTAGCCCGCTAATGATCGGTACTTGATCATTCGCAATGACTTGCATTGGCTCTGTCACAGCTTTCCGCAGCACCGATATATGAAATATATCGTGCAAACCACTCTATTCTGTAGATAGATTGAGTCGATTGGCAGCATCTCCAATTCTTTCAACCACTTCAAATGGACCCAAATACCTCGGACTTAACTTTTTCAAGCATCAAATCCTGGACATTCCCTTTAATGGTTTTATTTTTAAGTACACCCAATCACCCACCGCAAACTCTGCGTTCCGATGTTTGGTATTATAGTACTTTGTCTGTCTATCTTGCGCTATTAGTAGTCTATCTCGAAAAATACGTATTGTTGAATTTTCATCTTCGACTTCCTTATGCTTATACAATTTATATTTACCTGTTACCGCCCATGCTAATGGAGTACGGTACTTCATACCGTATAAAGCTTCAAAGGTGGCATTTTTATACTAGTGTGATAGCTATTATTGTAGGCAAACTCTATCATATAGAGATGGTATTCCCACCTCTTTCGGAAATCCATGGCGCACATTCAGAGCATGTCCTCCATACTTCTGTTGGTTCTTTCGGTCTGACCATCCGTTTGTGGATGAAAGGCAGTGCTAAACTTTAACTTAGTCCCCAACAACTGATGGATTAGCCTCTAATCATTTGACGTAAATCGCCGGTCTTGGTCACTTACAATTCTACGGGGCATACCGTGCAATCGTACTATATTGTCAACATATAATTTTGCTATTTTTTCGATTGAATCATCTTTCCTATTCGAAATAAAGTGTGACACCTTTGTTAGCCGATATACAACCACCCAAATGGAGTCGTTTCCTTTTTTCTATCTCGACAAACCATGAACAAAATTCATGGAAATGTCATCAAACTTCCACTCTGGTATAGGCAAAGATTTCAATAATCCTCCTGGATTCTGGCACTCGGCTTTTACTAAGGCCCAAGTTTGACATTTCGCCACATAATTGCAATAATTTTCTTCATGCCTGGCCACCAGAATAGCTTCTTCATATCCTTGAACATTTTAGTGCCCCTCGGGTGGATTGAGTACTTTGTAAAATGTGCCTCGTACATCAACTCCTCCCGTAAAGTTACAACTTTGGGTATGCACAATCGACCGTCTTTCCACAAAAGATCGTCGTCTATAGAGAACTGGGAATTTGACCCATCCTTCATCTCTTCCATGTAGCGCTTCATGCATTCGTCCAACTCTAAAGTTTGACGAATTCTGTCCGCAAGGTCGTATTACACCTCCATCCAGTTCAAGCATACCTTTTGACTCATTCCATTGTTAACACAAGATATATCCAAACTTTCTAACTCACGAATCAGACGCTCATCATAGATCTGTAACCAGTTTGCTTATGTTGGAGTTTTGCGACTCAACGCATCAGCAACGACATTTCCCTTTCCGGGAGTATAATGAATCGCGAAAGTGTAGTCCCCAAGGAACTCCATCCACCTCCATTGTTGCATATTAAGATCTTTCTGATCTATGAAATACTTTAGGCTCTGATGGTCCATAAAGATGTCAATATTCACGCAATATAAATAGTGTCGCCACAATTTAAGAGCAAATATCACGGCTGCCAATTCAAGATCATGGACCGGATTATTCCTCTCATGCACATTAAGTTGGCGAGTGCCATAAGCAATCACATGCCCGATTTGCAAAAGAACACAGCCTAAGCCACTCCCAGATGCATCACTATAAATCTCAAAGCCTTCTGAACCATATGGCGAACATAATACTGGTTTCGTGGTCAGCCGACTCTTTAACTCATCAAAATCCTTCTCACACTCTGGCGTCCATACAAATCTTTGATTCTTTCTTGTCATTGTCTTAAGAGGTAAAGCAATCTTTGAAAATCCCTCTATGAAGCGCCTATAATAACCGACAAGTCCTAGAAAACTCCTGAATTCCGCTACTAAAGAAAGTATAGGCCACACTCGTATCGCAGCAACCTTTATCGGGTCTACATCAATCCCCTCTCCACTTATGACATGACCAAAAAGCGCCACTGAAGATAACCAAAACTCGCATTTTGAGAATTTGACATAGAGGCGATTCCTTCTTAGCGTGTGCAAAACCATTTTCAAATGTTTCACATGCTCTTCCTCAGATTGAGAGTATACCAATATGTTGTCGATGAAGACGATCACTAACAGATCTAAATACTCCCAAAAGGTTCTGTGCATGAGATCCATAAAGACTGATGGCGCATACATGAGTCCAAAAGGCATGACTGTAAACTCATAATACCCATAGCGTATTCCAAACGCAGTCATGGGGATAACACTTTCCCTGATCCTCAACTGCCAATAGCTGGACTTTAAATCCAACTTCGAATAAATAGTTGATCCAACCAATTGATCAAATAAATCATCGATTCTAGGAATCAGATATTTGTTCTTTTCTGCAAGCTTGTTTAGCTCACAATAATCTATGTATAGACGCAAGCCCCTGTCCTTCTTTTTCACAAATAGCACTGGTGCACTCTACGGTGACATACTCGGATGAATAAAGCCTTGCTCTAGAAACTCTTGCAACTAAACTTTTAATTCTGCCAACTCCTTTGGCGCCACACGGTACGGTGAATGGGACACAGGTTTCGCACCTGGCACCAACTCAATAGAAAAGTCGATCTCACGTTGGGGTGGAAGTCCACGTAGATCCTTCGGAAAGACATCTGCAAACTCCGATATTATAGGAATATCTCCAATACTGGTATTTGGCTCAACAGCCTCTAATAGAGTGAAGAACATTTCCGCGCCCTTCTGAACCGCTTTGACTATTTGAATGTCAGATATCAACATCTTGCCCACTCCTCTCATACACACAAATTTCATCTCACGTTCAGTATTTTGCCCCAGTAAGACTTCCTTAAAAATACAATCGATGTAGGCATGCTGCTCCGAGAGCCAGTCCATACCAAATTTAACATCGAAATCTGAAATCGGTAGCACACATGCTTCCAAACTAAAGTCTTGACTTCCTATCGGCACCTCCACCAAACAAGACCTATCTGCATGCATTAAGCATCCATTAGGTAGCAACACCATTACAGTAGCGGTCGCTCCACAAGTAGGCACTCCGATTCACAATACAAAGGCCTCAGATAGGAAAGAATGTGAAACACCTGTATCAAACAGTGCTCTCGCCGGACAATCCCGAATAAGGACAAAGAATAACATAAACAAATCATAAACAAGCAACATACAAGGTATTAAGTATGGAACACAGTAAAAACTGAATCATAACTAATACCTTTAACCACGTCGCTTTGTTTTATGGCCTCCTGCTGGCCAAGATTAAAGATTCGGGGCTGCACGTGGGATGCAGAGGATTCCACCACTGTCTTTCCCTTTTTACATAAGATGCACCCGTCTTATTTTCCGCTTTTCGAGGGCCACTCCAACAATCCTTAGCTATATGACCCACCTTACCTCATTTATAACATGTGTGAGGGTGTAACCCCCCAAATTCCCAAATTGGGTTCAGGCTGGGCAACACAGCCTAGGACACATGCGTGTCCCAAGATGTGTTCTTCTCTGTATGGCTGAGCAGCCTGTCATGTGCTTGGCGAAATGCACTCTACGAGTTGTCGAGAGGGAACACAGCCTGCGACACGAGCGTGTCCAAGGATGTGTCCTCTTCTGGTTCGACGAATTCCACTCGAGATATGCGCTTGACGATCCTCGAGTGGGGAATACGGCCTGTGACACAGGAGTGTCAATTATGAAACGGGCGTGTCATATGGCCGTGTACTTCTCTAGAATTTGCCAAGGCAATGAGGCCTGGTGAACATGGGCAGGACACGGGTGTGTCTCTGGGCACACGACCTGTGACATGGATGTATCACATGGCTATGTCCTGTTCGGGTTGAGACGGTTATGTGCCGTCTGAGGTACACGGCCGCTAGATACTTGTGTGTCTGAAGGCGTGTCAGAGCACACGGCCTGTGACACGGGCGTGTCACATGGCCTTGTCCTGCTCGGGGTAAGTCGGTTGTGTGTCGCTTAAGGTACACGACCTGTGACATGAGCGTGTCACAGGCCGTGTCAGCCAAAAATTAGATATGTGTTGGCGATTTGTGGCCGTTCATTTCCTTCATCTGGGATCTAATAGCCCAAGCTTCTCCCAGTTGGTTAATAGCTAGGATTAGAGAAGAGAATTCTCATTTTAACTTGGGCCATTCTCTTTCTAAAAGAGCTAGAGAGAAGGGAGAGCAAGGAGGAGGAGAGAGAGGAGCCGGCCACCGGTTGAGCTTCTGAGTTCTGAATCGAGATCCGAGGCCAGATTTGTGGAGGCAAGGCCGCTGTGGCTCTTTCAAAATGGCTAGATTTTCATGGCTCCAAAGTGGTCGTTAAGGGTAATGATCTTCCTTTTTGGACATGTGAAGTCCTTCTTTTTGGCATGTGCATGGATTTCCCCCACCAGATGTTGGATTGCGGAGGGATTTCCCTTGTGTTGATTCTTGGAATCCCCAATAGTCTTGCACATAGTTCCGGAATATGTAGTACGAAATAGGCATGCTGTGTGAAGCCCATCCAGATAGGTTGGTCTGGATTAGTGATATTTCATTGCACACCGGAGAAGACTCTGTGGTTAAACGTGTAGTTTGTGGAGTCGATGGGTTGGACCTATGAAGGGCAGTAACAAGAAGTACTGGAGTGGTAGTCCAGGAAAATACCCGTGTGATGCTTGTGTTTTGTGCTATGACAAGACCAGTTTTCTGTCACTGTAGGATGCTGCAGGGTTTGGGCGGAGTTGGGTGCAGAAAGTGAGTTCTGCTGAACCCGCGAAGCGATCGTGAAGGATGCTAGCATGAACTCCCCTTGTTGATTGTGAAGCCAGTCCTTGATGGACAGTGTGGCTATTATGAAGACAGTCCTTGGTGGACAGTATGGCTATTGTGAGCTTGATGAGCTCTTGAAAAGGCTTCGTGCCGAACAGGAAAGGTGAAACTGACCCGCGCCTTAAATTTGGCCTCGAGTACATTGGTATTCGGTGATGGCATGGTGACTTGAGAAACGGGGGGTGGCTGATCCGTACCTGCGTTATATCCGTCCGACTTGAAGACCTGAAAGTGCAGTCAGTTGGAGCGCATAATGAGAGTCTTAGGCCTGCGCGCCATAAAGACTAAATTCTCAAATTTTACCGCCGGGTTTCGGACCTGAAAGTGCTTAGTTGTCTACCTAAATCACCTAGAGGGGGTGAATAGGTGAGATGTGCGTCTTTTTGTGGAATAAAAATTTAAGATCTATGCACAGAACTATCTACCAATCAATCACATATGACGCAAGATTTATAGTGGATCCCCAACCTTGGGTACATCCACTTTCCCTCACCAATCTAGCAACACACTAGACTTGGCTACTCCACTATCTCTGATTGAAAACCAATCCTATGCCTCGGAACAAAGTTCCTACAATCTCGATCCACAAATGGATCTACACTCGGAAGGTAAAACTTCCTACAATCTCGGTGACAAAAGCTCCTACACTCAGAGAGAATCCTCCTACAAGAATGAAATAGAAAGAATGTTGAAATACAAACAGTAATACTATCTCAGATCTACAAGCAATCATCCTGGATCTTCCTCTTTTAAACTTTGTGGCTTTATTAGAGAGGTTGAAGAAGATTCTCAACAAAGAAGATCTGGACTTTCCTAGCTTCACACGATCGAATAGAAGATGAAGAATTGAATGACGATCTCGATCTATAAACCTTCTTAATCTGAATCCTCTGAAATCGAAAACCCCAGCCGAATTTGAGCGATGAAGATCGGTGGCGGCGGCTTTCGCTTCTTGGAGAGAGAAAGAGATTCAGAGAACTTAGAAATAATTTTGACTGCAAAACTTCTTCTTAGGGTTTGTCGGTTTGACAAGACCTTATATAGGATCTACAATAACAGTAATAATTAATTCTTAATGAAGTACACGTGGACCAATGACATCAAGGTAGATTAAAAAATCTGTCAATTCTGTACATAATGAATTTTCAGAAAAATGAAACTGATATACTCGAGTGAAGATAAAACTACACGAGTACCATATAGAACTACTCGAGTGAACTGAAGATAACTGCTCAAGTCCATACTTGGAGAAAATCTGGAAATGAAGATCATCTACTCGAGTATAAAGAGTTTACTCGAGTGCTAAAACAGTTACACGAGAAGTGAAGTTGCACTACTCGAGTACAATAAATTTTACTCGAGTGAAAAGAAATTGACTACACGAGAGGTAGAGGAACTACTCGAGTCAGGGACTTAGAATATTTTCTGGGATAGAATTCTGGGTTACTCGAGTAGTGAAACTGAAGTACTCAAGAGAATAAGAACTACTCGAGTATATAGAAATAGCTACTCGAGTAATGGACTTAGAAAAATTCTGAGGGAAGAAAATATGGTTACTCGAGTATAAACTCTGGACTACTCGAGTAGTAGATGAACTACTCGAGTACATGACTTTGACTACTCGAATGAGGGAAAATTACATGACATGAAGACTTCTATAACTTGAGACAAGAGGTTAAACTACTCGAGTACTTATATGACTACTCGAGTAATTTACATAGAAAAATTTCTGGAGAAGAAATGTTGTTGACTCGAGAAAGAGAAGGAATCTACTCGAGTAGTTGTCTTAGCTACTCGAGAGCCATAACTTGACTACTCGTGATCCAATTTCCTTACTCGAGTATAATGAGATTTACTCGAGTATTAACTAAGTAATTCACTCGAGTGTGTAGAAATCTACTCGAGTAAAGTACTTAGTAAATATCTTTTAACAGAATTCTCTTCTTCTTTGGTGAATCCAGCAACAAGCCTTTTTCCAATTAGTCCTAGTGCTTGAATATGAAGTGTATCCTAATAGAGAGGCTACACATGAGTCAACACTTTGGATCACATAATGAGGGATTACATCGTATGGTCCTGTGTTTGGTGACCCATTGTAGACTGACATTGGTCTACACTTGGCATTAGAATCCTGCAAACATATAACTCAAACAAAGCATCAAATACAACTTAATTCATCTTAGTTCAAGGGGGACTTCATCAAATCTGGGTTAATGTGGATACAATACCCAACAATCTCCCCCTATTTGTAGAAGTCAGAACCCTTTACACTAAGGTGAATTATAGATATAAAAAGTGCAAAATAGATAAATCAGTATAAGCAAGCATATGACTATAAACAAGATTATATGATCAAAAGATAGAATTATATAAATGTGATTTTCCAAAGTATCATTTCTATAAAAATCATTTCCACATTCTCATATATCTCTAGGCTTGATGTTGTCGTTGCTTGTCTTTCTTCTCCTGCTATCTCATCTGGTAGCTGTATGGCTTGGGGTAGTATTTGGGAGGCTTGGCAGAAGCATTTGGGTTGTTCCTGTCATGTTCTCTATCATAGAGTCTCCTCTTTGTCATGGACTTCTCATATAATTCCCATTCCTGGGGATGTAATGTTCATTTCTACTTTCATGGTAGTCCATAACAAATTTAAGAGTGTCCAAGATAAGGGACTTTGAGGTAGGAGACCATATCTCTGCAAACTCAGGAGCCTTTCTCTTTTCAGCATCAGAAACTGGAACTGACCTGCTAGCAGAGGTACCTTCACCATACTTCCTTTTCTTGGGAATGTGAATTTCTGGAGGGGCCTTGAGAAAGATATCAGCTGGGTCATCTTCCCAATCCTAAGTATATGATTTTGGAGTAGCAACAGAGTCTCCAGGCCTTGGAGAGAAGGTAGGTTGTTGAGGTTGAGCAGGAGCAGCAGCAGCTAGAGGGTTGAGATGATGAGGAATGAAGTTTGGATCTTTGGCAAACTCAGGAATAATTTGATTACGCATCATACAGCAGTGTCATATGTATGGAATTTGACACTCTAAATCTGGCCTAAGACATCATCATGGATCTCTTTCATTTTGGCTTCCCAAAGCTCATGCTTGAGTGCATCTGATTTTTCTAGATATTCCTTCACCAAACTCTCCCCCTTTCTGACTTCACCAGTCAATGTAGTTATGGCATCTTCTTTGAAGGTTCTAACTTCTTCACAGATCTTCATCTTAGTAGCTTCAGCTCTCTTATCCAATTCTATCTGATTATTAGTAAGAGTCACACCTTGCTCCATGACTTGACCAACACTAGTTATAGTGTGATCTAGAGACTTTCCACTAATTTGAAAGAAGTGTATTAGCTGATCAGTATTGTGCTGGATTTCTGCAAATCCCCTGCTCATTTCAGTCTCTAGAGCAGTGAATTTATCAATAACAGCCTTGATTGAAGCATCAAAGTAGGTTCTTTGCTCTTGAAGCATAAGCACAAATAGATTCATCAAATCATTAGAAGGAGCAGCAATAGCAGGAGGAGCACTAGAAGAGGGATCTGGAGGAGGAGGATCAACCCATGGAGCTATTTCTATAATGGAGATAGAGCTCTTTGCTCTAGAAGTGTAAATCAGGGCATCCCCTTTGAAAGTGCAAGGTGGATCTGATATACTCTAGAGGGGGGGTGAATAGAGTATTGTGCTCTCTTACAAAATCTTATAGCTTTTGTTGTATTCCTAAGTGAACAAGTCAGCAAATAAAATAAATAAGCACAGCAAACTAAGCAATCACAGAGCGCAGCCAAAACAAAAGAAAAGGGCAACCAGACGACACAAGAAATTTTATAGTGGTTCCCCAACCTGGGTACATCCACTCTTCTACCACCCTGGTAGGAATCCACTCAGGTTTTTGATCTAGTGCCTGACACCAATGAGATTTTTCTCAGGTGCTCAAAAACCAAAACCTCAAGTCTTTTGGAAGGAGACGTGCAACTAGAATAATTTTGAAGGGAATTAAAACCCTGTACAACAGGTGAAAAATAGGTGATGGTGTCTAATCTTTCTCAAAACAACTGAGAAGACTGTGGATTGATGTTAGCAGAATTGCTCCCCTTGAGATTAGGAAAGCTGGAGCACTGCTCCAAGGTGATAGGTCTTCAAAGACCTAGAGTGCCTGGACCAGAGATGCTTCAGGAACTTCTTTGACTGATTGATTACTTTGTTATCATTTGAAGTTGTCCTGAGAATAAACAGAAGAAGACTCTTGATAGTGATTGGTTGTTGTTCTTCTTCTTCTTGATGAAGATGTTCTCTGGCCTGGGCTGATTGCAGTAGAACTTTTGATTTTGTGTAAGATTGTTCTTCTGTGCAATCTGAGTGTGTCTGTCTGATTGACTATATTGTTGTCTCTCTGTGTAGTATTACTTGATTCCTTTCTTTTCTTTCTGACTACTCTTTTGATGATCTATTCTTGACTGAATATCATTCGAAAATTTGAATGTTGAGCAGTAATTGCAGTCGGCCTTGGAAGGAAATGACAATCAATGATTTCCCCACCTGTCCCATGGAAAAACGCCATGAGATAATCCATGATTAATTACACGATCTAACGTTAACATTCTGAGAAGATCTGGCATTAATTGTACAGGAATCATCGCCAAGAAACGGGACGGGAAAACTAAAGAAGACCTAATCTGGAATCGTCGAATGAAGAACACAATTCGTCGAGCTAAGTTTGAGTTCGTTGAGCTGAGCTTGAGTTCGTCGAGCTGAGCTTGATGAGTTCGTAGAGCTGAGTTTGAGTTCGTCGAGCTGAGCTTGAATGAGTTCGTCGACCAGACAATAGAAATAGTCTTCAATTCAATACTGCTACAATTTTCATCGAACTGACAATATACATTCGTCGAGCTAAGAACAAAAATCGTTGAGCAGATAGGTATCATTGTCAGACAGTATTCGTCAAACTAAGATCCAAATTCGTCGAGCAAAGAAAGATTGTGGACTTAGAATCTGAGAGGTCTCTGACTGAGAAGAACATAAATCGTTGACCACAAATCATCGAGCAGAATACTGAATTCATCGACCTGAGAAGATGACTTCGTCGACTTGAGAAGCTGACTTCGTCGACTTGAGAAGCTGACTTCATCGACCTGAGAAGCTGTGAATTTGAGATCCACGTTCGTCGAGCTTAGATTCTAGTTCGTCGTCCAAAGCTTGAAGCTGGACTTAGAAAAATTCTGAAGTTGTCCTGACTTTATCTTGATGTAGAAACTCAGTCTTCGTCGAACAGAGAACAAGGATCGTCGAGCTCAGCACTAAGAATTGTCTCACGATCGTCGAGCACCGAACACTTTTCGTCGAGCTGAGTTCGACGAACATCGAACTCGCTTTACTTAGTCTTGAAATCCTCTAAGTTTGGAGTCTCTGATGATCTTGTTGATAGCTGGTCCACTTGAAATTGACTCTAGGGACTTGACCTAGACTCTAGGACACAACTTGACCCTGGCTATACATGATGGGTCACATCTTAAGCTAGTGAACCTAGCCCAAATCAACTAAGGATCCAACAATCTCCCCCTATTTGGGTAATGTCACTAAGAGACTCAAAACAGAAACATACAAAAAACAAACCAAGAAAAGAAATATATCTGGCAGAGAATTACCAACACATGCAACAGATATATATACACAGCTTTGTTTAAACACATAGCATAGTTCTGAAAGAAGGAGCAGAAAGAAATTAAAACAAAAAATAAAGATTAATTTTTCTTTTTCTGCTTAGACCTGTCTTCTGCTGTCTGTTCTCTTGGCTTTTTGAAGATGATTTCTCTCTTTAGATCTGAAGCCTGAGCCTTTGTCATAGTCATATCAGCTGCCCCAATAATATTCAATGATGTAGCTCTAGGGACAACTGCTTCTGGATGGAGCTTCATATAATCATCAATATTAAACAGTTTATTGCCTTTGTCAAACCTTTTCAACTCTTCCTTTTTTGTACTTAGACATTATTGTAAATCCTGATGTGTCTTTTCCTTCAGCCTTGGCTTTATTGATCAAGGATAGTCCAATTAATTCCTAGAATCTGGCCATTTTTGCAGTATTAGCAGTTTCAGGATCTTCAAATGGAATTGGAGGAGAGTATGGCCTTTTTGGACTGTCAGCTTTTTGTACTTCAGATATTTATTGCTTCTGCTGATGGTGTTGATGCTGATGTTATCCTGAGGAAGGTTGCCTCTGCTGGCTGCTTCCAGAAGATCTCCCTGACTGTCTCTGATAGGTGTGCATGGGGGCAGATCTTTGGGAGCTAGAGCCAATGGCACCAGCTGCTGGAGCAGGAGGAGGAGGATCCTTCCTGTATCTGTGCACTGGAGGAGGAGAATATCTCCTACTTCTCTTCCTATCCTTCTGTTGTTTCTTGTATATCCACATCCATGCAGGCATCCCCTTGTATGGAGTGACATTGTGCAGAATGTAGTAAGAGATATCAACATTTGGATTAGGCTTAGGAGCTGGAGGAGGAGGAGCCTTCCTTTTCTTTGATAGCATCTTCTTTTTCTTTGCAGCATCTTCATCTGAGTCATCATCATCATCTTCTTCTTCAGAATCATAACCCTGAAGGTAGTCATATAAAGCATCCAAAGCTTTTAAAGCTTTATCAGAAATAACAGCTTTTTCTGGAGGAGGAGCAGAAGGTTCAGGAACTGGAGTTTCAGCAATAGGAGAGGAGACTGCATAGGAGTCAGAAACAATGGGGACAGATCTTTCAGCTGCTGCCTTATTCTCCTCTTCAATATCAGCGTAGATAAGCTCATCCAAATCAGGCAAAGGAGAGTCATCCATAATAAAAACTGGTACTGAAATATCTTCTAGAATGACTATAGGTGAAGGATCAAAAACTGGAAGAACAAAACTGTCACAGAGTTTCTTAGCAACTGCTGGACTAATTGGAGAGGTATAAGGAACAATAGCCAAAAGTGGCTTAGTAGAGGGTAACTGCACAAAAATAGTATCAAAACTTCTCAACAAAGCAGACAAATTAACTGTGGGATTTAAATGGAAATCACCAACAGGTTTTATTTGCTCAACTGACTCATCTAAGTCATTGTCAGTATCCATAAAATGAATTAATTCAATCATCTCAGAATCAAAATCTTGCAAATTATCTGTATCTGTATCTGAAACTTCTGTTGTAGAGGGGGCTGCTACTGTATCTGCTACTGTTGCATCTGCTGCTGCTGCTGCATCTTTATAGAGCATCTCCCCCTGCCTGGGTTCAGGAATACCTGGAGCCAGGCCCCTGAATGAAGAGGGGGCAGCAGATAGGGCAGAAATTTGGGCAGATAAGGAATTGATGGAGGTCATAAGAGGTGTAATGACCTCTTGGATGAGAGATGTGATGAGGGGAGTGAGCAAGGATATGATGGTAGATGGATCAAATGGGGAAGGGGAAGAGGATGGAATGGAGGATGGAATAACATGAGTGTGATGAGTGGATGGAGATGAAGAAGGAATGTGAGCATCTAGAATGACAGAGTCTGATGGTATGTTGTAAGATGGAATGGAGGACAAATGAGGGGGAAGTGGAGACTGAGGAGGTGTATGGATATGGGTGTCATGAGGGGAAGCTGGAGGTGTTGGAATGTGGGTGATGTACAGAGGTGGTGATGAAGGTGGAGTAGGCATAGAAGTATGTTGTGGTGATGAAAAAACATGAGTGGGGGAAGTGGGAGGAATTTGAAGAGTGGTTGAGGAGGGAAGATGGGTTGCTGGAAGAGGTTGTGGAGATGGAATGACCTCTTCAGCAGGGTAGGGAGTGGACTTTACAGCCCTGGTGCTCTCAGAAGTAGGGATGGAAGAGGAGGAAGCCTTGGAGGGCTTGGAGATAGTCCTCTCCCATCTGCCAAATAAGGCGCAGGTGAGGCGCTTGCTAGCATTGATGAAGATGGTCGGGGAGACCATGCAGTCACCAGCCTTTTCCTGGAGGAAGATCCCCAGGATTCTTCTGAAGCAGACTTCCTTCTTGCTATTCTTCTTCTTTATCAACTCAAAGAAAATTATGCCAGAGTGGACATGTCTCTTGTTAACTACTGCGCACATGACAAGGAATTGGTGACGGGTGATGTAGTCATGTGCGGAGTGCTTATCCATCAGTATCTTGCCTACAATGTCTGCCAGAAACTGGTAGGCGGCGGACAGTTGCTTCTTCAACAGCTTGTTAGGGTTGCTTCCTGTAAACCCCATTAACTTCAGCATATCACCAAATTCTTCAGAATCCATTTCCATATCATCTTCTCCATTTACTAATCCAAATATTTCAGAAAGAATTGCGGGAAATAACGGAACAGCAGTACTCCCAATATTGCCGGTCAGAACATTTTCCTCAGTAACAGACGACGTATATACCCATTCTCTTATTTCAGTCGCATGTAGTTTTATCCGTCTAGTCATGAAATCCTTGAGATGAAGTTCTTCTAGCAGTTCCAAGATATAGAGAAATATGGGGTCATAATGTTGGAAAGAATCGAAATCCATATCAAAACCGGTATCAAATTTCATTGCGGCTAAGGTGCTTGTTGGAGTCGCCATTGATGACCTGCAAGAAAGACACAGAGAAAATGACGATCAAGAGCAAAAGAACTGAAAGTGCAGGACGGAGGTCGAATAAAGCCTAGATATAAGATTTTCAGAATATGAATCGATAATCTTCGTTCCACGAAAAAGAAAAATTCTTCGAACTGAGCTCGACGAAATAAGTTATTGACAAATAGTTCATCGATCTCATCCAGAAGAATCAAAAACAGTTTGTCGAACTCCGTTCGATGAAACGACTTCTGAAGCAGAGTTCGTCGATCTCCGGTCGACGAAAATTGTTTCCACACAGAGAATTCGTCGATCTCCATTCGACGAGAATCTCTCAAACTTTCCCTAATTCGTCGAACTCCGTTCGACGAACTCTGGAAAATTCATCGAATGCAGACAAAAATTAATTTAACTCTTCTCCATTGATCATTCCCAGTTGATTTATAAAGAACATATGATTTTTCTCATCCAAAGGCTTGGTGAAAATGTACGTTCTCTGTAGATCAGTAGGAATATAGATTAAGTTAATTTTCTTGTTGTCTACATTATCTCTAATGAAATGATGTCTTATTTCAATATACTTAGTCCTAGAATGTTGAACTGGATTATGTGCTATAGCAATAGCACTAGTATTATCACAAAATAATGTTGAATTATTTAAGTTGACACCATAGTCTAGGAGTTGGTTCTGTATCCATAACATTTGTGAATAGCAGCTGCCAGCAGACATATATTCTGCTTCTGCAGTTGATGTAGACACAGTTGTTTGCTTTTTACAAAACCAGAATGAAAGTGCAGTTAGATCTGATATACTCTAGAGGGGGGTGAATAGAGTATATGGTGCTTGAAAACTTTTTACAACAATTGTTGTAATTCTGAGTGAATAGGGAAGAAACTATTAAATCTAATCACAAAATAACCTACAACAGAAATTAATCACAAATCTAAACTAATCACAAAACAATCACAGCCAGAAACAAAAGATAAAGACAAGCAAGACAGAAGACACAAGGAGCTATAGTGGTTCCCCTACACTTGGGTATATCCACTCTTCTACCACCCTAGGTAGGAATACACTGCAGGATGAGTTGATCAGGTGTCCTGGGCACCAATGAGCTTTTGATAAGGTGCTCAAAAACCAAATCAGATTTTTTGATCAGGTGTCTTGCCACCAATGAGCTTTTGACAAGGTGCTCAAAAACCAATCTCAAACTTTTGAAGGGAGTTTGAAAAACCCTTTACACAGATGGGGATGAGAGAGTTATGGAAGTCTTCTCTTTCTCAAAACAGCTGAGAAGACTATGTGGATTTTATGTTGTCAAAGCTCCCCCTGAGTTCTTGAGATGTTCAGGAAATGAAGCTTTGTTGTAGGGTGATAGGCCTTCAGAAGTTGATTTCCAGCAAATGATGATTTCAGCAACAGCTGAAATGTTAAGTGTCTGGAGTCTTGAAAGATGTTGGCCTTGAACACTTGAAGCAAAGGGGATCTGAAGATTTCAGATTTGTTGATCTCCTTTGGTGTGTGTTCTTGTATGAATTCTTTGAGACAGAGAATGTTTTGTTCTTGTTCTTCTTGTCTGTGTTGTCTCTATCTGATCTGTGTTCTGAGTGATGGAGAGATTCAAAAATCTTGTATTTTATTCTCTGGTACTGAATAGAAAATCATCCTCTGTCATGAATAGTCGTTAGCCTGTCATTAATTGCATCCTTAATTGCAAATGTCTTCTGGGGGAAAGTCCAAAGAAACATTCCTTGATAATCCCTTGAAACTTGGTCCAGAATAAATGAAAATGGCTAGAAAATCTTCTGAATTAATTGATGAATAACTCCTGAATTTGAATCTTGAGAATCCTTGAAGTCTTCAGAAAAACGTCGAACTGAGCTCTGCTATCGTCGAACTGAGCTCAGCGATTTGGACTTTAGACAACAACAAAAATCATCGATCTGAGCTCAAAGATCGTCGAACTGAGCTCAGAGATAGAGAACCAAAATTGAGTCAAGATCGTCGAACTGAGCTCGCAGATCGTCGAATGGAGTTCGGCGATTTGTTGAAGTTGAGCTCAGCGTGCGTCGAATGGAGTTCGACGATCTGTCAAAGATGAGCTAGACGATCGTCGATTGGAGTTAGACGATTCATCGTGCTGAGCTCGACGATATGACTTAGTCTCAAACTGAAAATCCTTGGTCTTGAGGGCAGCTTCCAAACCTAAGTACTATCCCTTAGACTCAATTCTAATTGACATTTAGATCTATACAAGATGTCAAAAACAGGTTTCCTAGAGACATAGTGATCCTGACCCAAATTAGTAATAGGGTGTTCCAACAATCTCCCCCTATTTGGGTTAGGATTACTATTTACAGAACTTGTAAAAATTAAATAACAACATACAAAGCAACAAAACAGAAAAGCAATAAGCAGGACATAGTAGAACCACAGATACATTATCCTAGACAAAAATCAGAAGCCAAGATGATTGTCACCTTACATAGTTATTTCTTCTCCTTGCTCTTTATAAGTTTGATTTCTCTATTGGGGTTAAGAGCTTCCTTTTTGGATCTTGTGTCATCTGCTGCACCTAAAGAGGTTTGTTGTTTGGGCCTGGGAACCACAGCTTCAGGATGAAGCTCCATATACCTATCAGAATCAAAGATTTTGCTTGAGCCATATCTTTCCAATTCTTTCTTTCTCTGTTCAGACAATGCAGTGATGTTGGAGGAGTCTCTTCTTTGCTCTTTAGCTTTCTTAATTTGGTCCAGTGCAGCAAGCTCTTTCATCCTGGAAGTCCAAGTAGTTGGATTATTTTCAGGATATTCAAAGGGCACTGGTGGCTCATATCTATTGGATGGATTATCCTGAGGAGGCCTTGATGAAACTACTTCCTTTAGCTTATAGGGAAAAGGACCTGAGGTTGTGTCTGATGAGGTTTGTCCTTCTCTGGAGTAAGGATGTTGCCTTGAATAACCTTTTGAATAAACCTGGAATTCTCTTTGATTTCCTCTATAGTTTCCTCTTCTGGAATGAGAACCCCTGGACTGGCTTCCCCTATGATAAGATCTGGCATGAGGCTGATAGGGGGTTTGGCTTTTAGCAGGGGGTTGAGCAACTGAGCTTCCACCTGCACCTGCATCAGGAGGAGGTGGTGGAGGAGGATGAGAATGATGAAACTGGGAAGATCCTTTTTCATACTTCCTCTTTTTCTTCATGGCTTTAAGTTGGTTCATTGAATACTCCATCTAGTGCTCAGTTATGGGGCAGTCATGAAGAATGTAATATGGAATGTCATTATTGTCCTTGACTTTGGCTGGAGGTACTCTTTTCATGTCTTTGCTCCTTGCCTTTCTCTTTCTGGCAATAGTGGCAGAGGAGTCATCAGAATCACTCCTGAATTCATCACTTTCAGAACTTTTCTCATCATATAGAGCATAAATATTTTTCACGTAATCCTTCTGAAGTTGAGTTGAAGCAGATGTAGCAGCAGTGGTTGGAGCAGCAGTAGATACAGCACTAGTAACAGAAGTTGAAGCAGCAACAGCAGCAACAGACACAGAAGATGAGGCAGTGATAACAACAGACACAGAAATTTCTGGAGCAGCACTCTTAGAAGGTATAGCAACAGTAATATCAGCAGTAGTTGGGGCAGCAACAGTTTCAGATGAAACACTTTCAGATACAACAATATCAGCAACATCAGGAATATCATCAGCAAACACAGAAGGCTCAAAATCATGTGCCTCTGTCATATGGATATCATCAGAAACTGGAACAACAGTAGCATCATTATTGACAGCATTATTGACAGCAGCAGCAGGAACAGCAACCATATTCTCATCAGGAGTAGCAGCAGCATATACTGAATTGACAAAAGAAGTTATAATGCTGGTATCACAACATGAGAAGGGCACAAGGGCCTTGGAGAGATCCTCTGGGGGCTGGACAGCAACTCTCTCTGGAAGACAACTGAAGTAGGCTGAATCAAATGCTGAAAGTAAGGACCTGATGTCCACTGGGAAGACAAATGGAGGTGGAACTGGAGCTTGAAGAGTAACAGCAGTAGCAGCAACACTAACTGAAGAAACAGCAGGCAAGATCACTTCATAGGGCATCTCCCCCTGCCTAGATTCAGATAAGGCTGGATCAAGGCACACTGATGAAGGGGTTGCCTGAGGGAATAAGGAGGAGAGCCTGGTAGAAAGAGCTGTCACTGACTAGAGTAATGGAGCCAAGGAGATCTCCAATAGAAGAGATAGCCTGGGGGCTAGCAATTCATATATCCTGTCAGCTAGGGCTAGAAGATCTACTTGCTCAACAGGGACTAGAGCAGAGGTAGAGGATGGAGGAGGAGCAACAGGTGATGGTAGTGGAGAGCTGGTGGATGGTAGGAGTGATGGTTGAGGTGTGGGGATAGTGGATATGGAGGATAGTGGGATGGAGAGAGAGGGTGTGAAGGTGGGTTGATCAAGAATTTCCTGCAGAAGTTGCTGGTAAGATGTTGATGAGGAGGGTAGCTCAGGAGGAGAGGAGGGTGAGTCAACCATAAAGGAATCATCAATAAGATTGAAGGATGAAATTGTGGATGTTTCAATATCTGGTTGAGGGTAGGAATATAATGTATGGAAGATTTCTTCTGTTGTTGGTAGAGTAGATATTGGAGATGGTATTGATGTTGGAGAAGGGCTGGAGATGATGATAGTGGATGGAGTTGGAATGGTGGATGGAACTGGAGAAGATGGAATTAGAGTAGGAGGAGAGGCAGCATCGGGCAAGTCATCAGCAGGGGCAGAGACTTGAGGGGAAGTGACTATTACAGTCCTGGTGCCTGAAGGTGTGCTTGCAGAAGGCCTGCTGGGCTTGATGATCTGCCTGTCTCATTTGCCAAATAGGGCACAGGATAATCTCTTGGAAGCATTAATGTGTATCCCAGATGATACAAGCAGAGTAGGGCATCTGTTCTGCAGGAAGAGGCCTAAAATCCTCCCAAAATTCACAAAATTCGTATTAATTTTCTTTTTAATCAAATCAAAGAAAACCTCTCCCTAGTTCAAATTCTTCTTGTCCACAATAGCTCCCATTAAGCAGAGCTGATACCTAGAAATGGTATCATGTGCTGAGTGCTTAGCCAACAGAACCTTCCCAACTACATCAGCCAAGAATCTATATTCCACAGACAGGTTTTTCTTCAGCAACTTGCTAGGGTTAGCTTCACAGTGACCCATTCTTGCAAGTAGATCAGCAAATTCCTCTCCAGACAGATCAGCAGAATCTCTACCAGAACTTAGCTCAAAAACTTCTGTCAGAATGGTTGGGGTCAAGGGTACCTGGGTGCCAGAAATTGATCCAACTATGGTGTTTTGATCCTGGTTGTGGGCAGTGTAGACCCATTCCTTGATTTCATCAGCAGCAAGTTTGATTCTGGTGGTCATAATGGTAGCAAGTTTCTGTTCCTTGAAGAGTTCCAAAATATCCTGGAAAACTTGATCAGTTGTGCTGAAGGACTCCATGTCAATATCAAAGCCGGCATCAAATTTCATTGCGGCGAGAACAACAACAGAGACTGCCATTGGTACCTGCAAAAATCAACAAACAAAACGACCAAGTGTAGAGATGTTTGGAGGGAAAGAGAGTTTTTGCAGAGAAATCGAAAGCACAAAAGGGGAACGACGGCGAAAAATGAATTTTATATTAGGGTTCGACGCAGAAAAGGAAAGATCGTTGAACTCAGTTCGACGATCGGGGCTTCTAAAGGAATCTGAAGAGACTTCAATATCGTCGATCTCCGTTCGACGATATTGGAGAGCGTCGAGCTCTGTTCGACGATCGTTCAGAGAACAAAATCGTCGAGCGTCGTTCGACGATCGCTGACTGGAAGAGATAGTTCATACTATCTGAGAGGCGCTGAACTCAGGTCGACGATTTCGGAAATCGTCGATCTCCGTTCGACGATCTGGGGGAAAATCGTCGAGCGCAGTTCAGAGACCAGAAAGACACTATAGACACTAAGAAAAATCAAGATGTTTGTCTAATCTTGGTCAGTTTTTGAACTTTTAAAATCTTAGATATTATTTTAGACTTCCTAAATCTAACATTCCTAACTGATTTAGGAAGAAGGTGTGTTTCTTTTCATCCAAGGGCTTGGTGAAAATATCTCCCCTTTGTAAATCAGTTGGGATATATTGCAGTTCAATTTTATTCTTTTCAATATTATCCCTTAAGAAGTGATGCCTAATTTCTATGTGTTTTGTCCTACTATGGAAGATTGGATTTTGAGCTATAGAAATAGCACTGGTGTTATCACAAAAGATTTTAGACTTCTCTAAGTTGTAGCCATAGTCTAGGAGTTGGTTTTGAATCCACAAGATTTGTGAACAACAACTGCATGCAGCCATATATTCAGCTTCAGCAGTTGAAGTTGACACAGAAGTTTGTTTCTTGCAAAACCAAGAGACAAGTCTGTCACCAAGGAACTGACAAGTTCCAGTGGTGCTTTTCCTATCAATTCTGCATCCAGCATAATCAGCATCAAAAAATCCAGTTAAATCAAATGCTGAATCTTTTGGATACCAGAGATCTAAATTTGGACAACTTTTAACATACCTGAGAATCCTCTTTACTAGTGTTAGGTGTGACTCTCTAGGGCTTACTTGGAACCTAGCACATAGACATGTAGTAAACATTATATCTGGTCTACTAGCTGTAAGGAACAGTAAAGAGCCAATCATTGTTCTATATGTTGTCTGATCAACAGGTTTCCCATGTTCATCAGCATCCAATACAACATTAGTAGGCATGGGTGTTTTCATACAAGATGCTTCAGACATGCCAAATTTCTTTTGAGAAATAAAGATGCCTTCAGCATGTTGTTTGACTTGCAATCCTAGGAAGAAGGATAGCTCACCCATGCTACTCATTTCAAATTTAGAATGCATTAGGTTGGAAAACCTTCTGCACAATTTTGAATCAGTAGAACCAAAAATAATATCGTCTAAATAAATCTGTACTGGTAGGGTATGGGACTTATAGGTTCTAATGAAAAGAGTTTTGTCTACTCTACACCTTATAAATCCATTTTTCCAAAAGGAAGCATGCTAGGGTCTCATACCATGCTCTAGGAGCTTGCTTGACACCATATAATGCTTTGTTCAACTTAAAAACATAATCAGGATAAGTTGGAGAGATAAAACCTGGAGGTTGTCTGACATATACTTCTTCTTTGATGTCTCCATTGAGGAATGCACTTTTGACATCCATCTGATATACCTTGAAATTTTTATGTGCTTCATAAGCTAAAAAGATTCTGATGGCTTCCAATCTTGCAACTGGTGCAAAAGTCTGGTCATAGTCTATTCCTTCTTCTTGAGAATATCCTTGAGCAACTAGCCTTGCCTTGTTCCTTACAATTACCCCTTGATCATCCAGTCTGTTTCTGAACACCCATTTTATTCCAACAATGGAGTGATCCTTAGGCTTATGTAATAGTTCCCAAACTTTGTTCCTTTCAAATTGATGCAACTCTTCTTGCATTGCAATCATCCAGTGTGGATCTTTCTCTGCATCTTGAATGGACTGAGGTTCAATTTGAGATAGGAAGCAAGTGTGCAACAGGTTTTGGTTGACCTGATTTCTGGTTTGCATACCAGCTGAGATGTCTCCAATTATTTGGGAAATTGGATGGTCTCTTGATGTTACTAAGTCAACAGGGGGTGTTGATTGTTCACCAACCTGTGTTGTTGTTTCCTCTTGTGGTACAACAACTAGTTCTTCAAGTTGTTTTTCTTCAATATGTTGAATACTTTCTTCATCTTCACTGCTTTCCTCTTTTTGAGTAACCTGTAACTTGTTCAAGTCTTCAACAAGAGAATGTTCCTGCAAAGGTGCTATGGTAGAAGTGTTCTTCTCCTTGAAAGACATGTTAAATTCATCAAATGATATATGAACAGATTCCTCAATTTTTAGAGATGATTTATTATAAACCCTATAAGCCTTACTAATCATGGAGTATCCCAGAAACACTCCTTCATCAGTTTTAGCTTGAAATTTTGCTAAATATTTCTTGTCATTATTGTGTATATAACAAATGCAGCCAAAAACTCTAAAATAATCAACTTTAGGTTTCTTCCCTTTGAGTAATTCATAGGGAGTCTTGCCCTTTAGTTTATGTATCAAACTTCTATTCAGCACATAGTTGGAGGTGTTCACTGCCTCTGCCCAAAAGGATAGAGGAAGGTGAGCATCTGACAACAATGTAGTGGCAGATTCAATAAGGGTTCTATTTTTCCTTTCAGCTACCCCATTTTGTTGAGGAGTTCTAGGAGCTGAGAAAGTATGCCTGATCCCTTCACTCTGACAGAACTCTTGCATAAGAAGAGAATCAAACTCTGTCCCATGATCACTTCTGATCAGGGCAATGTGAGTATTGAACTCAATCTGTATGCATTTGAGAAACTCTGTCAAACACTTAAAGTTATCAGACTTCTTCCTCAGAAAGAGCACCCATGTGAATCTAGAGAAGTCATCTACAACTACTAAGGTGTAAGATTTCCCTCCTAGGCTTTGTACTGTGATGGGTCCAAAAAGATCCATATATAACAGATACAATAGCCTAGGTGAATCACTCTTATTAAGTGACTTAAAACTATTTTTAGTTTGCTTGCCTAATTGACAAGCCATGCAGATTCCTTCCTTCTTGTAGGGGCCAGAAGGTAGTCCTCTAACAAGGTTGTCCTTGGATAGCCTAGCAATAGTTCTAAGGTTTAAGTGTCCTAGTCTCTTATGCCATAAAATGTTAGGTCTACAGACAGAATTGAACAGGCAAATATCTACATCTGTTGAAAGAAAATCTACTAGATAGATATTACCTTTCCTTTTACCTGTCAACACAGTTGTGTTGTCCTCTAACTTGATCTTACATAATGCTTTGCTGAAGGTCACCTGGTAGCCTTCATCACACAGCTGACGGATGCTTATTAAGTTGTGCTTCAGTCCTTCCACATAAGCTACCTTCTTGAATGTTACTGATCCAATCTGGACTTCACCATATCCTTTAATTTGTCCAAAGTTTGAATCACCAAAAATAACTTTGGGTCCAAGCTTGGCTTTAAAGGATGTGAGGTTGTCCTTGTTTCCTGTCATGTGCTTAGAGCACCCACTATCCAAGTACCATTGCTGGTTTGATGTTGGATAGGTCTTCACCTGCACATAAAATAATTCATTTGTTTTTGACCCAGTTTACCTTGGGCCTAGGTTGATAACCTTTAAACTCAGAAATGAAAGACATCCCAGGTTGACTCTTATAACATTCAGGATGATATCTCCTTGGAGGTATAATCTATTCATTATAAGGGTTAAAGATTTGGGATGTAGGACCCCTAGGATTGGAATTTGATTTGCCCTTGAAGGGATTTCCAGAGCTCTGATCTCTGTTTGACGATCGTGGAGCTGCGTTCGACGATCTTGGTTCAGATCGTCGAGCTCCGTTCGACGGTCGACTGTGGCAGAGTTCAGGAATTAGAGATCGTCGGCCTGAGTTCGAAGATTTTGCCTGAGATCGTCGATCTGCTTTCGGCGATCGTCAAGCTCCGTTGGACGATTTTTGCTGGAACTTAGTTTTCTTAGGCAGATCAGAATTTTTCCTAGCTACCTCTACAACTCCCTTTCCTTTATCAGAAATGAACTTGATTGGAGTTGTTAGAACTATGGGTTGGCTGGATGAAGCACCCAAGCCCAGTATACTATTAAATCTGGAGTTCACTGTGCTTGTGATGTCCATCAGCTTGATACTTCTCCCATTAAGGGATTCTTCAAGCTTCTTGGCCTCAGATAGCTCACCTTTCAGTGAAGCTATCTGCTCCCTACAGCACTCCAACTTCTGAGAGAGTTTGAGGTTTTCTGACTTTAAGGTATTATGTTCAGATATATGATTTCTGAGAGTGATAATTTCTTTCTCAGATTTTACCAGGTCTAAACATAATGCTTTAAACTCATATTTAAAGTCCTCTGAATTGAAATCAAATGAACTAATTACCTGATCTTCTTCAAGTTGAGTCTCTGAATCTGACTCTGAGTCTTCTTCATCTGAATTATGTTGTGAGGCATTGATTGCCATCATGCAGAACTCCTTCTCTTCTGCATCATCTTCATCATCAGTGGAGCTGGATGACGCTTCTGACTCCTCTTCAGTCTCACTCCAGGATTCAGCAACAAATCCCTTTCTTGTGTGTTTGTTTTTGCTTGAGGAGGGCTTGCCATTGCCATTCCTCTTGAAGTCTTTCTCCTTTCTTCTTTCTTTCTTGTCCCTTCTATCCTTGATTTTGTTTTCTGGACAGTCAGGTACAATGTGCCCTGGTTTCCTGCAACCAAAGCAAACAATTTCTTTATTGTTAGACTTATCATACCTTGGCTTATCATGCTCCTTGTATGATCTCTTTCTGAAGTCCTTTCTGGCCATCTTGTAGAATCTTTTGGCCAACACACTGAGCAGTTCATCATTGTCTGTGACTTTGTCTTCAGGGTCATCTTCAGTTGCTTTGAAGGCTATTGTCTTCTCTTTTCTTGTGGCTGGTGAAGCAGCCTTCTGCTCTTCTTCTCTGTTCTTAATGAGCAGCTCATAAGATTTGAGCTTGCCCAAAAGGGCTTCTGTGGTGATCTCATTCAAACTTCTGGCATCCTTGATTGACCAGATTCTTGAATCCCAAGTGCTAGGGAAGCACTTTAGGATTTTGTCATTAAGTTCAGTTACTGATATCTCCTTATCCGAATTCCTGAGTTCACTGACTATCAGACTGAGTCTATTGTACATATCTCCAACTGATTCAGTTTCTCCCTTCTTGAAATTCTCATATTGAGATATGAGGTGGGATCTCCTGTCCTTTCTCTCATCAGCTGAGCCTGAGACTATTTCAGAGAGTTTATCCCATATTTCCTTTGCTGAATTACATTCAGCCACCTTTTGAAAGATGTCATCAGACATGGTCTGGGTTAAGATGTTCATAGCCTTGGCATCAACTAGCTTCCACTTCTTGATATCAACATCTGTTCCTGATGGAGGTGGAACAGCATTTGTACTTGAGTTCTCTGGAGGTCTTGGACAAACTGTCAAAACAGAATTTAAAATATCCTCGTCAATAGAATTCATGTATAATCTGATCCTTGCTTTCCAAAGTGCAAACTTGGATAGATTGCACAATGGAGGTCTGGTGCTAGCATAATCTTTGTTTTGGGCCATGATTTGTGAAAACAAAATCTAATAATAAACTCAAAAGAAAACAGATCTAACTAGGAATCTTTGGGTTCAGGTGTTAGCTTGCGCAACCACCAAGGTGTGGTATGTTTAACCAACCTGGCTTTGATACCAATTGAAAGTACAGCTAGATCTGATATACTCTAGAGGGCGGTGAATAGAGTATATGGTGCTTGAAAACGTTTTACAATAATTGTTGTAATTCTGAGTGAACAGGGAAGCAACTATTAAATCTAATCACAAAATAACCTACAACAGAAATTAATCACAAATCTAAACTAATCACAAAAAAATCACAACCAGAAACAAAAGATAAAGACAAGCAAGCCAGAAGACACAAGGAGCTATAGTGGTTCCCCTAAACTTGGGTACATCCACTCTTCTACCACCCTAGGTAGGAATCCACTGCAGGATGAGTTGATCAGGTGTCCTGGGCACCAATGAGCTTTTGATAAGTTGCTCAAAAACCAAATCAGATTTTTTGATCAGGTGTCTTGCCACCAATGAGCTTTTGACAAGGTGCTCAAAAACCAATCTCAAACTTTTGAAGGGAGTTTGAAAAACCCTTTACACAGATGGGGATGAGAGAGTTATGGAAGTCTTCTCTTTCTCAAAACAGCTGAGAAGACTATGTGGATTTTATGTTGTCAAAGCTCCCCCTGAGTTCTTGAGAAGTTCAGGAAATGAAGCTTTGTTGTGGGGTGATAGGCCTTCAGAAGTTGATTTCCAGCAAATGATGATTTCAGCAACAGCTGAAATATTAAGTGTCTGGAGTCTTGAAAGATGTTGGCCTTGCATACTTGAAGCAAAGGGGATCTGAAGATTTCAGATTTGTTGATCTCCTTTGGCGTGTGTTCTTGTATGAATTCTTTGAGACAGAGAATGTTTTGTTCTTGTTCTTCTTGTCTGTGTTGTCTCTATCTGATCTGTGTTCTGAGTGATGGAGAGATTCAAAAATCTTGTATTTTATTCTCTAGTACTGAATAGAAAATCATCATCTGTCAAGAATAGCCGTTAGCCTATCATTAATTGCATCCTTAATTGCAAATGTCTTCTGCGGGAAAGTCCAAAGAAACATTCCTTGATAATCCCTTGAAACTTGGTCCAGAATAAATGAAAACGGCTAGAAAATCTTCTGAATTAATTGCTGAATAACTCCTGAATTTGAATCTTGAGAATCCTTGAAGTCTTCAGAAAAACATCGAACTGAGCTCTGCTATCGTCGAACTAAGCTCAGCGATTTGGACTTTAGACAGCAACAAAAATCGTCGATCTGAGTTCAAAGATCATCGAACTGAGCTCAGAGATAGAGAACCAAAACTGAGTCAAGATCGTCGAACTGAGCTCGCAGACCGTCGAATGGAGTTCGACGATTTGTTGAAGTTGAGCTCAGCGATCGTCGAATGGAGTTCGACGATCTGTCGAAGATGAGCTAGACGATCGTCGATTGGAGTTCGACGATTCGTCGTGCTGAGCTCGACGATATGACTTACTCTCAAACTGAAAATCCTTGGTCTTGAGGGCAGCTTCCAAACCTAAGTACTATCCCTTAGACTCAATTCTAATTGACCTTTAGATCTATACAGGAGGTCAAAAACAGGTTTCCTAGAGACATAGTGATCCTGACCCAAATTAGTAATAGGGTGTTCCAACAGAGGAGACAAGTCTCATACCCAAGAACTGACCAGTTCCAGAGGTACACTTCCTGTCCACTCTACATCCAGCATAGTCAGCATCTGAGTATCCAGTTAACTCAAACTCTGACTCTGCAGGATACTAGAGTATTATATTAGGACAACTCTTTATATATCTCAAAATTCATTTTAGGAAAATAAGGTGAGATTCTTTAGGGTTCACTTGGAACCTAGCACAAAGGCATGTGGCAAACATTATATCAGGCCTGCTAGCTGTTAGGTATAATAGGGATCCAACAATTGCCCTATAATGTTTCTGATCTACAGGTTTCCCTACTGCATCAGAATCCCCAACATCATTAGTAGTCATAGGGGTTTTCATTCCTGAAGCATCACCCATCCAAAACTTCTTAATAAGCTCTTTAGCATACTTAGCTTGGGAGAGGAAGATACCATCAGGGAGCTGCTTCACTTGGAGACCAAGGAAGTAGGAAAGCTCACCCATGCTACTCATCTCAAATTTGGAATGCATGAGGTCAGCAAACCTCTTGTACAATTTGGGATCAGTAGACCCAAAGATGATGTCATCCACATATATTTGTACTAACAAAATTTGGTCCTTATGATGTCTAGTGAAAAGAGTTTTATCTATGGTTCCTCTTGTAAATTTATGCTCTAAAAGAAAGCTTGCTAAGGTCTCATACCAAGCTCTTGTAGCTTGCTTTAAACCATAGAGAGCTTTATGCAATTTAAATACAAAAGAAGGTTGAGTTAGAGAGATAAAACCTGGATGTTGTTCTACATAAACCTCTTCTTGACGTACTCCATTCAGAAATACACTCTAGACATCCATTTGGAATAACTTGAATCTCCTGTGAGCTGCATAGGCAAGGAATATTCTTATGGCCTCTAACCTTGCAACAGGAGCAAAGGTTTGGTCATAGTCAATTCCTTCCCCTTGCCTGTAGCCTTGAGCAACAAGACTAGCCTTGTTCCTCACTTTGTTCCCTTGAGCATCTAGCTTGTTCCTGTAGACCCATTTGTTTCCAATAACTGGGTAGTTATGAGGTCTTGGAACCAAATCCCAAACTCTATATCTCTCAAACTGATTTAGTTCCTCTTACATTGCAATGATCCAGTGGAGATCTTGCTCTGCTTCATGGATAGTGAGAGGTTCAATTTGAGAGAGAAAACAGGCATGCATCAAGTCTTGGTTGATTTGATGCCTTGTCTGTACACCTGCTGAAATGTCTCCAATCACTTGAGATCTGGGGTGATCTCTAAGTGTGACAAGATCAGTTGGTGGAGTTTGTTGAGCAACAGCTTCTGTAATTAATTCCTCTTGAGGAATGATACTAGCTGTTGAAGGAAGTTCAGCCACTTCCACTTGAAGTTCTTCTTCACTGTCTTCAGCAACCTGTGGAGTAGGATGGGTTGACACCTCTTGGGTAAGGTTTAGTCCATCCATAGACTCACATAGTTGTGGAACCTGTAAAAAGCTATTGGTAGAAATCTCTTTCTCCTTATAAGACACGTTAGCTTCATCAAAAGATACATGAACAGACTCTTCAATTTTAAGGGTGGATTTATTAAAAATCCTATAGGCCTTGCTTACTTGGGAGTATCCTAGAAAAATCCCTTCTTGAGCCTTAGCCTCAAACTTTCTAATGTATCTTTTATTATTTGTGTGTATGTAACAAATGCAGCCAAAAACTTTAAAGTATGTGATTTTAGGTTTCTTCCCTTTAACTAATTCATAAGGGGTCTTATTTTTCAGTTTATGTCTAAGGCTTCTATTCAGGATATAGTTAGCAGTGTTTACAGCTTCTGCCCAAAAGGATAGAGGCATGTAAGCATCTGCCAATAATGTGCCTGCAGATTCAATGAGTGTCCTATTTTTCCTTTCAACAACCTCATTTTGTTGGGGAGTTCTAGGAGCTGAGAAGCACTGTCTGATACCTTCCTTCTCACAGAACTCATGCATAAGAAGAGACTCAAACTTTGTGCCATGATCACTTCTGATCAATGCAACATGAGTAGAGAACTCAATCTGTATGGTTCTGAGAAAATCTGTAAGAACCTTGAATGTATCTGACTTAGCTCTCAAAAAGCCTACCCAACTGAATTTAGAGAAGTCATCAACAATCACTAAAGTATAAGACTTCCCTCCTAGGCTTTGTACTGCAATGGGTCCAAATAGATCCACATGAAGAAAATACAAAATCCTAGGTTAATCACTTTTATTAATGGATTTGAAGCTAGTTTTAGTTTGCTTGCCTAATTGACAAGCCCTGCATAGGTTTTCCTTCTTGTAGGGGCCAAAAGGTAAACCTCTAACAAGGTTGCCTTTAAATAACATAGCTTTATTGTTAAGGTTTACATGCCCTAATCTTTTATGTCATAACTCATTTTGATTACTAGTGATATTGAGTAAACAAACATCAGTTTTGACAGAAATAAAATCTACTAGATATATGTTGTCTTGTCTAAGTCCAATTAAAATAGTTTGGTTTTAATTATTAATAACAGAGCAAGAGGTAGAGTTAAAGTGTACCTGATAACCTTCATCACATAATTGACTTATGGATATTAGGTTATGTTTAAGTCCTCTTACATATGTTACTTTCTTGAAAGTGACTGCTCCAATCTTCACTGCTCCATATCCTTCTGACTGGCCACTTTTTGAATCTCCAAAAATCACCTTTGGTCCTAGCTTGGACTTGTAATTGGATAAATTTACCTTGCTGCTTGTCATATGCTTGGAGCAACCACTATCCAAGTACCAAGTCTGACTCACCCTTGGACAGCTCTTCACCTGTACATGCAACGAAAAACAAAATTCAATTGTTCTTGACCCAGGTTACCTTGGGTCCTTTATTTGGTTGAAAAGAAAAGCTGGAAATAACTGATAATGCAGGTTGAGATTTATAACCTAAGGGGTGATATCTCCTAGGTGGAATAACTCAATCAGCTACTAGATTAAATGTCTTATTAGTTGGCTTAAAATTTCTGTAAGAGAAATTATTTAGGTTTGGACTTTCTGGGTTCGACGAATTGTTGTAAGTTCGTCGACCAGAGTTCGACGAATAGGGATGAGATCGTCGATCTCTGCTCAGAGAATGATAGTAGTCATTTTTTGTGCCCCACGTTCGTCGACCTCTGCTCGACGAACCATACACAGTTCGTCGATCATAGTTAGATGAATTGTTATTACTAAAATTTGCGTTCAGTGTTCGTCGATCTGGGTTCGACGAACTGGCCACATTTCGTCGATCTACGTTTGACGAATGCTGCTGAACATTGTTTTTATTAACTGTTTTCTGATTTCTGTTTCTCTTGTCTATAGATTTTGGATTGTTTACAGACAATGGTTTGTTTATAATCTTTTCCTTTCCCTTAGCAAAAACAAATTGAATAGGGGTTGTAAGAATATTTTTCTTAATTATGTGGGGCAAACTTGATGAAGCACCCAAGCCCAGCTTGCCATTTAATCTGGCATTCATTGTGCTTGTAATGTCCATCAGCTTGAGGCTTCTCCCATTGAGAGATTTCTCAAGTTGTTTGGCCTCACATAAATCAGATTTTAATTTAATTATTTGTTCATTAGCTAAGGTTAGTTGATCTTGTAGTTTAATGTTTTCTGAATTAACAGATTCAAGACTTCCTAGTCTTTCTCTAAAAGTTTTTATTTCCTTTTCTGAGCAAATTAAATCTAAACATATGGCTTTAAATTCAATTTTGAATGAATCAGAATTAAAATCAAAATTTGAAAGGACCTGATCTGCCTCTGAGTTTGAGGCTGCTTCTTCTTCTGATTCTTCTTCTGATCCAAAACAGCTCCTGTAGGCATCAATTGTCATAAGGCAAATCTCCTTGGATCTTGCTTCTTCCTCTTCTTCACTTGAACTCGAAGAGGATTTTTCTTCTTCTGTATCACTCCATGTCTCAGCAACAAAGCCCTTGTCTTTCTTTTTGTATTTGCTGGAAGAGGGTCTGTTGCTATGTCTTCTCCTGGAGTCTCTTTCTTTGCTCTTGTCCTTCTTCTGGTTTTCTGGACATTCTGAGATGTCGTGTCCAGGCTTTCTGCATCCAAAGCACACAACCTCCTTGGTTCGTGTCTTATCATACTTGGGCTTATCATCCAGTCTGGATAATTTCCTTCTGAAATCCTTTCTAGCCATCTTGTAGAATCTTTTTGCAAAGAGGCTCATGACTTCCTCATTGGAAGTTGATGTCTCACTTTCCCCAGATGCTTTGAAGGCTATGCTGTGATCCTTCCTCACCGAAGTTGTAGCCTTCTGTTCTGCTGCTTCTCTTGATTTGATCAGCTGCTCATATGATTTTAATTTGCCTAGTAGAGATTCAGTTGATATCTCATTTAGGCTTCTGGCTTCTTTGATTGGCCAGATTCTGGAGTCCCAAGAGCTAGGGAAGCACATTAATATCTTATCATTCACCTCTATCAAGGTGATGTCTTTATCCAAGGTTTTGAGCTCATTGATGATTGAACTCAACTTGTTGTACATCTTAGCCACTAATTCTGTCTCATCCTTTTTGAAGTTCTTATACAGGGAAATGAGATTGGATCTCCTATCTTTTCTCTCATCTGCTGAGCCAGTTACCATTTGGTTGAGGGAGTCCCAAATGGCTTTGGCTGAGGTGCACTCAGCCACCTTTTGAAATATGTCATCTGACATGGTTTGAGCCAAAATATTCATTATCTTAGCATCTGCCATTTTGGCTTTCTTGTAGGCATCATTGTTTTCAGGCGGAGGTACTGCAGTCATGTTGGTAGAAGCTGCAGGTGCTGGAGGTACACCTATCAAGATAACAAAAAAGATATCCTCATCAATAGAATTCATGTATAATCTAATTCTTGCCTTCCAGATGGCAAACTTGTTAAGATTGCATACTGGAGGTCTGATGCTTGCATAGTGTTTGTTTTGGGCCATTTCTGTGAAGGAATAAATCTAACAATAGAAACAAAACAATCAGATCTCACCAGAGGGATCTTTGTGGTTCAGGTGTTAGCCTGTACAACCAATTAAGGTGTGGTATGATAACCAACCTCCCTCTGATACCAATTGAAAGTGCAAGGTGGATCTGATATACTCTAGAGGGGGGTGCATAGAGTATTGTGCTCTCTTACAAAATCTTACAACTTTTGTTGTATTCCTAAGTGAACAAGTCAGCAAATAAAATAAATAAGCACAACAAACTAAGCAATCACACAGCACAGCCAAAACAAAAGAAAAGGGAAACCAGACGACACAAGAAATTTTATAGTGGTTCCCCAACCTGGGTACATCCACTCTTCTACCGCCCTGGTAGGAATCAACTCAGGTTTTTGATCAGGTGCCTGACACCAATGAGCTTTTGTTTAGGTGCTCAAAAAACCAAACCTCAAGTCTTTTGGAAGGAGACTTGAAACCAGAATAATTTTGAAGGGAATTAAAACCTTGTACAAGAGGTGGAAAATAGGTGATGGTGTCTTCTCTTTCTCAAAACAACTGAGAAGACTATGGATTGATGTTAGCAGAATTGCTCCCCCTGAGATCAGGAAAGCTGGAGCACTGCTTCAGGGTGATATGTCTTCAAAGACCTAGAGTGCCAGAACCAGAGATGCTTCAGGAACCTCTTTGACTAATTGATTAATTTGTTGTCCTTTGAAGTTGTCCTGAGAATTAACAGAACAAGACTCTTGATAGTGATTGGTTGTTCTTCTTCTTCTTCTTGATGAAGATGTTCTCTGGCCTGGGCTGATTGCAGTAGAACTTTTGATTTTGTGTAAGATTGTTCTTCTGTGCAATCTGAGTGTGTCTGCCTGATTGACTGTATTGCTGTCTCTCTGTGTAGTAGTACTTGATTCCTTTCTTTTCTTTCTGACTACTCTTTTGATGATCTATTCCTGACTGAATATCATTCGAAAATTTGAATATTGAGCAGTAATTGCAATCGGCCTTGGAAGGAAGCGGCAATCAATGATTTCCCCAACTGTCCCATAGAAAAATGGCATGAGATGATCCATGATTAATTGCATGTTCTAACGGAAACATTCCAAGAAGATCTGGCATTAATTGTACAGGAATGATCGCCAAGAAATGTGACGGGAAAACTGAAGAAGACCTAATCTGGAATCGTCGAACGAAGAACACAATTCGTCGAGCTGAGTTTAAGTTCGTCGAGCTGAGCTTGATGAGTTCGTCGAGTTGAGCTTGAGTTCGTCGAGCTGAGCTTGAATGAGTTCGTCGACCAGACAATAAAAATAGTCTTCAAGTCAATACTGCTACAACCTTCGTCGAACTGACAATTGATGCTTAAGATCACGGCAGTGAACCGGTCGCACAAGTAATATAAAATGGGGGCTTTCCCAAGTATCGATCTCTCAAGGAACACAGTAAGGTGGAGTTAATTTCGAGGAGGACTTGAGATTGAAGTCCTCAGGTCGGAGATAACTAAGGGGTGTTTTGATATTTGCGGAAACAGAAAATAAAAGGCTAACAACTACTCCTATGCAACGCCGCTATGCGATGCTTCGCCAGTCGGGATGAAAACTAGTCGGGCCGCTATGCACCGAATCACTAGGCAGATGGGCGAGTAGGCTTGCGGATGAGGTGGTTAGAACGGCGGAATGAGGGTCGTGAGCACCTCTTCGCTACGCACGCCACTAGCAATTGCTAGTGCGGCAAGGGCGGATGGATGGTGGATGGACAAATAGGCACACCTCAAGTAAATATAATGAAAATACACAATCACATAGACATGATTACAGATAAATGTATATTACACTAAGCATAGCTTCATCAAATACAAAGAGTTCAACTAAACTATCAACAACAAGAGAAGAAAAGTCTGCGAAATCGACCGGATCCGAAGCCTTGCTGAGGATTCACGGTTGGAATCGTCGGGTTGTCAATCCGCGTCCAAGCTCGGTCCGTAACTGCGTCCGGGGTAGAGAAGGGCTGTCACCACATTGCAATGGCCCGTCTTCTTCATGTCACAATCCGGTGGAGGATGGCACAACTTCCCTAGCTTGATGGAGAAAGCTAGGTCAAGCCCTTCTTGAAGCTCAAGGATGAAGGAGGAGGCCGAGAGGAAGCTCCGACTTGGATTTGGCAGTGACAGCTTGCCCGGAGCACCTCCCTAGTGTGGAGATTGAAGGAGGACGGTGGAATCCCTCCTCAAAGACGAAAACGGCAGAGGAAAATTGAGCGATCCGGAATTAGGGCGGAACCTGCAAATTTATAGATTGCAGAAATTATAAAGCACACGACCAGTGGCGCACGAGCAGTGGTCGTGCGCACTATGTCCAGTGGTAGTGCGTTTTCCCCAGGCAGATTTTGGAAAAATATGGAATCAATGCACCCGATCAGTGGCGCACAACCAGTGGTCGTGCGCACTGTGTCCAGTGATAGTGCGCATACCCCAGGCAGATTCTAGAAATCAGGGAACATTGCGCACGAGTAGTGGCGCACGACCAGTGGTCGTGCGCACTATATCCGATGAGCGTGCACAGTATACCTGCTTCCAAACATCCCTGGAATATGCACACAACTCCTAAACCCAGCACTGAAATGTGCAGACATTTCAGACAATAACAAAAAGGGAGTACAAACATTAAAATTACAAAAATACACAACCACGGGCCTAAGTGTGCACTTCCTATATAAATAAAGATAAGATGAAATATATACGATAACGAACTAAAAGTGAAGTGCAAGCGAAGGAAAACAAGCCTAGATGAGTCCGAAAATAGGTATAAAACATGGACTCATCACACCCCATACTTAACTGTTTGCGCGTCCCGAGCAAACAAAATCTAAGCAGATAGGGAAAAATACTAGTTAACAAAGAAATTTCGATACGAAGTACCATGCGAAGTCGCATGCTCGCACGCGCAAAAATATAATAGAAGAAATTTCTAAGTATGCAGAATAGTTTATATTTTTCACAATGCGTATTAATATTTTATTATTACTCAAAAATGGAATCACGGTGAATCATCCGGTCACGCGTAGGGAGAAAGTAAACTAATCGCTAGGCGAGCATTGCCAAAGATCGGGGCTCAGGATAACCTCCAAAGGAATCCACCAATGTCGGTGACCATATGCTTGCCGTTTCACACTCTCTCCACGGTACTAGTTAGACTCATGCACGAATCCGTAGGACTTGGAGTATAATATAGGCTTAGGTGAAGGCAGGGTATATAAAGGTAAACAAGACGGACACGCACACCCAAAATAAGATCGCCCGAAAACATACACAGCTAAACTCAATGGACAAACACGTGCGACGCATCACCAGACCTGGACTTTTGACGGCGCGTGCAAGCCCATAACGAACACAACTCAACCACATTGCACATCTCAGCAATAATAGATATACAAATACATTTCTTTTTTTTTGTATTCCACATTGAGAATTTTCTTTTTATTTACTATCATATTTTTTTTCCTTTTTTTTTCCAAATAGCCAAAACAAAAAACACAACAACACCACAAGCTGCACAAACACCAACAAAACTGCCCACACAAAACGGATATAAACTACAACAAAACAATCTAACCGAGCGACCACATTCAGATGTGCGAGTAGGAAAGGCTATATGGCTATGGTAGCGAGGCAAAGGGATTTCAAAGGAAGGGACAGGCTCAATGGGGATAGAAACGGATAGATGTCGGGAATGGTACAAGGCTCAAACGAGATAAAGTGATGGTCCACATCACACACGCACTTTACTAACCATGTACCCATGCTTCGAGAGTAGCTAGGGGAAAGTTCTTAGCCAACGAGAAAGACTATCCATCCTCCCTACTCGAGCAATATGAACATAATGGCCGTCTACACACATCCCTAAGCTACCGTCGGATTCACATCAGATTCACCAATTTTTGAGTAGAATAAAAAGTATTTACGCAATTAGAAAAATATAAAACTAAAAGCATACAGAAAAATTAAATCTACTCCAATTTCTACACGAGACGAGAGCAGTTGACTAGGAGCACGGCAAGGTCAACATTTTACTCCGTCTCACAGTCCTATGTTAGCACCATCATTTTCCCAAATCTAACGAAGAAATGATTTTAACACACAGCACGCAAAAAGCTAAGCACGCTCTAATGTGGGTGCAGTGGTGTGTGATGCAATGAACTAAGCAAAATAAAACAATAAAGGCTTCTAGTATGCTCAAGAAATGTGTGCGTGCAATAGGTAACAATTTTCTCCCCAGACTTAAACTAAGCAAGACAGCATATGATAGAGAAATTAAAATCATAAAGAGCTAAGGGAAGAGGTTACCCAATGCTCAGCCAGTGAGCATACCAGAAGACGCGTGGAAACCTGAAGCAGGCCCGCCATACGAAGAATCACAACCTCTCCAATGCAATTTTCCATGAATACCTACAGGGGTGAGCTCCGCAAAAACAAAACAAAAATATACAAACTAAAAAGAAATACTAAAACTAAGCTAGACATGAAAAATAAAAATACAGGAAATGAAAGATAAGTACTGGGGTTATTGTCATCCCAGCACGACTTATTCAGCTACGAAAAGGTTCTAGCTAATGGGCCTATGAAAAGAAAAATGCACCGGTAACTGTCCCAATATCTGTTTCGGTAATGGGTACCGATACGGCGATAGAACAGTTACCCCTCTACCTAAATAGTAATACCTGCCCAACACAGGTAGAGGAAATAGGAAGTAAGAAGAGAAGGAGCACTGGTCCTCACTCTTCTCAACACAAAATGAATCCTTGCCTAGCAAGGTATCGTCTACAGGGAGTTTCCTGGAGGAGAAACCGATGAATGGAGCTTCCTCAACAGAGGAGGAATTAACCTCCTCGCAAAAGAGGATGTTGTCATCCATGACTCGAGCTAAAAGCTCCAAGTCCTCCTGAAGCACCTGCAAAGACTCATCCCGCACAGGCTCAGATACAGAAACGGGAACAAGAAATAAAGAAGATGAATAACTAAAAGAATCAGAAATAGGGGGAGTGGTCCTGGTCTCACTCCCAGCAGGATCCTGACATAGATCATCGACGACATCATATGAGTATGGCGAGGGAATCCGCGAGCTCGAGGTCCTCGGTGGTGGTTTGGACCTCCTCATCCATCAAGGAAGTGGAAACTTCCTCAACAAAGAGGAACTCCTCATCAACACACCTCGGTGCATCCACATGTTCCAAGATGTAATACTGTCCATTAATGAAAATAATATCCTCGTCAAACATGGGCAAATCCTAAGGCTCAGAATCACAATCCTGCCGAACATCATCAACCGACTCACTAAAAATAGGGATAGATAATTCTTGCAAAGAAGGCGGAGGAACAACAAGATCAGAGAAAATATGTGCAAGTTCCTCCGGGGGTGAATCAGCAAGAGGGGAAGAGTGCATGGGGAGAGACGGTGCCACAATGTCGTCACACCGATCAGCAGAAAGTCTGATGGGTATATCCACAGCAGTCCCCCATAGACAAGGTGGTGCTGCAAACATATCATCAGAATCAGAAGGGGCAGCCGATTGAGAGGTGGATGGAATGAATCGGATACCCGGTTCATCATCCTCCTCCAACTGGCGCTGAAATTCTGCGCAATCTTTCAACACGTGGTCGGTGCTACGACAACACAAACATCGTTTTCCATACTCCTCGGTATATGTGGGACCGGAGAGGAATAAGAAAAAGATGAAGGCATAGAAGAGGAGTGAACATAAGACCTGGGTTGGGTGTATGAAGTACCATAAGAAGACGGTGCTCCATACACAGAACCACGAGAATTATGCTCCCATTCTTCAATGGGGCACTCATCACTAGCATGCCTATAATCCCCGCACCATCGGCAACGGATATTCGAATAAGAATACATGGTGCAACAAGAAATAATTCACCACAGAAATATTCTAAGCAAAAATTAACTACACACCACAGATATAGAAAAATTAGAACTAGAATAGGAACAAGGGAAAACAAACACAAATGCTAAAAACTAAAACAAAGAAGAAAGTGATATGAACAAATGAAAAAGGGCTTCTATCTCTTATCTTCCTCTACAAAAACTCACACGACTGTGTTCCCCGGCAATGGCGCCAAAAACTTGATGCTTAAGATCACGGCAGTGAACCGGTCGCACAAGTAATATAAAATGGGGGCTTTCCCAAGTATCGATCTCTCAAGGAACACAGTAAGGTGGAGTTAATTTCGAGGAGGACTTGAGATTGAAGTCCTCAGGTCGGAGATAACTAAGGGGGGTTTTGATATTTGCGGAAACAGAAAATAAAAGGCTAACAACTACTTCTATACAACGCCGCTATGCGATGCTTCGCTAGGCGGGATGAAAACTAGTCGGGCCGCTATGCACCGAATCACTAGGCGGATGGGCGAGTAGGCTTGCGGATGAGGTTGTTAGAATGGCGGAATGAGGGTCGTGAGCACCTCTTCGCTACGCACGCCACTAGAAATTGCTAGTGCGGCAAGGGCGGATGGATGGTGGACGGACAAATAGGCGCACCTCAAGTAAATATAACGAAAATACACAATCACATAGACATGATTACAGATAAATGTATATTACACTAAGCATAGCTTCATCAAATACAAAGAGTTCAACTAAACTATCAACAACAAGAGAAGAAAAGTGTGCGAAATCGACCGGATCCGAAGCCCTGCTGAGGATTCACGGTTGGAATCGTCGGGTTGTCAATCCGCGTCCAAGCTCGGTCCGCAACTGCGTCCGCGGTAGAGAAGGGCTGTCACCACCTTCAAATGGACCGTCTTCTTCATGTCATAATTCGGTGGAGGATGGCACAACTTCCCCTAGCATGATGGAGAAAGCTAGGTCAAGCCCTTCTTGAAGCTCAAGGATGAAGGAGGAGGCCGAGAGGAAGCTCCGACTTGGATTTGGCGGTGAAAGCTTGCCCGGAGCACCTCCCTAGTGTGGAGATTGAAGGAGGACGGCGGAATCCCTCCTCAGAGACGAAAACGGCGGAGGAAAAATGAGCTATCTGGAATTAGGGAGGAACCTGCGAATTTATAGATTGCAGAAATTATAATGCACACGAACAGTGGCACACGACCAGTGGTCGTGCGCACTATATCCAGTGGTAGTGTGTTTTCCCCAGGAAGATTTTGGAAAAATATGGAATCAATGCACACGATCAGTGGCGCACGACCAGTGGTCGTGCGCACTGTGTCCAGTGATAGTGCGCATACCCCAGGCAGATTCTAGAAATCAGGGAATATTGCGCACGAGCAGTGGCGCATGACCAGCGGTCGTGCGCACTATATCTAATGAGCGTGCACAGTATACCTGCTTCCAAACATCCCCGTAACATGCACACAACCCCTAAACCCAACACTGAAATGTGCAGACATTCCAAGCAATAACAAAAAGGGAGTACAAACATTAAAATTACAAAAATACACAACCACGGGCCTAAGTGTGCACTTCCTATATAAATAAAGATAAAATGAAATATATACAATAACGAACTAAAAGTGAAGTGCAAGCGAATTAAAACAAGTCTAGATGAGTCCAGAAATAGGTATAAAACATGGACTCATCAACAATCTACATTCGTCGAGCTGAGAACCAAAATCGTCGAGCAGATAGCTATCATTGTCAGACAGTATTCGTCGAACTAAGATCCAAATTCGTCGAGCGAAGAAATATCGTGGACTTAGAATCTGAGAGGTCTCTGAATGAGAAGAACATAAATCGTTGACAACAAATCGTCGAGCAGAATACTGAATTTGTCGACCTGAGAAGATGACTTCGTCGCCTTGAGAAGCTAACTTCATCAACCTGAGAAGCTGACTTCGTCGACCTGAGAAGCTCTGAATTTGAGATCCACGTTCATCGAGCTTAGATTTTAGTTCGTCGACCAAAGCTTGAAGCTGGACTTAGAAAAATTCTGAAGTTGTCCTGACTTTAGCTTGATGTAGAAACTCAGTCTTCGTCGAACAGAGAACAAGGATCGTCGAGCTCAGCACTAAGAATTATCTCACGATCGTCGAGCGCCGAACACTTTTCGTCGAGCTGAGTTCGACGAACGTCGAACTCACTTTACTTAGTCTTGAAATCCTCTAAGTCTGGAGTCTCTGATGATCTTGTTGATAGCCGGTCCACTTGAAATTGACTCTAGGGACTTGGCCTAGACTCTAGGACACAACTTGACCCTGGCTATACATGATGGGTCACATCCTAAGCTAGTGAACCTAGCACAAATCAATTAGGGATCCAACACCCTTCATCAGTGACTATGGGGATAGTGAAGTCCAAATTTCTTAAAGGAGCTTCGGCTGGCTCAGGTGATTGCTCATCAGAAATGAAAATGGTGTCAACCTGCTCTTAGTTTGTAGTAGGAGACTTGGCTAAAGAAGGAGTATGTGCTGGAGATTGGATTTGGAGTAGTTTGCTTTGGGACTTCAATAGTGGTTTCTTTTGGAGAGGGGGAGGAGGTTGATCTGCAGTTAGCTCTTCAGTCATTTCACTGATTGCAGCTTCTGTTGAGAGTAGGGCTTCTTAAAGTTGTGCTTCAGAAGGAGCAGGCTCCCCCTCAATAGATGCACCAGAGGAGCTGGCAATCTGATGTGGAGAGGGAGATGGGGTCCTGTCCTCTGTGGCTAGAATCGTTTGAACATTGTCAGCCTGAGTAGGATTCTACAGTTTCACTTTCCATCTTTGAATGGAAGATATAGAAACTTTCTTCATGTGATGAAGAACAGTCCCTTTTGAAAAGTTGAAGACTTCTGGGTTGATTTCATGGAGGAGGAGAGAGATAATTCTGGCATAATTTGGATCTTTAATACTGTCTCTTATCTTATACAAGATCATCATACCAAATTGAAATTTCTTTCTGCAGACAATTTCTTGCATAATATCAAAGAAAGAAAGGGAGATATCTCTGGTAGAACTAGTTTTGCACAGAAGGACCTTCCCTATAATGTCCACCAGTAACTTTCCTTCAGGATTCATCTGAGACCGTTTGATGTATTCTTCATCAGGAGAAATACCACAGAACATACATGTTCTATCAAACTCATCAGGGCCTAGATGATCTTCTTGATCCACGATCGGTAATCAGAGAAGTTGTGAAATAGAGTTCTTTGTAAGTTTGATTTTAATTCCTCTGACTTTCGACTTGAGAATGGCGCCATGTTGCTTGACCTTGACATTTCTGAAGAACTCGGCAACATCTGGAAACAGAATTTTGCAGGGCTCTTGGAGAACGAAGGTAAGACCGACGGTGTTGAGAAGTACCATAAGATTGTGGAAATCATCTGAAAGCTCTGCGATGCCAGCGACAACCAGTTCGGAACCTATGCCAATCTTTGAAGAAGAGGCCATGATCCAGAAGGTCTTGGAAAAATGGCAGTGAGGAGGAAGATGACGCGGCTCTGCAAGTTCTTGGCGGAAGGCGAAATGACTGTCGGCTTACTCGAGAGAGAAAATGATTTCGTGTAGAATGATTTTGGAATTTTTGATTTATATAACTGTAGGTTTATATCTAACTAAGATATAAATGATGGAATCATACCTTAGAAGTGGTGGCATAAGCCTCGGGTTGTGAATAAGGAAATTTGAATCAAGGAGAAAAAGTTGGCTGGCGGATACTCGAGAGACTTGATATTACGCGGGTAAAGGTATTGAGATACTCGAGTAGATATGGCTGGAAGTACTCGAGTGATGTCCGGAAGTACTCGAGTAGATAGGTTGACGTACTCGAGTAGTTGTGCTGAAGTACTCGAGTAGTTGTGCTGAAGTACTCGAGTAGTTATACTGAAGTACTCGAGTGAAGTTTTACTGCTAAAGTGATTATGCTACTCGAGTAAGTCATTCTGCTACTCGAGTAGGTTACTCGAGTGGCTTATTTATTACTCGAGTAGGTCAAGTGGAATACTCGAGTAGGTCATTTTCTTACTCGTGTACTTTACTTCTTACTCGAGTCAACAAGTTAGAGATTTACAGAATTCCAACTTTTGACTGATTCTAGATCTCTGAGCCTTCTTGTGAGTCCATCTTCTCTAATCTTCCTTGTTGAGCATTCCAAGTTATATTTTGAAGAACGAGAACTTCGTCTCGTCCAGTGGCTTCGTGAAAACGTCTGCAATTTGCCGGTATGTAGAGACATATTGGAGATCTATGTCCCCATGCTCTCGGATGAAATGATACCTCAGCTCTATGTACTTTGTCCGACTTGGTAGACTGGGTTGTTGGCTATTGCAATTGCGCTGGAAGAGTCTCAAAATAACAGAATGTTCTGGAACTTCATATTATAATCTTCAAATTGATTCTTTATCCATAGCAGCTGTGCACAGCAATTGCCGGCAGAGATATACTCTGAATCAGTTATTGAAATTGTTACACAGTTCTGCTTCTTGCTACTCCAGGAGATAAGCCTTCTTCCTAGGAATTGGCAAGTCCCGGAAGTTCTTTTCCTGTCGTCTTTGCTTCCTGCAAAATCTGCATCTGAAAATCCTATTAGTTCGCTATCATTACTTCTTGGGTACCATAAGCCAAGATTTGGCGTACCTTTAAGGTATCTCAAAATCCACTTTGCAGCAGCATATTGAGATTTCTTAGAGTTCACCTGAAATCTAGCACATACACATATTGAAAACATTATGTCAGGTCTACTGGCAGTAAGGTAGAGCAAGTATCCAACTATGCTTCTGTACTTGGTTTCATCAAAAGGTTTCCCTTTTTCATCCTTGTCCAGAGACATAGTTGAACCCATTGGAGTCCTCATCGAGGTTGCATTCTCCATTCCGAATTTCTTAATTAGCTCTTTGGTGAACTTGGTCTGCGAGTTGAAATTTCCATCTTCAGATTGTTTTACCTGAAGCCCTAAGAAATATTTCAGCTCACCCATACTGCTCATTTCAAACTTCCCTTGCATAAATTTTGAAATCTTCTTACATAGGTTTTCGTCTATAGATCCAAAAATGATGTCGTTGACATAGATTTGCACTAGAAAAATCTTATCTTTTATTTCCCTAAGAAATAATGTCTTATCTATCTTTCCCCTTGTGAACTTGTTCTCAAGCAGAAAGCTAGACAGCGTCTCAAACCAAGCTCGAGGAGCTTGTTTCAGACCATATAAGGTTTTATGCAATAAGTAAACGTAATCAGGAAAGGTAGAATCAATGAAACCTTGAGGTTGTTTCACATACACATCTTCCTTTATGTCACCATTAAGGAAGGCAGACTTCACGTCCATCTGATAAACGGTGAAGCCTTTGAGTGTAGCATATGCTAGGAATAACATGATGGCCTCCAGCCTTGCCAGTGGAGCGTATGTCTGGTCGAACTCGATTCCTTCTTCTTGACGATATCCTTTAGCGACGAGTCTGGCCTTGTTCTTTACGATCGTTCCATCCTCGTCCATCTTGTTCCTATAGACCCATTTTGTCCCGATGACATTCTTACCTTTGGGTCTTGGAACAAGTTTCCATACTTGGCAGCGTTTCAACTGATTTAGTTCTTCTTCCATCGCCATAATCCAAGATGAGTCTGAGTTCGCTTCCTCGAACTTCTTTGGTTCAACCTGTGAGAGAAAACTTAAATATAAATTTTCATTAGTTGTACCTCTACGAGTTTTGATACCATCCCAGGGATCTCCTATGATTTGGTCCATGGGGTGATCCTTCAGGTGTCTGAGCTCTAGAGTCCCTGTATTTGGATTGTCTTCAATCACTGGAGTGACTTCATCAACTTGGACAATTTCTTCATCTTCATCATTAACCTCTCCAATAGGGGTTGGAGTGGTGATCTTGATGAACTTTTCACCTTTATCTTCGGACGGTTCATCCAATCTAATTTCTTTCAATTTTGTACCTGCATCTTCAATGAGCACACTAGAAGAGTTGCCTTGCAGCAAGCTCGTCTCATCAAATACAATATGTATTGATTCTTCTACGACCAGGGTTTTTCTATTAAATATCATTTATGTCTTACTATGACTACTATATCCTACAAAAATACCTTCAAAACTCTTTTCGCTAAATTTGGTAGTATGATACTTTCCATTGTTGAGCACGAAGCACTTACAACCAAAGATTCTAAAATATGAGACAGTTTGTTTCCTGCCCTTTAGAAGTTCATATGGTGTCTTATCATGGTTTTTGTTTATGAGTGCTCGATTTTGCACGTGGCATGCAGTGTTGATGGATTCAGCCCAAAAGTATTTTGGAAGTGAAGCATAACTCAACATGGTCCTGCAAGCCTCTATACGTGTTCTATTCCTTCTCTCGGCCACTCCGTTCTATTGTGGAGTACGAGGAGAGGAAAACACATAAAAGATACTTAAGCTTTCATAGAATTCTATCATGACCCCATACTTGAACTCTGTTGCATTGTCACTTCTGATTTTGACTACGGAGCAGTTGTACTTATTCTGGACCTACCTGACAAAATTAGTAAAGATGTCAAAGGTATCTGACTTGTGTTTCAGGAAGAACACCCACGCAAAGCCCGAATAGTCATCAACAATTTCTAATGTATAATCCTTACCTCCTAAACTTCTAACTTGCAATGGACCGAACAAGTCCAAATGAGGTAGATGTAAACATCTATTAGAATCTTTGCCGATAATGCTTTTAAAGGTAGCCCTTGTTTGCTTACCTTTTACACATGCATGACAAGGTCTATCTTTGACGTACTTGATATTTGGGGCATCACGTACTAAATTCATTGAAAATAATTTATTAATATGTGCTAGTCTCTTGTGCCATTGTTCACCAAGAGATGCACTATCTTTTGCTAAAAATCACACTGGTTTAGAAGAGTATACAAATGAAATTTAGACAAAAAATATTTCTGCTTTGAGTGTCTGATAGAATCGTTTCCATATTGTCAACGGATTTTATCAAGCACTTATTAACATGAAACTAAACTATGTATCCTTTATCGTAGAGTTGGCTTATGCTTATAAGATTATGTTCCAATCCTTCAACATAAGCTACATCTGAGAAGGATATACTACCGTTAGTGATCATACCATAGCCTTTCGTGATTCCTTGGTCTGAACCTCCAAAGATGACCTTTGCTCCGTTCAAGACTGGAGAGTAGTTCTGAAGTAGGCTTCTTGTCCTGGTCATATGCCGAGAGCATCCACTGTCCAAATACAAGATGGGTGTTTTGGTGGCCTTTGGACACACCTGCAATCATAATCAATTTTCCTTAGGAACCCAAAAATGTTTTGGTCCTTGGTCTCGGGTTAGAACAGTCCCCCTACGAATATTAGCATTATGAGCGGTCTTTCTCATATTGCCAACATGAGGAGTTGTAGCATTTCTGGGATTAAACTAGCAATCGATGGCAAAGTGATATATTCTGCCACAGCACCAACAGTCAAACATGTTGTATCTTTGCCTTATGTTCTCCTGCTTGATCTTTTGCGATTGTGGTCTAGCAGGGGCAGCATTCTTGGAGGAGGAATCTTCATGATGATGGTAATCACATGATTTCTTCTCCTTTTGTGGCTTCTCCACAACGTGTTTTACCTTTGGTGCCTTCTTGAAGTTATGACCATGATTGAAAGAGCCATAGTTCTGAAGAATGACTTCTTCATAAGGTGCCTTAAAGAGACTCTCACAAAAGTTTCTGGGGCGAGTCCGTCCTTGATAATGGGATTTTGGCTCTACATTGGTGGGCCTGGTCAAGTGACCGTAGGATGAGTCAAGATCAAACTCATTAGTTGGAAATATGGCTTTATTGAAGGAAGTCTGATCTTGAGGGGCTTTCCCCTTCTCTTTGGTCAAGGCCTTCTTGGCGGCCTTATTCTTTCTTTGAGACTTATTCCTCCTAGATGATTTACTAGGAGCTTCTTTATGGCCTAATCCTGCACCCTTGGCCTTAGCTGAGAATTCAGCAACAAATGGAAGAATAGTCTTAGGCTTCGAGAAACTTTCAACAAGTTTCTTTTCAGTAGAGAGTTGTTCTTCCAACTCTTTGATGATTTTCTCTTTTAGGTCAAGGTGCTGAAGAGCCTTGTTGTATTCTTCAATAGCATTATTGAAGTTCTCTTTGAGTGAGTCTGTCTTACTGACTTCCTCTCTCAAGACGCTCTCTTCAGCTTTTAGAGACTTTATCTCTTTAGCCTAAGTTTTTACGACTCGACGACATTTGTCATAAGATATGATCAACTCCTTGTATTGGGCCATGAGTTCAGACTCATCGTCAGAAGAGCTGTCCACACGATCATGCTCAGAAGCTTCAGATTCTGATAGAGGAGTGTGAGAGTTTACCTTCCTAGTGAATTGGGGCTCTTGTTCGTCATTTGTCTGAGCCATAAGCCCAAAGTGCTTCTTCTTCTTCACTCGACTCTGATGAGTTGGAGTAACTAAGAGTCTTGCCCTTTTTGGATATTAGGCTCTTCTCTGTCCTCTTCTTGTTGTGTGAGGAATTCTTTTCCTCTCTTCTTCCACCCTCCTTCTTCTTATGGGGGCAGTCAGCAATGACGTGACCTGGCTTATTACAGCAGTAACAAACAATGTCAATAGAAATATGTTTATTCTGTTTAGGAGTATACCTGACATGGCTGCTTGAGCCTTTTCTTTAATGATCACCATAATGTCATGATCTTTTATAAGAGGCATTCTTGCCTTTCCACTACTTTTTTTGTTCAAGAATTTCTTGAACTGACGTGAGAGTAGTGAGAACTCTCCTTCAGATAGCTCAGAGCCTAAGGTACTAGGCTCCAAAGTTTCTTCTTCACTCACTTCTTGTGCTAGGGTAGGAGCAAAAACCTTTGACTTCTTTGAGGTGTCTATCTTTAGAGCAATAGACTTCTCTTTGAATGCAGACCTGCTCTTCTCTTCTTCAGCCTTTCTGGTGTTGAGTTGAAGCTCATATGACATAAGCTTCCTGAAGAGATTTTGTGGGTCTGTCTCGGCTAGCTTTCCAAATTCCCTGATGGCACAGACCTTGTTATCCCATTCCATGGTTAGGGATCTCAAGAACTTATCATTCAATTCTCCGTTTGTTAAGACTCTGTCATAGACCCTTAGTCCATTCACTATCTTGAAGAAATTCTCAAAGGTGTCAGTAATGGTGTCCTTGTTTCCTTGTCGGAAGGCTTCATACTTTTGATTCAGAAGGGATCTTCTATCATCCCTAACTTCTTCTGTTCTATTCATCAATATGACTAGGGACTGCCACATCTCCTTTGCAGACTGGCAGTGGATCATGTTTTGCAGCATGGAGTCATCGACTGCATTTTCTATTATATTCTTGGCCTTCTTATCTAAGGATACAAGTGCAATCTCGTCTTTGTCTAGATCCATTAATTTCTTCGGAACTTTCTTAGTTGGATCTATTGTGGAGATCGTCATAGGAATGTAAGGACCTTCTTCAATGATCATGAAGATCCTTGGATCCACAGCTTCCATAAAGAACTTGATTCTTTCTTTCCACATGGGAAAGTTATTCTTGGTGCACAAGGGAAGCTTGGCAAAATATTTAGTTGTGTCCATGATTGGTAGATCTCAAAATACAACTAGAGACGGATCTGATCAAGGTGTTAACCTTTTAGTGATTAACCTGGCTCTGATACCAATTAAAAGTGTTTAGTTGTTTATCTAAATCACCTAGATGGGGGTGAATAGGTGAGATGTGCATCTTTTTGCGGAATAAAAATTTAAGATCTATGCATAGAACTATCTACCAATCAATCACAGACGACGCAAGATTTATAGTGGTTCCCCAACCTTGGGTACATCCACTTTCCCTCACCGATCTAGCAATACACTAGACTCAGCTACTCCACTATCTCGGATTTAAAACCAATCCCACACCTCGGAACAAAGTTTCTACAATCTCGATCCACAAAACGGATCTACACTCGGAAGGTAAAACTTCCTACAATCTCGGAGACAAAAGCTCATACACTCTGAGAGAATCTTCCTACAAGAATGAAATAGAAAGAATGTTGAAATACAAATAGTAATACTATCTCAGTTCTACAAGCAATCGGCCTGGATCTTCCTCTTTTAAACTTTGCGGCTTTATCAGAGAGGTTGAAGAAGATTCTCGGCAAAGCAGATCTGGAATTTCTTTGCTTCACACGATCGAATAGAAGATGAAGAATTGAACGATGATCTCGATCTGTAAACCTTCTTGATGTGAATCCTCTGAAATTGAAAACCCTAGCCGGATGTGAGCGATGAAGATTGGCGGCGGCGGCTTTCGCTTCTTAGAGAGAGAAAGAGATTTAGAGAACTTAGAAATAATTTTGACTGCAAAACTTCTTCTTAGGGTTTGTCGGATTGACAAGACCTTATATAGGATATACAATAACAGTCATAATTAATTCTTAATGAAGTACATGTGTACCAATCACATCAAGGTAGATTAAGAAATCTGTCAATTCTGGACTTAAAGAATTTTTAGAAAAATGAAACTGATATACTCGAGTGAAGATAAATTACACGAGAAGTGGAGTTGGACTACTCGAGTACAATAAATTCTACTCGAGTGAAAAGAAATTGATTATACGAGAGGTAGAGGAACTACTCGATTTAGGGACTTAGAATATTTTCTAGGATAGAATTCTGGGTTACTCGAGTAGTGAAACTGAACTACTCGAGAGAATAAGAACTACTCGAGTATATAGAAATAGCTACTCGAGTAATGGACTTAAAAAAATTCTGAGGGAAGAAAATATGGTTACTCGAGTATAAACTCTGGACTACTCGAGTAGTAGATGAACTACTCGAGTACATGACTTTAACTACTCGAGTGAGAGAATATTACATGACATGCAGACTTCTGTAACTCGAGATGAGAGGTTTAAACTACTCGAGTACTTATATGACTACTCGAGTAATTTACTTAGAAAACTTTCTGGGGAAGAAATTATGTTGACTCGAGAAAGAGAAGGAATCTACTCGAATAGTTGTCTTAGCTACTCGAGAGTCATAACTTGACTAATCGTTATCCAACTTTTTTACTCAAGTATAAGGAGATTTACTCGAGTATTAACTAAGCAATTCACTCGATTGTGTAGAAATCTACTCGAGTAAAGTACTTAGTAAATATCTTTTAATAGAATTCTCTTCTTCTTTGGTGAATCCAGCAACAAGTCTTTTTCTAATTAGTCCTAATGCTTGAATATGAAGTGTATCCCAATAGAGAGGCTACACATGAGTCAACACTTTGGATCACACAATGAGGGATTACATTGTATGGTCTTGTGTTTGGTGACCCATTGTAGATTGACATTGGTCTACACTTGGTATTAGAATCTTGCAAACAAAAAACTCAAACAAAGCATCAAATACAACTTAATTCATCTTAGTTCAAGGGTGAATTCATCAAATCTGGGTTAATATGGATACAATAACCAACAGGGCCTAGAACGGTGGTGGGACCCTGGTTTGCCGGTACACCAAGAATGTTCCCTGAGTGCACGAATCGTCGGGCTGCGTGGCTGACGCTTGTGATGGATTGTTTGTGCGTGAGAGCATAATGTGTGGTATATATCTATTTATGAATTGCTATGCCTGCAGGGAAGGAATACCACTGCCCCGAGAAAGGGGTAGGGTCGATATAAATTGGTCAGCTGAATGCTGACTGTTGCCTTGTTTGTCAGCGCTTAGTGGGCTGTCCTTGTGCAGGTGCTGGAGAGCCGAGCGAGATATATAAGGGCTGAAGTCCCTGCTGTTGCTGTTGCTGCTACTACTAGCAATTGAAGGCTAAGCAATGAATGTTGTGTTTTGTTCATGTGTGGCCGGCCTGCGCGCCGATGTTTTGAATCCACACTTATAAAGAGTAACTGTAAGGCCATAAGGCTAAACGATGTTGTATTTGTTGTACATTCGTTCGAGAGTTGTATATATAAATATGTTTGTTTATATATATAGTGGACATTAATGGTTACAGTTCAATATTCTTGTTAAAATCTTCCGCTAGAATGCTCTGAGTTAGGATGCAATTGTGTTGTGGTATTAACCTGTAACCTCACCACCTGTTTTATGGCATATGGTGTGGGGCCCCGACCGGACCTTCTATTAAATGCTATATGAACGGATGGAGTCGTTACATTTTGGTATCAGCCTGTCTCGATCTTTTCCTTTCGAATTCGTGGTCGAATTCTTTTGTGGGGTGGCGAGCACGTGTCAGTGCGAACCGTGTTAACACCAATGAACTCTTGAATGTTCACTTAGGAATGCAAATACACTTGTTAGAGGAACCTACGCATTCCTATATTATTGTTATTGCTTGTGCGAGGTCGCTAATGTGTGTCTTGTTCACCTATAGGTGACTCGTAGTGTTGTTGGGCAGTCGGAGCCCCGGCGTTCTGATGAGAGTACGACACCAGCTGAGGTGCCTACACCTCCCCCTTCTGCAGAAACCGTCTTCTTAGTTGCTGAGGTGCTGTTTGCAATATTTCAAGCGCAGCCGGCAGTGGTGTTAGAACAGATTTGGGCAAAGCCATAACCTATTGTCGTTGTTGATCCTCGAGCAGCTGAACGGCGGTTGAAGAAGTTCATGAGATTCAATCCCCCTACGTTTACGGGTGTGGGATCCCCAACGCAGGCGGATGATTGGTTGTCACGCGTCAAGCGTATATTGACGGCGATCAGGATGGAGGAATATCAGAAGGTCACCTTGGCCACCTTCTTATTGGAAGGAGAGGCTCGGCTATGGTGGGACGATATCGAGTTACACCACTTAGCGGGCAGGCAGTTAACACAAGTCTCGATTGAGGAATTCTCGCGACTATTCCTGGCAAAGCACCTAACATCGACACAACGCATTGCCATGGAAAATGAGTTTCAATGGCTAAAGCAAGGAGAAAGTAGTATTGAGACTTACCTGCATGAGTTCACAAGGCTGGGATGTTATGCGGGCTCTATCTTCGCCGATGAGCAACGAAAAACTAATAGGTTCTACGAAGGATTGCGGGATCAGTTGTGATTCCTGCTCTCGAGTTTGGTAAACCAAGGGTTTCAGGCATTGGTCGATACTGCGTGTACGCTGGAGAAGGATATGAATTGGGTGCAAGGAAAAAGGGCCTTTGTTGTGACAAAGCAAGAATTCAAAGTGCCCTGACCTGGGAAGTCATCCTATCAAAAGAAATGGGGCAAGAGGTCCAAGCCATTTGGGCAAGCTCCTTCAACAGTTCTGTCGGGGGCCACTTTGAGGCCAGAGACTCGTACCTGCTTTACATGTGGTAAAGTGGGGTATATAGCCCGTGACTGTCGGGCTGCTCCACGAAAGGGTGATTAGAAGACGGGAGCGTCCTATGCTTAGAAGGGAAAGGAAGTGGTGGAGTCCTCTGCATCCAAGGCACAGCCCCGAGTCTATAACCTTGGCCAGCAGGAGGACATAAAGCAAAGTGACGTCGTCATAGGTATGATTTAAGTTAGCAATTGCTTTTCTAATTACATGTTTTATGTGTAGCTTGTGTGTGATGTGGTTGCCCTCGGGCTTTATTTTGATTCCGAAGACGCTGGCGAGAGCACTATTTGATACGGGTGCTTCGCATTCTTTTTTGTCTAAGGACTTTGTAGCTCGCATTGGAGCACCTAGTCATGTGAAGACAGATAGCGTAAGGGTGTTATTACCGAATTGATTTTTGATGCTTGCGGATAGAGCTTGCGATGTGGCGGTTCAAATTGGAAGTCGGGATTTCTGTTTGAATGTATCTGTACTGCCGATATTGGAATTTGATGTGATCTTTGGTAAGGACTGGCTCTCGGAGCAGTGTGTCATTATTGATTGCAAGTCCAAAGAGATCACACTAGGCCAGAATACCGAGCTTGAGACTAAGTTCGCTGGTATGCGAGGAGTGAGCGGGACCCTGATGTCTACACGCCAATGTGAGTGATGTTCTGATTGTATCAGAGTTTGCTGATGTGTTTCCTAAGGATCTTCCTAGGCTACAACCCCAGCGGGAGATAGACTTCACTATTGAGTTGGTGTCAGGTGCGAAACCTGTGGACCGCCCGCCATATCGCATCATGCCAAAGGAAATGACTGAATTAAAAGTCTAATTGCAAGAGTTGCTCGAGCAGGGATATATATTCCCAAGTAGGTCACCTTGGAGCGCACCTGTTCTTTTTGTGAAAAAGAAGGACAGTGGTTTGCGGTTATGTATTGACTATCGTGAATTGAATAAGCTGACAGAGAAGAACAATTATCTGATTCCACGGATAGATGAATTATTCGATCAGCTAGTTGTATCAACCATCTATTCCAAATTGGATTTGAAATCTGGATATTACCAATTGAGGATTCAGGAAGGTGACATTCCCAAGACTGCATTTGGAACACGATATGGTCATTATGAGTTCACTGTAATGTCGTTTGGGCTATGTAATGCGCCATCGGTGTTCATGGATCTAATGCACTGAACGTTCTGAGAGTACTTGGACTTGTTTGTAATTGTATTCATTGATGATATCTTGGTGTACTCTCAATCGGAAGCTGATCATGCAAACCACTTGCGGTTGGTGTTGCATACCTTGCGAAGAAATAAGATCTACACCAAGTTCTCAATGTGCGAGTTTTGGAGCTCGTCAGTGGCTTTTCTTGGCCACGTGGTAAGTGGAGAGGGCATAGCAGTGAATCCGTCAAAGATAAAAGCCATACATGAGTGGCCGGTGTTGTCTTCAGTGGTCGAAGTCTGGAGTTTCCTTGGCCTGGCAGGCTACTATAGATGTTTTGTAGAAAACTTCTCGCGGATCGCTTTGCCTCTGACCACACTGATGAGGAAGGATCAGAAGTTTGTTTGGACTCCAGAGTGCGCGTGAGCGTTTGAAGAGCTAAAGAGTCGTTTGACCACGGAGCCTGTGTTGACATCGCCATGTGGTACTGACGGCTATGAGATCTACAGTGATGCATCCGGGAACTGCTTAGGCTGCATTCTTCTGCAGTTTGGAAAGGTGATTGCTTATGGCTCAAGCCAGTTGAAAGTGCATGAGCGAAATTATCCCGTCCACGACTTGGAGTTGGCGGCGGTGATATTTGCACTTAAGTTATGACGACATTATATTTATGGCGTAAAAGTGGATATCTTTACGAACCATAAGAGCCTAAAGTATTTGTTGGATCATGAGGATCTTAATATGCGACAACGAAGGTGGATGGAGTTCCTTGGGGACTACACCTTTGATATTCATTATACTCGCGAGAAGGGAAACGTAGTCGCTGATGCCTTGAGTCGTAGGACTCCGTCAAGGGCAAATTGATTGCAGATGCATGATGAGCGACTGATCCAGGAGTTGGAAGCGTTAGAGATTTCTTGTGTTGATAAAAATTCCACAGCCGATGTATGCTTAAACTTGACGGAGGTATAATATGACCTTGCGGACAGGGTTCGACAATCAATGGAGCTAGATAAAAGTTTCCAATGCTATGCAAAGGATCTAGATGACCAATTCTCCTGGGATGATGGCCTTTTGTTGAAAGAGGGTCATTTGTGCGTCCCGAGTATGGGTAAGATGAGAGAAGAATTGATGTATGAAGCTCACTTTACAAAATACTCAATTCACCCTAGGAGCACAAAGATGTTCAAGGACATGAAAAAGTTATTCTGCTGGACAGGACTAAAGAAAGACGTAACTCATTATGTTGCTAAATGTCAAACTTGTGCTTTGGTGAAAGCGGAATTCCAGAAGCCCGGGAGGTTTCTTGAAGTCGTTACCGATTCCAGAATGGAAGTTCGATGATATTACATTGGATTTCGTGTTAAATTTTCTCAAAGTGGTCAGCAAGGTAGCCCAAACAACAAATTAATATCTTCGACACTACCCAGTTCACACTCTGAACCAGCAGAAAACTCAGGAAGCAGGCTCAACACACCAAGCAAATCGAAGAACAAGCAGATCTTATATTCATTTAACTTCTTTACAAAATGAGGTATACGTAGCGAGACATGATTTCGCTAGTATAAACAGCTGACCACAAAAAGCACCAAACACCAAGCCAGGCCGACAGCACCGGAATCCGCCGAGACCGCCGAGGTCGCCGAGTCCACTGAGATCGCCCGAACTTAAGCTGCAATCCGACGAATAGCCACGGAGTCTGCCGAAGCTGTGAGGCCGCGCAGACACACCGTTATTCGCCTCCTGCTGATGATGAACTGAGGAACAAACCTCCTACCCGCCTGAAGCCGACGGGCAGGTTATTGAAGCTGGCAAAGTTGAAACATAGCTGACAAGCCGAAGAGCGACCTCGTGCTGAATACGCAGAGACCGCACAACTTCCAAGTACTTGACCGAAGTCACAGCCAAACTCCTGGCTCCTTGAAGCTACCCGCGCGACCTGCACACAGTACACAGTTAACTCTGAATCAATCTGCGCGGACAGAAAACTGAGACCGCAGCACCTCGCCGAACCCAACTTACTGTTCACTCAGTTCCCGTAGATGTGCTAGGGGGGTCCTATTTATAGATGAGGTGAGGAGTATGGTCACCGCCCTAGAGATAGCGACACCGCCCTAGCCCCCGCGATAGCAAAACACCGTTCTCCGAGCCCTCAAGGACTTAGCCTGATACCAAGGAAAACCGCCAGGAGCAAGGCAACATTGGCGAACCCACTTCAGTCCGCCTAAGCTATGCGGACAAGGCATCAGCCCGCAAAGCCTCCAACCACTGCAGGACAGCAACCCCCTTCAATGGTTGTCCGCACAAACCCGAGGCAGTCCGCAAGACTCAAGCCTCAATCCGCCACAAGTCCACGACCAAAGGCAGATAGCAAGTCCGCCCGGTCAACAACGGACTTGGCGGATACTACGGACACCATGGTCTTGGCGCAGAGTGTGACCAAGTCCAAAACCATCAAAGGCCAATGCGAGCATGGCGGACATAGCTCCGTCCGCCAAGCATCCAAGCACACAGACCGCCAGCAGTCCGCAAGATACTCGCACACCTGCCCCAAGCAACGGCCACCTCCCGGACTCCATACACCAGTCCGCCAACGACCTCCACAGCAAAGCACCTGCTGTAACACCAGAGCTCGACAAGGCCTCAGCCAAGCTCTAAGCCCAGTCCGCAACAGCACAACCGCGGACATGCCAGTCCGTAAGCTTCCCGCGAACTTTAGCCAAACCGCCAATGCATAAGCTTGCAATGCGGGCACTGAGCAATACACCAGTCCGCAAGCCTCTATCCACTCAGGCCGCTCCTTGGCTAAACCAATCAGCCAACGCCTTATCCGCAGATACCAGGACGCACAGTTCGCGGACTACTTGCATACAACCCGCTCAGAACAGCCGACTTCCACTAGACTTAACACTAGGCTGCAGTCCGCCCAGTCCGCCCAGTCTGCCAATGCTGTCTGCCCAGGCCGCCCGGCCTGTCCTGTCAACCACTTCCACTTCACAAATTTCAACACTCCCCATTGAAGTGGGAAGTGGTGACCAAGCCCAGCAAGCTGCGCAAGCGCTCAAAACGCCCCTTCGACAATGGCTTTGTGAAGATATCAGCAAGATTATCTTCACTCCGAACTTGCCCGACCAGCAGAGAACCCTCCCACACCTTCTCCCTGATGAAATGGTGATCGATCTCTATATGCTTGGTCCTACCGTGACACACTGGATTGTTAACCAGCTTGAGAGCACTCTCATTGTCACCCCAGAGTAAATTTGGCCCTTGTACTTCTTCATGAACATCCTCTATAAGCCTCCTCAACCAGATGGCTTCCCGAGCAGCCAAGGTCGAAGCCTTATACTCTGCCTCCGTAGTTGATACGGGCACCGAGTCCTGCTTCTTGCTACACCACGAGATGCTAGCTGAACCGCAAGTGAACACATAACCTGAAGTAGACCTCCGATCATCCGAATCACCGCCATAGTCAGCATCAGTGTACCCAAGCAATGCAAACTCCGAGTCCCTTCCATCGAGGAGTCCCATGTCAGAAGTCACCTTGACATACTTCAATATATGCTTTGCCGCCACTAGATGAGATTGCCTTGGTTCAGCCATATACCGACTTACTCAGCCAACAACATAAGTAATGTCTGGCCTTGTAATCGTCAGATAGATCATGCTCCCAACAAGAGCCCTGAACACCAAGGGATCAAGAAGAACCCTTCCCTCATCTCGTCGATGTTTCAGCCCAGGTTCCACTGGAGTAGAGCACTTCTTCCCTTCGCCCATGCCGAACCGGTTAACAATGGGATCTGCATACCCTTTTTGGCTAATGATAATCTCGCACTCCTTCCTCTCCACCTCAAGACCGAGAAAGTGATGAAGCTCTACCAGGTCTTTCATCTCGAAGCGTATAGCAAGCTCAGCCCTGAGCCTTGCTACTTCCCCCTCCGAATTCCCTGTGATGATCATGTCATCCACATACATTAGGACCAAGACTTGTAGCTCCCCTTTCTTCTTGACGAATAAGCTTGAATCCGAGTTGGAAGCAAGGTATCCACAGAATTAAAAGTACTCTGCAATCTTCTCATACCAAGCTCTAGGAGCTTGCTTCAACCCATAGAGAGCCTTCCTGAGTTTGCAGATATAGTCCGGATGATCTTCAGAGACAAAACTAAGTGGCTGATCCATGAAGATGTCCTTGTCAATCTCTCTGTAAAGAAAGACATTCTTCACATCGAGTTGCCACGTTCTCCATCCCTTGCTACCAGCCAAGGCGATCACCACTCTAACCGAAGTCATCTTTGCAACCGGACTAAATGTCTCCTCATAGTCTTCTCCATACTGCTGTGAGAATCCTCTAGCGACCAGTCGAGCTTTGAACCTATCAATGCTCCCATCAGCCTTCTTCTTCAACTTATACACTCACTTGCAAGTAACCGGAGTAATGCCATCAACCTTGGGCACAAGGTCCCAGGTTTCATTTTTCTTCAGAGCATCAATCTCTTCCTTCATGGCATCTTCCCACTCCTTAACTCCAGTTGCCTCGTTGAAGGTTGCAGGCTCTCGCTCATCCAGAGGACCTGCAAAGAAGCAGGAGACAAAGATCACTGCATTCCCATCACAGTACCGAGCCGGTGGCTTAACAACCCTGTTCGATCTCCGAAGGGTCGGCTCCTTGCTCACTGCTTCCGTTGCTTCTTCGAGCTCAACTCCTACCTGGGGCAAGCATTGAGCAGTGCTCCCCCTGCTTCTTGTTGGGTTTTCCCTATGAGGATGGCACAACACTTGTGCACGCAGTGGAAGAATAAAAACATCAAGAAAAACCCAAAAGAGATGGGATCGGGCCATGGTAGTTGAATCAAGAAGTTAACATACAACTCGGCAAAAATTACCTCGGTGGCATTGAGTCACAACTCAACGGAGATGCTCCAAGCTTCGTGTTCTTGCTGGTGGCGAGTTCTACGTGGAATGATATCCACGTCTCTGCAGAAATCCACACGAGCGGGAGAACACCGACTTTTCCGTCGCACGGATAATCGGGAAGGAGAATGACCGCACCTTGCTATTCCACGGACTGCTAGGTCCGCACCAGGGATAGCAACACCAGCGACAATCGCCGGAGAGGAGGTGGTCGACGGAGCGAGCATGGCGGCGGAACGCTTCCGTCGGTGGGATTCAGGATCGGTGGAACGAACGAAGAACGGCGGAACTTTTCCGTCGATTCGATCAGAGCTCACAGCGGGATTCGATCAGATCAGTGATAAGTCCCGAAAACCCTAAGTATTTATTTATACCAAAGGCATAAACAGACTTAGGAATATCGCTATCCGCAGACCACCCAGAAAATTAGGGTTCCAGAATCGGCGAGAATCACCTAGCAGATTCGGTGAGAATCAATCGGCGAGAATCACCTAGGATCGGCGAGAATCAGCTAGGATCGGCGAGAATCAGTCGGCGAGTATCACCTAGGATCGGCGAGAATCAGAGTACAATACTCGACGATTCATGTCGAACCTCGGTCGACAATTCTTACCAATCCTTCAAGGCAACATTTGCCCAACCCGACGATCCTTTAAGGCAACACTTTGCCCATAACCCCACTCAGGTCGGTGATTGGTAACCTTTACCAACAGAGTCAATCATCCAACTTCTCCACATCTCTTATGTGCGACCCTGCAGGCTCATATCGCATTGGCAGTGAGATTATATGTTTGACCACTTCTAGATCACCATGGTAACTCCAACAGTCTCCCACTTGATCTTGAAAGTATCAAACCAAAAACCTCACAAACAATGAGCGGCATCTAGAAATGTATCATTGTTCCCCAAGCAATAAGTGTTCATAACTCATAAGCCTTTATGACCAATGTATCAGCGTTGTCTTTGTCCCTTTGTCCCTTACATCCGTAAAGAACTAGAGGCATGGACCGTGTCAGCCTCGTAATAGCTCAATCTAAGTTTCTTGATTCAGGACGGACTTCTAGAGAATGGTGAGTCCAATATCACATATTGACTCAACCAAGCATGGCCATGCATTTCTCAGTCCAGTTCCATCAAGGGGCCCATGGATGCAACTCCTGTCATACAGGAGGACAAATCCCATATCTGCTCACACACAAACACCCAAATGATTCGTAACATGCCCAACAACCACCCTTATCATCAACCTTTCTCAAGGAAGACTTTAGATGGCATCAAAGCACGATCTTCCTCACTTGATGAATGTTGTGACTTCAGGTCAAAGGACCACAACACCATTGTTAATTGAGACCTACTCGTGACACGATTGGATGACAATCCACAGAGTAGTCTCAGCTTGGGTCTGTCCAGCACAACTTGTTCACTAACAAGTACCCACGTGATGACTTGATATCACAATATCATGACCTGTGAGAACCGGTCATCAGTCAACGCACGTGCTAGCCTTCATGTACCATCATCACCCTTAGCTTCTATTATGATACTCGACCAGGGACCTTTTAAGAATGAAGCCTCAAATAAATCATAGGCTCTCACATTCAAGTCACGTACTTGATGTACCATGGAAGCGAACATTTTAAGGGAATCTATTATGTTAACATTTAACTATCATATAAAAAAACTCATAATAAAAGAACTTGCCATTAATTGTAAGAGAAAAACTAGGTACACTGTTCATCATATGAACAAATGGCCAACAAAATACATGTTTACATGCAATCCACAAGATTCTCACTAGAGTTGATCATTTAGGTATCGTATACCCATCGATCTAGTATGACCATCATGCTTTCTCTGCGCGAGAGGCTTTGTCAGTGGATCCCCAATATTCTCCTCAGTCAGCAATCTGCAAATGTTCACATCTCCTCGTTCGATAATCTCACGAATAAGATGAAACCACCGAAGTATGTGCTTGGAGTGCTGATGGGATCTAGGTTCCTTAGATTGTGTAATTGCACCATTGTTATCACAGTAGAGAGCTACGGGACCAACAATGCTAGGAACTACATCAAGCTCGCCGATGAATTTCCTAATCCATACAGCCCCCTTCGCGGCATTAGCTGCGGCGATATACTCGGCCTCTGTTGTAGAATCAACAACTGTCTCTTGCTTGGAACTCTTCCAGCTCACAGCTCCTCCATTCAGGCAAAACACAAAACCTGACTGAGACTTGGAGTCGTCTCTATCAGTTTCGAAGCTAGCATCCGTGTAACCACTTACAACGAGCTCTTCCTCTCCACCATACACCAAGAACACAACCTTAGTCCTTCTCAAGTACTTCAGGACATTCTTGACTGCAATCCAGTGACACTCACCTGGGTCTAACTGATACTTGCTAGTCATGCTCAAAGTAAAGGAGACGTCGGGTCGAGTACATAACATCGCGTACATGATTGATCCAATTACCGAAGCATACAGAATCAACTTCATGCGGTCTTTATCTTCACAAGACTTTGGACACTGGTCCTTAAAAAGATTCACACTATGAGACATGGGCAAAAATCCTTTCTTGGACTCAAGCATGTTGAACCGCTTCAACACCTTTTCGATGTACGTACTCTGGGTCAAACCCAGCAACTTCTTCGATCTATCTCTATAGATCTTAATACCGAGTATATAAGTCGCTTCACCCAAATCCTTCATTAAAAAGCAGTTCCCTAGGTTGTTCTTAACAACTTTCAGGGTAGGAATGTCATTCACAATCAACAGTATGTCATCTACATACAATATCAGGAAGACAACAATTCTCCCACTGATTCGCTTGTAAACACAAGGCTCATCTTCATTCTTGATGAAACCAAACTCTTTGATTTTCTCATCAAAACGAAGATTCCAACTTCGAGAGGCCTGTTTCAGTCCATAAATGGACTTATTCAGCTTGCATATTTTAGTGGCTTCATCTGGGCATACAAAACCCTCGGGTTATGTCATATACACTTCCTCAAGGAGGTTTCCATTAAGGAAAGCCGTTTTGACATCCATCTGCCAGATCTCGTAGTCATAATACGCAGCAACAGCAAGCAATATCCTTATGAACTTTACCATGACAACAGGGGAAAAGGTCTCATCATAGTCAATACCATGAATTTGCTTGAAACCCTTAGCCACCAGTCTCCCTTTGAATGTCTGTACATTCCCATCCATGTCGGTCTTCTTCTTGAAGACCCACTTGCACCCTATGGGTCATACACCTTCAGGTGGTTCCACCAAGTTCCAAACTTGGTTTGCATACATGGAGTCCATTTCATATTTCATAGCCTCAAGCCATTTGTCGGAGTCTGGTCCATTCATAGCCTCTTGGTAGGTTGCTGGTTCATCATCATGATCCATAAGCAACACATTACCTATTTGAGACATAAGAAATCCATATCTCTCAGGCTCAAACCTCGGTCTACCAGATCTACGTAGGACTTGTGTTCCTTGAGCAGGTTCTCTAGCTACAACATCTTGTAGTCCTGTCTCAGAATCCAATTCTGGTTCATTCACTACATGTGGTTCTTGAACTTCTTCAAGCTCTACCTTTTCAGTCTTTTTTGATAAGAACTCTTTCTCTAAGAAGACACCAGTCCTTGCGACAAACACTTTGCCCTCAGACGGTAGGTAAAAGTAATACCCTTTCATTTCCTTAGGATATCCCACCAGATAACATTTATCCGATTTGGGTTCCAGTTTGTCAGGCATTTGACGTCTCACGTATGCCTCACAACCCCAAATTTTAATGAACGACATACTAGGACGCTTCCCAGTCCATATTTCATATGGTGTCTTCAGAACCGTTTTCGTTGGAGCGCGATTCAATGTCATTGCATCAGTCTCTAAAGCAAAACCCCAAAAGGAAACAGGCAAGTCTGCATGACTCATCATCGAACGTACCATGTCTAACAGAGTACGATTTCTCCTCTCAGACACACCATTATGTTGTGGTGTTCTAGGTGGAGTGAATTGTGATACAATACCACACTCTTTCGGATGATCACGGAACTCATGACTCAGGTATTCGCCACCTCGATCAGATCGGAGTGCTTTTACCATTTTACCCAACTGGTTTTTTACTTCATTCTTGAACTCTTTGAACTTTTTAAAGGTCTCGGATTTACACTTCATAAGATACACATATCCGTATCTACTGAAATCATCAGTAAATGTAACAAAGTAGAAATACCCACCTCTAGCCATGGAACTCATGGGTCCGCATACATCACTATGTACAACACCCAAGAGATCCTCAGCCCTCTCAGTATAACCAGTGATTGGTAACCTTTACCAACACAGTCAATCATCCAACTTCTCCACATCTCTTATGTGCGACCCTGCAGGCTCATATCGCGTTGGCAGTGATATTACATGTTTGACCACTTCTAGATCACCATGGTAACTCCAACACTTCCTGAGCCAGAAGGCTCAGCCTTGGAGTTAGAAGCAACAGGAGCTGCTGGTGAAACAGCAAGCTCCTCTTCCAAGCCTTCAGCAGCCACCACCGGCGCTTCATCAACATTGCTACTTCCAATTAGCTCAACCGAGCCACCTCCATATGAAGTCAGCTCGTCAAAGACAACGTCTCTTGACACCAACGAACTTCTTCGTCACAGGATCCATGCATTTCCATCCCTTCTTCCGCTCATCGTAGCCAATAAAGGCAAGCTTCCTTGCCTTCGCATCCAGCTTAGTCCGTGAAGCATCCGAGAAAGCATGTAGCAAGTTGAACCGAACACCCTAAGGTGTCCAACACTCGACTTCTCCTTCAGCAACAGCTCAAAAGGAGTCTTCATGTTGATAGGGCTGAGTGGCATCCTGTTGATGACATAAGCAGCACAAGACATCCCCTCCGCCCAAAAGGACCTTGGATATCTTTCGCATGAAGCCAACATTTGCAGGTATCCGTTAGATGACGGATCTTCCGCTCCGCTACCCCATTTTGTTGTGGAGTGTGAGCACAAGTAAGCTCTCGTTGGATCCCGTGCTTCCTGCAGAAGTTAGAAAACTCGGAGGAAACAAACTCACCCCCGTTATCAGTTCTAAGCTTCTTAATCCGCAAGTCAAGCCGGCCTTCTACCAACTCCTTAAACTCCACAAATAAACGGAAGGCTTCTGACTTCACCTTTAAGAAGTACACCCAAGTATACCTTGAGTATCATCAACCAAGACAAGCATGTATCTGCTTCCACCAAGACTGGCAGTAACCGTCGGTCCAATCAAGTCGCCATGAATGCACTCTAATGGTTGCTTGCTCCTGTTTGTGATTTATCAAACGGAAGGCGATGTGCCTTACCGCATTGACATCCCCGCACAAACATGCCTGTCACCAAAGGAGGACAACTTAGGCAACCCCTTCACCAAACTTCTACTAGCCATCGCCTTTAGCTTGTCCATGCCTACATGCCCCAGCCTCTCATGCCAGATAGCAGCGCTATCATTGTCCCTCATACGATCAAACAAAGAATTGGTGGCAATAACAAACAAGTTCTAAACCTCCTCCCTACTAAGCAACATCAGCCTTAACCGCTGATACGTTGCGAGGGAACCTCACATTTGTTGGCCCAAACAGAATGTGATAACTAGCGTCCACCGTATTGATCACCGAGAAGAGTTTTTCTTCATGTCCGGTACGTGATACACACTCCTTAACGTGAGTGGCCCCTGATCACTACCCAAAGACACGACCCCCTCTTTTCTACTGCATAAATAGTATTATCAGCAGTGATAATAGCTTCATTACCTGAGTAGGCTTGCATGGAGGTGAACTTCGACTTGTCTCCGGTGAGGTGATGACCACACCCGGAGTCCACGATCCACTCGCCATTGAAGTCCTCAGCAGACAAGGCACGGACAAAGTGCCGTCATGAAAGCTCCGCCCCATTCTGCTTCTTCACTTCTCGAGCAAGTTTCCTCTTTTCCCGCAGCATGCCCAGGCTGCAATTTGACCTTACAGTCCCGCTTGAAGCCCTCGCTGATGACACCGGTAGCACTTCAAATTCTTCTTCCAGTCCTTAGGAGCATTGCTCCTCTCCGGCTGATATGAAGTTGAAGTCTCTTCTCACCAGCGACCTGCACCTTCTTCTTCTTCTTCTTCCCATCCTATCCTTTCTTCTTGCCTGAGAAGAGAGCTTCACTGCCTTCCTGATTAAGAATAACTCCAGCCATCTGCCTTGACAAGCTTTCCTCCGATGCAAGCAGATTCTCCAGCTCCAGTAAATACGGCTGAGTAGCCCACCATTGAACAGATGTCACAAAGGCCACATACTCCTTCCGCAAGCCGCGGATAATGTGCCTTTTCATCTTAGCCTCAGAGATAGGCTCATCAAGATCCAGTGCTGATAGCTCAGCACACAAGCTCTTTATATTTAAGAAGTATTTTGAGATGGAAAGGTCTCCTTGAGTTGTTCTAGCCAACTCATTCTCCAGAAACTACAGCCGTGCCACATTCTTCCTATTGAACAACTCATCAATGGTTGTCCAAATATTAGCAGCCGACTCACATCCAATGATGTGATCAAACATGTTCGGAGATACGGCCATCTTGAGGATAAACTCCGCCTTAGCATTTATTTTCCTCCAGAGCCGTACTTGTTCAGCAGTACCGAACGCAGCAGTCACTTCCTATCTATCATCACCATCGATGACTTGCCACAGCTCCTCGCCAAGAAGATAACTCTTCATGCACGACTTCCACTTCTTGAAGTTAGTCGGCATTAAGAGTTCAATCCCAGGACCCCTTGCAAAGCTCCCTTCCATTGCAACACCTGCTTGGATAAGCCTTCAGAAGCACAGAGCAACAACACATGTTAATCACCACTCAAACGCAGAGCACAACACTGGTTGACGACCGCTCAAGCAACTGAACCTCCCTCTGATACCATGTTAAATTTTCTCAAAGTGGTCAGCAAGGTAGCCCAAACACCAAATTAATATCTTCGGCACTGCCCAGTTCACACTCTGAACCAGCGGAAAACTCAGGAAGCAGGCTTAACACACCAAGCAAATGGAAGAACAAGCAGATCTTATATTCATTTAACTTCTTTACAAAACGAGGTATGCGTAGCGTGACATGATTTCGCTAGTATAAACAGCTGACCACAGAAAGCACCAAACACCAAGCCGGGCGGACATCACCGGAATCCGCCGAGACTGCCGAGGTCGCCGAGTCCGCTGAGATCGCCCGAACTTAAGCTGAAATCCGCCAAATAGCCACGGAGTCTGCCGAAGCCGCGAGGCCGCTCGGACACACCGTTATTCGCCTCCTGCTGATGATGAACTAAGGAACAAACCGCCTACCCGCCTGAAGGCAGCGGACAGGTTATTGAAGCTGGCAAAGTTGAAACAGAGCTGACAAGCCGCAGAGCGACCTCCTGCTGAATCCGCAGAGACCGCACAACTTACAAGTACTTGACCGAAGTCACAGCCAAACTCCTGGCTCCTTGAAGCTACCCGCGCGACCTGCACACAGTACACAGTTAACTCTGAATCAATCTACGCGGACAAAAAATTGAGACCGCAAGACCTCGCCGAACCCAACTTACTGTTCACTCAATTCCTATAGATGTGCCAGGGTGGTCCTATTTATAGACGAGGAAAGGAATGTGGTCATCGCCCTAGAGATAGCGACACCGCCCTAGCCCGAGCGATAACAAAACACCGTCCGCCGAGTCCGCAAGGACTTAGCCGGATACCAAGGAAAACCGACAGGAGCAAGGCAACATTGGCGAACCCACTTCAGTCCGCCTAAGCTATGCGGACAAGGCATCAGCCCGCAAGGACTCCAACCACTGCAGGATAGCAACCCCTTCAATGGCTGTCCGCACAAAACCGAGACAGTCCGCAAGACTCAAGCCTCAATCCTCCATAAGTCCACGACCAAAGGCAGATAGCAAGTCCGCCCGGTCAACAGTGGACTTGGAGGATACTAGGGACACCATGGTCTTGGCACAGAGTGTGACCAAGTCCAAAACCATCAAAGGCCAATGCGAGCATGGCGGACATAGCTCTAATTCGCCAAACATCCAAGCACACAGACCGCCAGCAGTCCGCAAGCTACTCGCACACCTGCCCCACGCAACGGCCACCTCCCGGACTCCATACACCAGTCTGCCAACGACCACCACAGCAAAGCACCTGCTGTAACACCAGAGCTCGACAAGGCCTCAGCCAAGCTCTAAGCCCAGTCCGCAACAGCACAATCGCGGATACGCCATTCCGCAAGCTTCCCGTGAACATGAGCCAAACCGCCAATGCACAAGCTTGCAACGCGGCCACTGAGCAATGCAACAGTCCGCAATCCTCTATCCGCTCAGGCCGCTCCTTGTCTAAACTAATCAGCCAACGCCTTATCCGTAGATACCAGGTCGTACAGTCCGCGGACTACTTGCATACAACCGGCTCAAAACAGCCGGCTTCCACTAGACTTAACACTAGGCTGCAGTCCGCCCTGTCTGCCAATGCTGTCCGCCCAGGCCGCCCGGCCTGTCCCGTCAACCACTTCCACTTAACAAATTTCAACATTTCGTGTACAGGTTGCCGAGATCTCAACACAGGAATGATTCAATCTGGGTGATTGTAGACCGGTTGACGAAAGTGTCTCACTTCCTTCCGAACAAGTGGGACGATTCAGTGGAAATTTGGCAAAACTCTATGTGAAGCAGATCGTACAGTTGCATGGTGTTCCCCGTAGCATCGTGAGTGACCGTGATGGGCGATTCACATAGAATGATTGGAGGCTAATCCATCAATTGTTGGGAATAAAGTTGACGTTCAGTACGACCTTTCATCCCCAAACAGATGGCCAGACTGAGAGGACCAACAGAACAATGCAGGATATGCTCAGAATGTGTGCCCTGGATTTTGGTAAGAGATGGGAAGATCATCTCTATATGGTGGTGTTTTTCTACAATAATAGCTACCAAGCGAGCATCGGTATGGCACCGTTTGAATCTTTGTATGGTCGTAAGTGTCGTACAAAATTAGCTTGGGCAGAAGCAAGCGAATCCAAACTATATACGCGTAAAGAAGTCGATGAAGCTACCTCGAGGATACGCTCTATTCGTGAGAGGATAATGATAGCCCAAGATCGACAAGCAAAGTACTACAACGCCAAGCACTGGAACTTGGAGTTCACTGTGGGCAATTGGGTATATTTGAAGATTAAACCCTTCAAAGGTGTGCCCAGGATTCGTCATCTGAAAAAGTTAAGTCTGATATATCTTGGTCCGTTTGAAGTGGTGGAGCGAGTTGGGGAAGATGCCTATCGGCAAGCTCTTTTGGCAAAATTGAGCGGATTACATGATGTATTCCACATATCTGTGCTTCAGAGAGTCGTCAAAGATCCACCTCAAGTGATTGAGAATGATTGTATGTCGGTGGAGTATGGGCTAATGATGAAGGTTAGGCCCATTCGGATCGAGGATAGAGCCGATAAACAGTTGCGGAATAAGACAATCGGGATGGTCAAAGTCTGGTAGGACAACTGTGGCCGTGAGGAGCTAATATGGGAGCGAGAGCAGAGCATGCGAGCTGAATTTCCCGAGCTGTTTGTTTAAACTATTTTGCAGTGCGTGTCAAGGTGTGTCAAACTTTTGTGGAGTTATAACATCTTGCTTTTTGTTTCCTTACTGTGTGCAAATTTCAGGATGAAATTTCTTGTAAGGATGGGAGGGTTGTAACACCCCAAATTCCCAAATTGTGTTCAGGCTGGGCAACACAGCCTGGGACACGGGCGTGTCCCAAGCCGTGTCCTGCTCTGTATGGCTGAGCAGCCTGTCAAGTGCTTGATGAAATGCACTCGACGAGTCCTCAAGAGGGAACACGGCCTGCGAAACGGGCATGTCCAAGTCCGTGTCCTCCTCTAGTTCAACGAATTCCACTCGAGTAATGTGCTCGATGATTCTCGAGTGGGGAACATGGCCAATGACATGGGCGTGGCAACTGTGACACGGGTGTGTCAACTATGGCACGGGCATGTCACATGGCTGTCTCCTTCTCTAGATTTGGCCAAGGCAATGAGGCCTGGTGAACACGGGCAGGACACGGGTGTGTCTCTGGCCACATGGCCTATGACATGGGCATGTCACATGGCCTTGTCCTGTTTGGGTTGAGACAGTTGTGTGCCTCCTGAGGTACACGGCTGCTAGATACGGGTGTGTCTGAGGCGTGTCAGAGCACACGGCCTGTGACGCGGGTGTGTCACATGGCTGTGTCCTGCTCAGGATAAGTTGGTTGTGTGCCGCTTAAGGTACACGGCCTATGACACGGGCATGTCACATGTCATGTCAGCCCAAATTTAGATATGTGTCGGCGATTTGTGGCCGTTTATTTCCTTCATCTGGGATCTAATGGCCCAGGCTTCTCCCTGTTGGTTAATAGCCAGGAATTGAGAAGAGAATTCTCATTTTAACTTGGGCCACTCTATTTCTAAAAGAGCTAGAGAGAAGGGAGAGTAAGGAGGAGGAGAGAGGAGTCGGCCAACGGTGGAGCTTCTGAGTTCTGAATCGAGATCTGAGGCCAGATTTGTGGAGGCAAGGCCGCTGCGGCGCTTTCCAACTGGCTAGATTTCCATGGCTCCAAAGAGGTCATCAAGTGTAACAATCTTCCTTCTTGGACATGTGAAGTCCTTTTTGGCATGTGCATGGATTTCCCCCACCAGAGGGTGGATTGTAGAGGGATTTCACTTCAGTTGATTCTTGGAATCCCCAATAGTCTTGCATATAGATCAGGAATGTGTAGTACGGAATAGGCATGTTGTGTGATGCCCATCTAGACAAGTTGGTCTGGATTGGTGATGTTTCATTACACACCGGAGAAGACTCAGTGGTTAAACATGTAGTTTGTGGAGTCTATGGGTTGTACCTGTGAAGGACAGTAGCAGAAAGTACTTGAGTGGTAGTCCAGGAAAATACCGTTGTGATGCTTGTGCTATGTGCTATGGCAAGACTAGTTTTCTGGCACTGCAGGATGCTGGAGGGTTTGGGCGGAGTTGGGTGCTGAAAGTGATTTCTGCGGAACCCGCGAAGCGAGCATAAAGGATGCTAGCATGAACTCCCCTTGTTTATTATGAAGCCAGTCCTTGATAGACAGAGTGGCTATTGTAAAGTCAGTCCTTGGTGGACAGTATGGCTATTATGAGCTTGATGAGCTCTTGAAAAGGATTTGTGCCGAACAGGAAAGGTGAAACCTACCCGCGCCTTAAATTTGGCCTCGAGTACGTTGGTATTCGTTGATGGCAAGGGAACTTGAGCAACGTGGGGTGGCTGATCCGTACCTGCGTTATGTCCGTCCGACTTGAAGACCTGAAAGTGCGGTTAGTTTGAGCGCATAATGAGAGTCTTAGGCCTGCACGCCGTAAAGACTAAATGCAAATTTTACCGTCGGGTTTCGGTCCTGGAACGGTGGTGGGACCCTGGTTCGCCGGTACACCAAGAATGTGCCCTGAGTGCACGGATCGTCAGGCTGTGTGGCTGACGGTTGTGATGGATTGTTTGTGCGTGAGAGCACAATGTGTGGTATAAATTTGCCTATGAATTGATATGCCTGCAGGGAAGGAATACCACTACCCCGGGAAAGGGGTAGAGTCGTTATAAATTGGCCAGCTGAATGCTGACCGTTGCCTTGTTTGCTACCGCTTGGTGGGCTGTCCTTGTGCAGGTTCTGGAGAGCCGAGCGGGACATATAAGGGCTAAAGTCCCTGCTGTTGTTGCTGTTGCTGCTATCCCTTGAAGGCTAAGCAAATAATGTTGTGTTTTGTTCATGTGTGACCGGTATGTGTGCCGATGTTTGGAATCCACATTTGTAAAGAGTAATTGTAAGGCCATAAGGCCAAACGATGTTGTATTTGCTGTACATTCCTTCGATAGTTGTATATATAAATGTGGTTGTTTATATATATAGTGGACTTTCATGGTTAGAGTTCAATATTCTAGTTAAAATCTTCCGCTAGCATGCTCTGAGTTAGGATGTGATTGTGTTGTGGTATTAACCTGTAACGTCGCCGCCTATTTTGTGGAATATGGTTTGGGGCCCCGGCCGGACCTTCTATTATATGCTATATGAACGATTGGAGTTGTTACAGAGGGCCTCTCTCTGTAGTTGCTCCTGAAGTAAACATAGAAGTAGTCGATGCAGAAGTTTTTGGCTTCTTGTTCCACCATTTATACCCAGATTTTGAAGAACTTGGTGTCTTAAACTCAGGCTTCTTCCCTGACAAGTCATTCTTACACCGCACGCGCTTCATATCAAGTTCAAGGGAACGGGCCGTATTAACTAATATAAGAAAACCTTGAGTCATTGGTCATGAGAGAAGCAATCGCAATTCATCCCTCAACCCTTCATAGAACATGTTTGTTTTTCGTTCCTCATCTGCAAACGTAAAGTCTGCATATCTTCTCAATCTCATAAACTCATGCAAGTAGTCATCCACTGACCTCTCGCCTTGAGTTAACCTTTAAAATTGATTTTCCATCGCGATCCGCTGTGCCGATGGAACATATCTTGCTAGAAAACATCTTGAGAACTCCTCCATTGAGATCTCGCTCAACGATCGACCAGCGAACTGATGCAGCTCCAACTCATCACACCACAGTATTGCCTCACCATCCAACAAGAAGGTAGTCACAATGACTTTTTGCCACTCTTTTATTTCAGTTATCATCAGGACCCTCTTTATTCTTGAGAGCCAATCTTCGGCTTGTGTAGGGGTTCTAGTACCCGTAAACACAGGGGATTAAAACTCATCACGTGTTTCATTTGCTTCTCTGCTGCTCGCCTTGTAGCCACTGTATCAACAACCACTTGTCTCACCTCCACACGCTCCACTACGCCAACCGGTTCATGAGCTGGAGGTTGTCCCTGACCTCCAGGTTGCGCATTCATCATTGAGAACACGGCTTCCGCAACCAACCGAATAGTTTCAGCCGAAGGTGGAGGTGTAGGCACCTCATTTGGTGCACTACTCTCCACCGAGCATTGGGGTTCTTGCTGCCCCGCACCACTTCGAGTTGCCTACAATGTGAAACACACAATTAAGCAACTTCGAATATTGCCAAAAGAAAACAAAGGAACATATCAGTTCTGCAAACATGTGTACTTTCATTCTTAAGTGGACATTAATGAGTTCAATTTATGTTACCACGTTAGCGCACATACAGGTGCTCACCGCCCCTTAAAAGATTTCGACCACGAATTCAAAGAAGGAAGACCACGAATAGAATCTGATACCAATTTTGTAACGCCCCCATTTGTCGTGTAGCATATGACAAAAGGTCCAGCCGGGGCCCGACGCCATATACTACGGACAGGTAATGAGGTTACTAGTTGACTTCCAAATCCATGTTCATTACAAACATACCCTAACTCAGAGCATTCTAGCGGAAGCATTAATATATGAACCCAAATATAACAGGAATGTCCACTATACCATAGGAATGATAAATACAAAACAACATGTAACACATGTTTTGGTTGTATCTTTATTACGACTTTTTTAATTAACATTAAGTGGCTTCATACTTCGGCACGCAGGCCGGCCACACATGAAAATAGTAATTGTTCTCTTTTGGGACTGCAAGGGCCAGCCAATCACAGCACATGGGCTTCAGCCCGCTATTTTCCTCTTGGCTCTCCAGCACCTGCACAAAAGGGCCCACTAAAACGTGGCAAACAAAGCAACGGTCAGCATTTTGCTGACCTATTTATAACGATCACACCCCTTACTCGGGGCAGCATTTCTCCATCCCTGCAAACAAGGAATCATACATATATCCTGGCATTTATAATGTGCACTTTAAGCACCATTCACCACAAACGTAGGCCCAACAACCACACGCCTCGTGCACTCAGGGCACCTTTCCGGTGTACAAGACTCCTTGTGTATCACCACCGTTCAGAGGTTCAAGACTTAACGGTTAAATTTATTGTTCAGAGGTCCTTAACTTGAAGACAATGTCGTTCAGAGGTAATTAACTTAACAACTGACTTACTCGTTCAGAGGTACTCAACTTGATGAGTGACTGCTCATTCAGAGGTATTTAACTTAACGACCATGTCATTCATAGGTCCTTAACATGATGGCACAATAAAGTCATACACATCTCAACATACACATTTTCTGAAACATTGACCTCCTGGTCTCATAGAGAGGCCAAATATTGACCCCCAGGTCCCAAGAGATAGGTCAAACAATAATTTTCAAGATTATTCAATCATGTGGGCAATTTCCTGGAATTGCTTCCAGTACTAAAATGCAATAACCTTCACACACACTTGCACATGTCCCATATGTACATCTACACATATTCACGGAGGCTTCTCTGCCACATAAAGCATAAAACATCACCAATCCAGACCATCCTGTCTGGATGGGCTTCATACAGTATGCTTATTCCGTACTCTACATTTTCGGATCTAAATGCAGAAATATATGGGGATTTACCTTTTATATGTAACGCCTCCATTCGTCAAATGGAATATAACGGTGGGTCCGGCCGGGGTCCCACGCCATATTTCACAGACCAACAGTGGAATTATGTGTGGAAATCAAAATCTTTGTACTCGTCACCTAACACAAGGCATTCTAGCACAGCATTTTAAATTATATGAACTTAACACAACGAATGTCCACTAAATATATAAACTCCATATTTATATATAAACCAGGAATATTTACAACACACACATGCTCATTGCCTTAAGGCCTTACAGGTTACTCTATGCAATTTACAGCTTTGTACATCGGCACGCAGGCCGGCCACACATGAAATCCAAACATTCTTCGCACGACCTTCAAGGGCCTGAATCAGCAAGCCTTTATTCTGCTCAATTCATTTCAATTCAACAACACCTGTAATTTGACATCCACCCAAAGAGCGGGAAACAAAGCAACGGTCAGCATTAGTTGACCAATTATAACGACCCTACCACATACACGGGGCAGTGGTTCCATCCCTCTATGCAATGCCAACTATCCTACATACCAATCACAAACAAGTGCTCTCAGACACAACAATCTCACAAACACCAGTTTCCACCAGACGCACCGTGCACTCAGGACACCTTACGGTGTTCCGGTCTCCGAGGCAACACCACTGATTAGAGAATTATTAACTTGTTGATTGGCTGGTCCTTCTCACCCCAACCTGCAGACTGGGAGCATTCCGCCCAAACCACTCATAGGTGATAATATCACGGCAAACATGAGTAATTAGATCGACCCACCAATGTGGTGCAGCAAGTAGGTTCTGCCCCGCGTCCTCCCAAACATTGCCACTAATCGACCTCCCAAAACAACCAGGGGCAGGTTAGTCTTTCCCATGCTCAATCCGTCAGTAGCGCACCACTAGATGCGGATCGGCCTTCCCTCCTGATTAGCCGCAGCTTTTCGCTCTCCTAGAGCAATTAGCGCTCACAGCTCTCACGCCACAAGAAGCTTACGCAAAGCATCCAAAATCCATACATTCATACATCCATACAAAACATTCATACTTACAAAGTATACACAAGTATCAAATACACGGAGTCTTCTTCGGTTTACACATAATCATAACTGATCTAGAATAATAGTCCAGATGGGCTTTACACATCATGCCTGTGCCGTACTCCACACTTCCGGCTCTAGATGCAGACTCAACCAAGGAATCACTTACGATGTCCACCTCTTAGTGGAGGATTCCATGCATATGCATAAAGAAAGGACTTCGATGTCCAAGAAGGAGATCGTTACCCTTAAAGATCGCTTTGGAGCCATGAACGAGCTGCATGGAAATCACCATCTCGGCGTTGCCTCCACGAATCCAAGCTCGGATCTTGAATCCGCACACCGCAGCTCCTCCAGCAGCTTGTTTCCTCTTCCCTCCTCTCCTTCCCTTGACCTCTCTCTCTCTCTCTCTTGAGAAGAAGGAGAAGGAATGAAAATGAAGGCGTTGACTCCTCATTCTCGGCCTTTTTATCCACAGGGAAGGGGCCTGGGCCCTTGGATCCAGGATAAGGAAAATGAACGGCCCTGATTTGCCCAGAAAAAGGCTGAACACGGCCTGACACCCACTGTGAAACGCCCGTGTCACAGGCCGTGTCCCTTAAGTGGCATACAACCAACTCAAATCCAACCAGTACACGGCCGTGTGACACGCCCGCATCACACCTTACACGCCCGTATCATGCCCGACATGCCCATGTCTAGCAGTCATGTACTTCACATAGCACAACATCAACTTACCCGAGCGGGACATGGCCAGTGACACACCCGTGTCACAGGTCGTGTACCCCAGGACACACCCGTGTCCACCAACACACGCATCCCTGGTTGAATCCCATAAAGGACACGCCCTGTAACATGGCCATGTCACAGGTAGTGTACTCCCTTTGCTTACCGCTCGACGAATGTCGAGTGCAGTTCGTCAACTAGAGGGGACACGCGCTCTGACACGCCCGTGTCACACGGTACACGCCCGTGTGGCATGGCGTATTCTTCGTCGACCGACTTTCGTCGACCATGCGATCAACTGCTCAACCCGACCAAGACACGCCCTGGGATACGCCCGTGTCCCAGGACGTGTCACCCAATCGTGAACCCAAATTGGGCATTGGGGTGTTATAATCCTCCCCTCCTTCAAAAACATTTCGTCCTGAAATTTGTCTCAACTACAGACACTCATCTAAGCACTTCTCGTTGCACCATCAGCAGTCGATCACTCAAATAAAGCGAGTCGGGTTAGAGATTAGAGGCCGCAGCTTGTCTCGCCCTAAGGCATCGCACAAAACAAACATTACATTCATAACATACACACATACATATCTCTCACATGTGCACATCCATCCCCAATTTCATCTAGTGATATCGGTCCAAACATTATATACATATATCATCAAACAAGATTTGCACCAACATTTCATCGTTCAACATGACACACAGCAGATATGTCCACAACCATCTCATTATTCATTCTTATATACAACAGTAGTTACAATGCCCAAGTAGTACGGGTCACGATTCGATGCTTACTTCCGCTCACCCGCATCATTTTGCATATATCATTTCATAGCCTCTTGAAGTTCCAAATTAAACACACGAGGCTGAACTTCACAAATTAAGCTTTGCAGCTCTTACACTTCCAACTTATGCAGTCGAGGTTGCATCCGGGATGCAGATGACTCGGCCACTGCTTTACCCTTCTCTTCATACGACGCACCTACCTTTTTCTCACCCCTTGGAGCATCACTCCAACAATTTTTAGCTAAATTTCCTTGCCTGCCACATCGAAAACATGTATGTGTCTCCACACGTCCTTATGCATAAGTTGCTCCCGACGAAACAGTAGACGGAGTTGGTTCAGCAGGCCTGAACTTTATCTTATCTCGTATCCTAAACTCCGACTGTTCTGACTGCGGCACTTTGAATTATGGCTTCTCCACTGCCAACACGTCTTCCCACCACAGTCTCGCATCTCCTTCCAGCAGAAAAGTAGCTAAGGTCACATTCAGCTCCTCCGCAGTCCGGATTGCTAGCCAATCTTCCGCCTGTCTTGGGGAAATTGCTCCACCAAATGTAGGTGGAGGAAACTCCATAAACCTTTTCAACTGCTCGTCCACTACTTGCTCAGAAATCACAACGTCAGTGCTCCCTTGCCTTGCACCAAGCAATAATGGCACCCCTGCAGGCCTTGCCTGGCCAGTAGGCTGTGCCTGTAACACTGCAAGCATTGTCTCAGTCACCACACGAATGGTCTCCGCCAAGGGAGGTGTAGGTGCTTCAACTGGTGCCGCACTCTCTTCGGAATTTTGGGGCTCAGATTGCCTCGCACCACTCCTTGTCACCTATAAATGTACAAGACATCATTTAGCATCCATTGCCTTAATGAAAATATACATTCACAACATGGTGGCGCTCCTCTCGTACATGTATAACATTCCTAGTGGACATTCTTGTGTTCAATTATGTTCTCCCTCCCATAAATCTCAAACCTGGCTCTGATACCACTTTGTAACGCCTCCATTCGTCACATGGAATGTAACAGTGGGTCCGACCGAGGCCCCACGCCATATTTCACAGACCAACGGCGAAATTACATGTATAAATCAAAATCTTTCTACTTGTCACATAACACAAGACATTCTAGTGGAGCATTTTAAGTTATATGAACTCAACACAGCGAATGTCCACTAAATATATAAACTCCACATTTATATATAGACCAGGAATGTTTACAACACACACACGCTCATGGCCTTAAGGCCTTACAGGTTACTCTTTACAAACTTACAGCTTCGTACATCGGTACGCAGGCCGGCCACACATGAAATCCAAACATTCTTCGCACGGCCTTCAAGGGCCTAAAGCAGCAAGCCTTTATTACGCTCAATTCATTTCAATTCAATTGCACCTGCAATTTGACATCCACCCAAAGAGCGGTAAACAAAGTAACGATCAGCATTAGCTGACCAATTATAATGACCCGACCCCTTACCCGGGGCAGTGGTTCCTTCCATGTATGCATTGCCAACTATCCTATCTACCAAACACAAACAAGTGCTCTCAGGCACAACAATCTCACAAATGCCGATTTCCACCAGACGCTCCGTGTACTCAGGGAACCTTACGGTGTACCGGTCTCCGAGGCAACACCACCGATTAGAGAATTATTAACTTGTTGGCTGGCCGGTCCTAGTCACCCCAACCCGTAGACAGGGAGCATTCGGCCCAAACCACTCAGAGGTGATAATCTCAAGGAAAACTTGAGCAATTAGATCGACCCACCAATGTGGTGCAGTAAGTAGGGTCTGCCCTGCATCCTCCCAAACATTGTCACTAATCAACCTCCCAAAACAACCAGGGGCAGGTTAGCCTTTCCCGTGCTCAATCCATCAGTAGCGCACCACTAGACGCGGGTCGGCTTTCCCTCCTAATTAGTCGCAGCTTTTTGCTCTCCTAGAGCAATTAGCGCTCATAGCACTCACACCATAAGGAGCTTACGCAAAGCATCCAAGATCCAGACATCTATACATCCATACAAAACATTCATACTTACAAAGTATACACATGTATCAAATACACAGAGTCTTCTCCAGTTTACCAATAATCATCACCAATACAGACTAACGGTCCAGATGGGGTTCACACAACATGCCTATGCCGTACTCCACACTTCTGGCTCTAGATGCAGACTCAACCAAGGAATCACTTACGATGTCCACCTCTTGGTGGAGGATTCCAAGCATATGAATAAAGAAAGGACTTTGATGTCCAAGAAGGAGATCGTTACCCTTGAAGATCGCTTTGGAGCCATGAACGAGCCGGATGGAAATCACCATCTCGGCATTGTCTCCACGAATCCAAGCTCGGATCTTGAATATGCACTCCACAGCTCCTCCAGCAGCTGGTTTCCTCTTCCCTCCTCTCCTTCCCTTGATCTCTCTCTCTCTCTCTCTTGAGAAGAAGGAGAAGGAATGAAAATGAAGGCATTGACCCCTCATTCTCAGCCTTTTATCCACAGGGAAGGGGTCTGGACCCTTGGATCTAGGATAAGGAAAATGAACGACCCTGATTTACCAAGAAAAAGGTTGAACACGGCCTGACATTCCCGTGTCACAGGCCGTGTCCCTTAAGCGGCATACAACCGACTCAAATCCAACCAGAACATGGTCGTGTGACACGCCCTTGTCATACCTTGCACGCCTTGTCATGCCCGACATGCTTGTGTCTAGTAGTCGTGTACTTCAAACAGCGCAACATCAACTTACCCGGGCAGGACACGGCCAGTGACACGACCGTATCACAGGCCGTGTACCCCAGGACACGCCCGTGTCCACCAATACACACATCCCTGGCTGAATCCCACAAAGCACATGCCCTGTGACACGCCCGTGTGACAGGCCGTGTACTCCCTTTGCTTGCCGCTCGACGATTGTCGAGTGCAGTTTGTCGACCAGAGGGGGACACGACCTCTAACACGCCTGTGTCACACGGTATACGCCAGTGTGGCATGGTGTATTCTTCGTCGACCGACTTTAGTTGACCACGCAATCAACTGCTCAACCCGAGCAGGAGATGCCCTGGGACACGCCCGTGTCACCCAATCCTGAACCCAAATTGGGCTTTGGGGTGTTTCATTTTAAACCCACCTTTTTTCACCTTTTGGTGAGGGGTTCATACAAGTATGCAAATTGAGGACTTCACTTGTCCGGAAGAAACTCGTTACCCTTGTAGTTCTCTTTAGACCCATGTCACTTGAGTTCTACGCGGTTGAAAGTATACACGAAGCTTTCCTCTCCACGAACTTAGCCTCGGCCTCTGAATCCGATTACTGGATCCATTCCAGCAAGCTTTTCAACAAAACCTAGCTTCAGCCGAAAGTTCTGTTCCAGAACTGGGAAGCATGGAAGAGAGAAAGAGAGAAGGACAATAATCATTCCTCTTGTCTACCCTTCCGCATAAGAGGTCACGGGATACACCCCAACCACATGATTTCATCTATATTGAATGGATGACCCAGAAATTTCCGCCCATTGGCCTCTCACCTAACATCTGACATGAGTTACCACTCGGCTAGCTATTAATCTTTTGAACAAACCAATCATCGAACGATACACACAGCGCTGCTCAACACTAGCTTGACAATTTTCGTCGATCTTAGCTCGATGATTTTCGTCGAGCTCCGCTCGACAATTCCTATCAAGCTGCCTTTGTTGATCCCACGGCAGTTCGTCGACCTCAAAGGCTTTCAGTTCGACTCTCGTCGAACTCAGATTAGTTATTTTCGTCGAACACAAGTAACATTTGCCGATCTCCCTGCATTTTGCCGAACCCACTTTAGCCAATTTCAGGCTGTCAGAAATAGGGTGTTACATGAGATAAGATTCAGGTTTTACTGCTTTCCATACATAGTAGCATGTGCATTACTTGTGTGTATGATTGGTTAGTATTAGGCTTTGTCCTGATATTGGATTGTCCGGCGAGAGCATTGTTTGATTCAGGAGCCTCTCATTGTTTTCTGTCGGAGGACTTCGTAGGATGTATCGGAGTGTCTTCATTTACGCTGACAGATCAAGTGAATGTGATGCTTCCTAATGGGTACTTGATGTGCACGGATCAAGCCTGTTGTGTTGAGGTGCAAATAGAAAGTCGATCTTTTGGTTTGGAAGCATTTGTGCTCCCGATGTCAGAGTTTGATGTAATCTTTGATATGGACTGGCTCTCGGAGTAGCGTGCCTATATAGATTGCAACTCTAAGGAAGTCACACTGGGGTAAGACACCGAACGAGAGACTAAGTTCGCTGGTATGCGAGGGTCAAGCATGACATTGATGTCTGCGATTCAAGTGGTCAAGGGAGTTCGGAAGGGCGCGGAATTATTTTTCACATTGTTGGAGGCTGTTGAGCCGAAGCCCAGTGTGAGTGATGTTCCTATTGTATCGGAGTACGCTGATGTATTTCCTGAGGATCTTCTAGGGTTATCACCCCAACGGGAGACTGACTTCTCGATTGAGTTCGTGCTAGGTGCGAAACCCGTGGCCTGCTCGCCATATCGTGTTGTGACAAAGGAGATGGCAGAACTAAAGGTTCAGCTGCAAGAGTTACTGGAGCAAGGTTTTATACACCCATGTATGTCACCTTGGAGTGCTCTGGTCTTATTTGTGAAAAAGAAGGACGACAGCTTGCGGCTATGTATTGACTATCGAGAGCTGAATAAGCTGACGAAAAAGAACAAGTATCTGATTCCACAGATTGATGACTTGTTCGATCAGCTAGTGGGATCAACTGTTTACTCGAAGTTAGACTTGAAGTCTAGCTATTATCAGTTGAAGATTTAGGAATGTGACATTCCCAAGACAGCGTTTGGGACACGCTGCGGTCATTACGAGTTCAATGTCATGATGTTTGGGCTAACAAATGCGCCATCGGTATTCATGGATCTAATGCCCCAGACGTTTAGGGAGTACTTGGATTTGTTTGTTATTGTCTTTATTGATAACATTCTAGTGTACTCTTAGTCTACAGAGGATCATGCGAACCATGATAAGAAACAAACTCTACGCCAAGTTCGCAAAGTGTGAGTTTTGGCTGTCGTCAGTGGCTTTTCTTGGCCATGTGGTGAATGGAGAGGGTATTGCGGTGGATCCATCAAAGATAAAAGCCATACGGGAGTGGCCAGTGTTCTCTTCTATGGCCGAAGTTAGGAGTTTCCTTGGCCTGGTAGGCTACTACAGATGTTTCGTAGAAAACTTCTCACGGATCACTTTGCCTCTTACCATAATAATGAGGAAGGATCAGAAGTTCGTTTGGACGCCAAATTGCGCGCGAGCTTTTGAAGAGCTGAAGAGTCGCTTCACCATGGCGCCAATCTTGACGTCGCCATGTGGTTCGGATGGCTTTGAAATCTATAGTGATGCGTCAGGGAGAGGCTTAGGCTGCTTTATTCTTCAATTTGGAAAGGTGATCGCTTACGGCTCATGCCAGTTGAAAGTGCATGAGCGGAACTATCCCGTCCATGACTTGGAGTTGGTGGCAGTGATTTTTGCACTTAAACTGCGGCGTTGATGCGATTGATTTTTTCGCTATGTAAAAACTATATAGATAGGTAAAAGCTAACTTGATTCTACACTCAGGTAAGTGCACATATCAATCATAGTATAGGAGAAATCTACATCTCGTGTTGCATTCCACAGTGTCTTTTCAAGTATTCGTACTCATTCTCACTCTATTATCGTACCTATAATTAAAATAGATTGTTACCCTAAATTAACCATATTAGGACTACTTGGATAAAGAGACATTGGAGGATTAAGGATAGTAAAAAGCAGATAATCTAAGAGTAATCACATGAGAATAATCACTCATTAATTCAATTCTATGTAATCACGTAATAACAAGATTATCGAATCTGTTGTATTGTAAGGGTTAATCCTCTATCGAATTCTGTCTCGAGAAATTCAATGCCTAAACCTAAGTTGAGTAAATTTTCTCTCGAACAATTCACAACACTCAAGTTTGCACTAATATAAAGTAGCCATATCTAATACATAAATTTATGAAATCCAATCTCTAAGATATAATGAATCTAATTATCTGTATTATCATGAACCAAACAACATATCTCTCGATCATGCGATTTGAAATACAAAGAGAAAGAACACTAGAATATGAACGTATAAATATCATCACAAACATCCAATTTCTCAATCTAGAAGTTTGGGATTCAAATAACATAAGTTTTAACTTCAAATCTAATATCAATCTTTTTGTTTGAAAGTATCCATACGAATAAAATACCACGAATCCAAAGTAAAAACAACATACATGATTACTGAATTGATTCATAAAAACAAGTCTCATGAAAAATTTAAAAATAATATTAGACCCACTAAGAGAAAGGGAAGATTAAAAGAGATACATGAAGATTAAAACCATATGAATTATCTCCTTCAATTTCTCTTTCACTTGAGTGCTCCACTTCCGTTGTCCAGAAGTTCTCCAAATCCTCTTAATCCAAAAATCCATCTTCTATTTTTCATACAGGATATTATAGTCTTCTTGCAAACAGGGTCGAACACGGTTCTAACACGGTCGTGTCCCAGGCCGTGGGGGCGGTTCAAAAGTAGTTTAATATGAAAATATGTGTCTTGTCGTGGGCCGTGTCATTTGACGTGGCTGTGAACACGGCCATGTTGTTCTTCGTGGCTCCACACACGGCTTGGTTTAGCAGCAGGCCTGATAAGTACACGGGTAGGGACACGGCCATGTTCCTACCCGTGTGGTGCTCTGACTTCTCTTCCAATCCTTGTGATCTTTCCCGATAAGGACACGGGTAGTGACATGGGCATGTTCCTACCCGTGTGTGCCCAATTCCAATCTTGTCCTCAGTCATCTTGGATCCGTGAAAACATCTGTTTGCTCCCAGACTTTTAGTTCCAAGGACTCGCAATACCTGCATTAAGAAGATGAATGAATAAATAAATAGCTTAATACTGGAAATAAAAGAAACTCCATACTGTGCTCTTCTATTCATGATAATTCAAATTCTTAACTATTTTCGCACAATTATAATGATTGCAGGTATACAATAGTGGACATGATTACAAATATGATAGTAAAAAGGACATATAAAATTGTACTCATCAAATACCCCTAGACTTAAGTGTTTGCTTGTCCCTAAGCAAACTAATTCAACAATTAATTTTTTCTTCCGCAAGCTGGTTGCTTTGAATTCAAAGAGAAATTTGATGTTGTAATTGTATAAGAAATAGTATAACAGACTTTTCTAAATATAACTTTATCTTAAAATTTCTCCCATAAATCTCTTTACTATTTTTCACTCTTTCCTAGAAATAAAATTACAGTCATCCATAACAAATGTGAGGAGAAAATAACAATCTCAATAAGGTAGGCATTAGTGTTTCAAAACTTATAAGTACCAATATTGATAGACATAAGCTTGCCTTTTCACACCCTCTCCACGACACTAGTTAGGATTAGCTAGGTTGGATCCTTAGGACTTGTATTATGATGTAACCTTTTGGCTTAGGATAAACGATTATGGGTGGGGTAATCAAAGATAAATTTGATGGTTCATATCACACCTAGATAACAATTGAGTCTCTTGCTTTGTAATTACCTTAACATACATAAATACTATAAAAGCACCCCTGGACATTACAATTATTATACTTCCCACATTGTTTCTCTTTCTTTTTCTTTTTTTCTTATGATGGATACTCTATATTTTTGTTAGTTTTTTTCTTATCCAAGGGTCCATAGTAGTGATCATTCTGAGTGGGTGTACACGCACTCAGGCCACATATCACTATTTTTTATACAAGGGTCCATAGTAGGGATCATTCCAAGTGGGTGTACACACACTCAGGCCACATGTCACTCTGAACAAACTCATTCCAAGAAGGTCTCAATGATAGATATGCTAATAGGTAAGGATTTTTGGCCTTGGTGAATTTTAGTAGTAGATTATCGAAAGAAAAAGGGATTAGGTCCAACTTGGGTGCACAAGGGTATAATGTTTAGGGTTTCGGGCATGCAAGGCTCAAGCTATCCAATGGGTGGCCTAAGTCATTTCCTCCCTAACTAATTAACTTATGTGAATTTTTTGAGGGTCGATATGTGCAAGTTCTGGAGACCAATAAAGGGTATGTTTCATTTAGTCCCTAATACAAAATTATCAAAATGTTATACTCATCAACTCGCTTTATTATAGATAATTATATTTTCTAAAATAGAGTGATTGTTAGTTAATAATATAGAGGACTAATCCTAAAAATAAGTTATATAAAGAAAATTAAACTAATGAATTTCTATAAATAATTACCAATCAACAAATTTGTCCCCTCAATGAGTCTACTTTAATTCATTTAATCAGCATGCGAAAACAAATTAACTAGTTATAATCTCAAATGATTGAATTAATGAAAGCTTAAAAGAAAACTTATAAACAATTTTATTTGGGGGGGTTTAACAATAAGGAGTATTATGCTAGCAACATTATAACCAATTGTAATCATGTCCAGCACTGAAATATTAGAATTGAAGAACATCCACCCCGAGCCTTAAAACTTGCAATGCCCTCAAAGCAACGTAGAGAACTGAGAAAACACACACCAATATGTAAAGAACTGACTATCAATAAAATTAAATAGCATAAGTACTACAATAGGAGCAAAAATGAGTCTCCTTCAAGTTATATCAAATATAAAAGAAAACTACAGAGAAATCAAAAATAAAAAGTCAGGTCGGCAGAATCTAACGGATCGTCGGGGAGGTGAGAGGAGCCGGGAGCTGCCGGAACTGGAGGAGAGATCCTCAAGTGGTCCCTGATCTGAGCTATGGCGTCCTCTATTTGCTTTTGTGAATCCTCTATATGTTGTAAGCACGGTGAGAGCTCAGTCTCATAAAAATGAAAGAAATCACACGAATACTGAGAGCGCGATCGAGGAGGAGGGGCAGAAGACTCTCCATGATTATAGGTAGACTGGGATGGAGGAACCAGAGGCTCATCGAGGTTATGATCGACATAATCGTCATCATCATCGTCAGGAGCAAGCTGAGGTCTACGCCTCGTTATGGAATAAACAGGTCCACCGTAACCTTGACGGGCAGTGACGAGGCGGAGAGATTGAAGACTAGCCATAGTGATAGGAACAGTCTTTGCTACCACTGTCATCGCAGGAAAGGAAGAAAATATATTCATGTTCTTCACCAAGCGCGTGATGTAGGGTGCTACACAGATAGACCCAATACGGAAGTTATCAGTCTGGTGAAGAATGAACTGTGCTAACATATATCCTAAATGAATATGGTATCGCGATGACATACTTTAGAGGTAAAGCATATCCTGCATACTCACTACACCAGAGCTTTCGCCCCGGCCACTCAATGTATGACTCAGTAGGTGATGTAGGTAATGAAGAGCGGGATAACACAACTTAGAATCCTTAAATCTCTTGGCCACATATGGGGATATATCAAAAGTAAGCCGAGCCCAGATATTGGCGGCGTGGTCCCGAGAGGGGAGATCGAAATGAAGGTCGAAATAGGCGGTACTATAGAGGAAGGAGTCCTCATACACCCCTAAATATTGGGTGAACTTGAGAAGAGAAAGGATATAAGTAGTGCCCGCTACTCGAAATGAAATAACCTCTTCCTGCGTGTTGGTCTGCTTGGCGAAAGTCGGCCTGAGATTTAGGTAGAAGGAGGACATAAACTCTAACATGTGCTCCTTAAATCCCAACTCATCAATACTAAAAAATTGTTCCCACCCCATTACAGAAATTAACTCTCGAACTTTCGCAGCTAAATGAATCTCCTCCAAAATGCTCCAGTCAATAGTACGAATATCTTGAAATTTCTTGGACTGAAGGAGATTAAAACAGTTAATGTGCACCTGATCTGTAAACTCCAATGGTGCAACATTGTTGCGCCTTTATGTAGATAATTCTTGGAAATTTAGATGACGACGACGTCCCCCTCGCGATCATCCTGTCGTCATGATCTGTAGAGGACGAATGAGAAAAATAAAAAGAAAAAGAAAAAGAGATGAGAAGAGAAATGAAGTTTAGAAGAAGAAGACAATGAAGCTTGAGGTTTGGAATAAGAAGAAGAGATTTAGAAACGATGAATTGAAAAGCAAGAAAATGATAAAAATTTCACCTAGTAGTGTAGATCGAGAGGAGAGGAGACGGATCTGCAAACTTTGGAGGCAGACATTTCAAAGCCGAGTTCTGGGATTGAGGGAGTGCAGGAAAGTTGGGTTTAGCAGGTTTTGGAGAGGATGAAGATGACTACCACACATGGCTTTATATATTAAAAAATTCGAACACGGGTTCCAACACGGGCGTGTCTGGACCCATGTTGAGGAATCTCTAACCCCGTGGAACACGGGCCTCGAAAAGATGTGTGGTCAAAGTGATTGGAAAGGACCGAGCAAGGCAGACACGGTCTAGCACACGGGCGTGTGTGGACCTGTATCATTCTCGGGAATAATATCGTCAAACTGCGATACGGCAGCGAACACGGCTAGGTAGCTACCCGTGTCCTGCTCGAGATCATGCTTTGTCGAACACAAAATTTTCACACGGGCACTAACACGGGCGTGTGTTCACTCGTATCCTGCTCTGGATGATTGTATGAGAAAATTAATAAAAAACTATCTACACGGCCTGGCACACGGGTGTGTGTCCAGCCGTGTGGTCTTCGAGAAAAAGGATTCCTACATAACTTTAAGTCGAACACGGCTAGTCTAAACAAAGTTTTTATGAACACGGCCCTGCACACGGGTGTGTGTTAACCCGTGTGCCCCTCTGGTTCGAAATTACCTCCAAGGTGATTTTTACAAAAAAAATTTTATACTAACATTTAACTAGAATTTTACCCAAAATTTTATAAACTTAGAAAAGATTACTACATTACACTTAATCCAAGTCTAGCCGGAGGCATGATTCTTGGCGAGCAAAATCTTGAGGGAGCTCACCATAATAACGTTTTAATCAGTGTCCGTTAACTTTAAAATCTCCCTTCTCAGGGAGGCTTAGTTCGATGGTGCCATAGGGAAAAACTTCTTTGACTTGGAAGGGTCCGGACAACTTAGACCGTAACTTCCCTGGGAATAAACGATGTCGGGAATTAAAAAAGAGGACTTGATCACCTTTTTGGAATGTCTTAGGTTTGCGAAGGTGACGGTCATGGAATAATCTAGTCTTCTCCTTATATATCTGGCAGTTTTCATAAGCCATGGTTCTCCACTCATCTCATTCGTTAAGTTGAAGTTTTTGTTTCTCCCCTACAGAATTAGTGTCAAAATTCAAAGAGTGTATTGCCCAATATGACTTGTGTTCTAATTCTATAGGCAGGTGACATGATTTACCATAGACTAATCTAAAGGTAGTGGTCCCTATGGGTGTTTTGAAGGCAGTCCTATAAGCCCACAAACAATCATTTAGTTTCTTACACCATTGTTTTTTATTCCCTTCTATATATTTTTCTATGATTCTCTTAAGATCTTTATTTGAAACTTCAACTTGACCACTAGTTTGTGGATGATAAGGAGTGGTTATCATATGTGTGACCCCATATTTTTGTAATACTTTATCTAACTGTAGATTATAAAAGTGTGTACTCCTATCGCTAATAAGTGCACGTGGTGTGCCAAATCATGCGAATAAGGATTAAAAAAATTGAATTACTACTCTACTATCATTAGTAGGAAAAGCTTGCGCCTCTACCCACTTAGATACATAATCTACAACTTTCAAAATATATTTATTCCCATAAGAACTTGGAAATTCTCCGATAAAGTCAATCCCTCACACATCAAACACTTCGCATTAAAGAATATACTTTTGTGGCATTTCATGTAATTTAGAGATATTACCTGATTTTTGACAAGAATCACATGAAAGCACATACCTTTGGGCATCCCTGATAGAAGGAGCCAACCTTTTTAGCTGAGCGATTTGCTCCAAAGTGACCACCTGTAGAGCCTAAATGACACTACTCCAAGATTTTCCAGCCCTCCTCCGCTGATACACAACTACGTATAATGAAATCTGCACATATCCGAAAAAGAAAGGGGTCCTCCCAAAAGTAATATTTGAATTCAGAGAAAAACTTCTTTTTCTACTGATATGAAAAATCTTTTGGAAGGACCTTAGCCACAAGATAGTCTGCATAGTCGGTAAACCACAAATAATCGGTAATTATATTAGTAGATAATGCAAACAGCGATTCCTCCGAAAATGTATCACTAATCTAAGACTCATCTAACATTGTTCGTTGTGGATTTTCTAAACGTGAGAGATGATCTGCCGCTAAGTTTTCTGCTCCTCGTTTATCCCGAATTTCCAAATTAAATTCTTGCAATAAAAGAACCCAACGGATTAAACGAGGCTTTGCTTCCACTTTAGCAAGTAAATATCTTAGGGCGGAGTGATCTATGTATACTATCACCTTAGATAATGTTAAATAGGATCTAAATTTATCGAAGGAATATACCACTTCTAGGCGTTCTTTTTTCGTAGTTGTATAGTTTTCCTGTGCGTTATTAAGTGTTTTGCTAGCATAATATATAGCGTGAAAGTGTTTGTTTGGGTGTTGTCCTAAAACAGCTCCTACGGTAAAACTGCTAGCATCACACATGATCTCGAAAGGTTGAGCAAAATCAGGAGCGATCATAATAGGAAAATTAATTAATCTTTCTTTTAAGAACTCAAAGGCTTGCAAACACTCTTGATCAAAAATAAAAGGTGTGTCTTTTTCTAAAAGCCTAGTAAGTGGTTTAGAAATTTTAGAGAAGTCTTTAATGAACCGGCATAGAATCTGGCATGATCTAAAAAACTTCTCACTGCCTTAATGGAGGTTGGTGGTGGTAACTTTTCTATGGTTTCAATCTTTGCTCTATCTACTTGAATTCCTTGGCTTGAGATCTTATGGCCAAGTACTAACCCTTCTTGCACCATAAAATGACACATCTCCCAACTAAGCACTAGATTTGTTTCCTCACACCTCCTCAGAACTTTTTCTAAATTATTCAAACACAAATAAAAAGAATTACCAAATACAGAGAAGTCATCCAGAAACACTTCCATAATATCTTCAACATACTCATCAAATATAGCTAACATACACCTTTGGAAAGTGCCGGGTGCATTACATAAACTAAACTGCATACACCTATAGGCAATGGTACCAAATGGGCAAGTGAATGCTGTCTTCTCCTGGTCTTCTAGTGCTATAGTGATTTGGAAGTATCCAGAGAATCCATCTAGAAAACAATAATAAGAATGTCCTGATAAATGTTCTAATATTTGATCAATAAATGGTAGAGAGAAATGGTCTTTCCTAGTAGCATTATTTAACTTCCGATAATCAATACAGACATGCCAACCGGTTACTATTTGCGTTGGAATAAATTCATTCTTATCATTTGTTACTACTGTTAAACCACGCTTCTTAGGAATGACTTGTACAAGACTAACCCATGAACTATCTGAAATAGGATATATCATTCCAGCATCTAACAACTTAACAATCTCATCTTTCACTACCTCTTTCATATTTGGATTCAACCTACGTTGCGGTTGAATAGAAGGCTTATAGTTTTCTTCCAAAAGCATCTTGTGGGTGCAAAAACTAGGGTTGATACCTTTTATATCATCTATTTACCATGTTATAGCACCTTTATACGTCCATAACACAGTTATTAACTTTTGTTTTTCAAATTCAGAAAGATTAGAAGAAATAATAACTTGGTAAGTAGAATTAAATCCTAAGAATGTTTACTCAAGATGATTCGGTAATTTTTTAAGTTCTACTATCGGTGGATTCTTAGTATTACTCTTAAGAACTTCAAGATCTCCTTGTGTAATCAAACTATATTCAATTTCCTATTCATCGAAACAGATTTATCTAGATAATATAGATGTTCAACAATGTCTTGATTTTTGTCTTCTTCTAGATAACTATTAGTGATGCAAATCTCTAAAGGATCTCTATAATAATATTCAGAATTCATAGAAGTCATAATTATCAACACCATAGAAAAAGTAGCAACGATCATCATTATCCAAAGTTTGTTTATTGTATTTCCAATTTGAAAAGTGACTTCATCTTCCCCTACTCGCAAAACTAATTTACCATCAAAAACATCAATAAGAGCTCTAGATGTGGCTAAGAATGGACGACCTAGTATGAGTGGCACTTCTACATTTTCGTTCATATCTAGAATAACAAAATCGACGGGGAATATAAACTTATCTACCTTAACCAATACATCCTCTACTATTCCTCTAGGATACTTAACCGAATGATCTGCTGATTGAATACTCATTCGAGTGGGGCTAAGTTCTCCTAGACCTAGTTTCAAATATAGTTTATAAGGCATTAAGTTTATATTAGCTCCTAAATCCGCTAAAGCTTTATTCACTTGTAAATCACCGATTAAACATGGAATTGAAAATGAATTGGGATCGCTAAGTTTTTATGGTAATTTGTTTTGTAAAATAGTGGAACATTCTTCACTAAGTGTTACTAAAGATAACTCTTCTATTATCTTTTTATTTGAGATCAAGTCCTTTAGGAATTTAGCATACTTCGACATTTGAATAACTTCAGAAAAAGGTAGATTAACATGTAATTGTTTAAACATAGTTAAGAACTTACCATATTGTGCATCCATGTTCTCCTTGTTCAGCTTCGCTGGATACAGTATTGCTGGTTGATACTCCTTTGATTTTGAAATTATCTCGTACTGTCCTTCGCCACTAGACTCCTCTTGGGGTGCTTCCTTTATAATCCTTTTGTCTTGCAATTCCTTTCCACTCCTCAATTGGATTGCTTTTGCATGCTCCTTCGGGTTGGTTTCAGTATTACCCAGAAGTGTTCCTTGTTGCCTTTCAGATACCATCCTTGCGTGATGACCAATCTAGTTCTCCAAATTCTGAATAGACCTCCCTTGTTTCCGGAAAGCTACATCAGTTGTTTGCATATACTTGGTGAGTACATCTTCTAATGATGGCTTCCTTTGCTCTGGTTGTTATGGTTGTCCAAATAAAGGTTGCTTGCCCTGGTTTTCTTTGCCCTCCCTAAGAGAAATTAGGGTTGTTCCTCCATCCAGGATTATATGTTGAACTATATGGGTTGTTTGCTTGGTTGAAGAGAGGTCTGGTATTATTGCCCATATAGTCAACATGTTCATGCACTTGAGGTTCACAACAAGACATTCCACTAAATGAGGGGTCCCACTATTGAGGTACAATGGAGGGTGATGTAAAGATAGGTTATCCATCTTTTGGTGAAGCTTCTCCACTTGAATAGCTAAGGCAGTGACGACATCCACTTCATAGATTCCTGCAGGCTTATTAGGCTTTTATCTTACAGTAGTCCATTGATAGTTATTCATTGCCATGTCTTCTATCAACTGTTGAGCCACTTCAGGTGTCCTATTGTTCAAGGTGCCCCCACTAGTCGCATCAATCATCTATTTAGTGGTTATATTGAGACCATTGTAGAAGGTCTGAATCTAAAGCCATGAAGGTAGTGCATGATGGGGACACTTCCTTAAGAGTTTCTTGAATCATTCCCATGTGTCATACATGGATTTAGATTCTAGTTGAGCATACATAGAATTGTCATTCCTTAGCTTGCAGTCTTCGCCGGTGGAAATTACTTCATCAAGAACTTCTCATCCATCATATCCCATGTAGTAATCGACCCTCTTAGTAATGAGTTTAACCACTGCTTCGCCTTGTGCCTTAGTGAGAATGGAAACAACCTCAATCGAATGGCATTATTGCTAATCCCACTGATCTTGAATGTATCACAAATCTCCAAGAATCCGGCTAAATGTGTGTTGGGATCTTCATCTTGCAGGCCATCTTATTGGACATACTGTTGAACCATCTGAATAATACTCGGCTTCAACTCGAAATTGTTGGTGACAATTGGTTGTCTAATAGTGCTTGACCCAGTACCCTAGAGATTAGGTCTAGTAAAGTCAGACATGGTTTGCTCATTCTAGTTTGTCATCTTTTCTGAATTATTTGGATGATGATCTCCTAAGTTTACTGTTTCCTCTTCTAAAAGTTCGTTTGAATTATCTGTGTTATTAGTTCTCAAGTCCCTTTGGCCGGAGTTGTGAATAATCCGTTCTGGGTCAGGATGAAATGGTGTTAACCCAGAGTTTCTCCCCCTGGTCATAGACTAACAGACTACAAAACAGAGATTAAGTTATATAATTATACAGTAATTTAATTTACAATTATGTGTTAGTAATTTATAATTATATGCAATAAACTAATTTATAATTATTTGTTAGTAATCAAAAAATGGTAGATTAATAGAGTTTAAGCTTCCAAAATATTGAAAATGGAGTCCCCGACAATGGCGCCAAAACCTTGATGTGATTACTTTTTGCTCTATGTATAAACTATGTAGATAGGTAAAAGCTAACTTGATTTTACTCTCAGGCAAGTGCACCTATCAATCATAGTATAGGAGAAATCGATATATCGTGTCGTATTCCACAGGGTCTTTTCAAGTACTCGTGCTCACTCTCAATGTATTATCGTACCTATAATTAAAATTGATTGTTACCCTAAATTAACCTTATTAGGACTACTTGGATAAAGAGACATTAAAGGATTAAGGATAGTAAAAGGCAGATAATCTAAGAGTAATCACATGAGAATAATCACTCATTAATTCAATTCTATATAATCGTGTAATAACAAGATTATCGAATTTGTTGTATTGTAAGGGTTAAACCTCTATTGAATTATCTCTTGAGCAATTCAATACCTAAACCTAAGTTGAGTAAATTTTCTCTCGAACAATTCACAACAGTTATGTTTGCACTAATATAAAGTAGCCCTATCTAATACATAAATTTATGAAATCCTATCCCTAAGATATCATGAATCCAATTGTCTGTATTATCATGATCCAAACAACATATCTTTCGATCACGCGATTTGAAATAAAAAGAGAAAGAACACTAGAATATGAACGTATAAACATCATCACAAACATCCAATTTCTCAATCTAGAAGTTTGGGATTAAAATAAAACAAGTTCTAACTTCAAATCTAATATCAATCTCTTTTTTTGAAAGCATCCATAAAAATAAAATACCACGAATCCAAAGTAAAAACAACATACATGATTACTGAATCGATTCATAAAAACAAGTCTGATGCAAAATTTAAAAATAAAGTTAGACCCACTAAGAGAAAGGGAAGATTAAAAGAGATACATGAAGATGAAAACCATATGAATTATCTCCTTCAAATTTCTCCTTCACTTGAGTGCTCCACTTTCATTCTCCAAAAGTTCTCCAAATCCTCTTAATCCAAAAATCCATCTTCTATTTTTCATACAGGTTTTTATAGTCTTCTTGCAAACAGGGTTGAACACAGGCTCCAACACGGCCCTGTCCCAGTCCGTGTCCTAGGCCGTGTGGGAGGTTCAAAGGCAGTTTAACATGAAAAGATGTGTCTGGTCGTGGGCCATGTCATTTGACACGGCTGCGAACACAGCCGTGTTGTTCTTCATGGCTCCACACACGGCTTGGTTTGGCAGCAGGCCCGATAAGTACATGGGTAGGGACACAGCCGTGTTCCTACCCATATGGTGCTATGACCTCTCTTCCAATCCTTGTGATCTTTCCCGATAAGGACACGGGTAGTGACATGGGCGTGCTCCTACCTGTGTGTGCCCAATTCCAGTCCTGTCCTCAGTCATGTTGGATTCATGAACACCTCTGTTTTCTCAAAGACTTTTAGGTCCAAGGACTCGCAATACCTGCATTAAGAAGATGAATGAATAAATAAATAGCTTAATATAGGAAATAAAGAAAACTCCATAATGTGCTCTTCTATTCATGATAATTCAAATTCTTAAATATTTTCGCACAATTATAACGATTGGAGGTATACAATAGTGGGCATGATTATAAATATGATAGTAAAAAGGACATATAAAATTGTACTCATCAGGCATCATTATTTATATGGCGTGAAGGTAGATATATTCACGGACCATAAGAGCCTTAAGTATTTATTGGATCAGAAGGATCTCAATATGTGACAACGTAGGTGGATGGAGTTACTCAGGGACTATACCTTCCAAATACATTATACTCCAGGGAAGAGAAATGTCGTCGCAGATGCCATGAGTCAGAGGACTCCAGCAAGGGCAAATTGGTTGCAGATGCATGATGAGCATCTTATACAGGAGTTGGAGGCCTTAGACATTTCTTGTGTGGACAAAAATGCTACTGCAAGTGCATGCCTGAACTGGACGAAGGTACACTACGACCTTCCAGATAGGATTCGGAGAGCAACGAAACTTGATGAAAGTCTACAACGCTATGCAGTGGATGGGTTAAATGGCCAATTCTTCTGGGATGATGGCTTCTTGCGAAAAGGTGATCGTTTGTGTGTCCCGAGTATGGGTAAATTAAGGGAAGAATTGATGTATGAAGCTCACTTTACGAAGTGCTCAGTTCACCCAGGGAGCACAAAAATGTATAAAGACATGAAAAAGCTGTTATGATGGCCGGTCATGAACATATACAAAGCGCATTATGTGGCAAAATGTCAGACATGTGCCTTGGCAAAAGCTGAATGTCAGAAGCCTGGAGGTTTCCTAAAGTCGCTACCTATTCCAAAATGGAAGTTTGATGATATTTCAATGGATTTTTTGCACGGTTTGTCGAGATCTCAATACGGTAATGATTCGGTTTGGGTGATCGTGGACCGGTTGACTAAAGTGGCTCACTTCATTTCGAATAATATGGATGATTCAGTGGAAGTTTTGGCTAAGCTTTATTTTGAACAAATAGTACGGTTGCACGGTGTTCCCTGTAGCATCGAAAGTGATCGAGACGGGCTCTTCACTTCAAATGATTGGAGACTAATCCATCAATTGTTGGGGACAAAATTACAATTCAGTACGGCCTTTCATGCACAAACGGATGGTCAAGCTGAGAGGACCAACGGAACGATGGAGGACATTCTTCGAATGTGCGCCTTGGATTTTGGGAAAAGATGGGAGGATCATCTCTATATGGTAGAATTCGCCTACAATCATAGCTTTCAAGCTAGTATCAATATGGTGCCTTTTGAAGCTTTGTATGGTAAAAAGTGGCATACACCATTAGCTTGGGCGGAAACAGGCGAATCTAAATTATATAAGTGTAAGAAAGTCGAAGGGGCAAATTCGACAATAAGCTCTATTCAAGAGAGGCTGGTTGTAATGCCCCGTATTTTTCGTTGAATGATTGTATATGCTTGATGTGTGTTACGTTGGCTTTGACCGTTGTTCGAGCATGGTTTTCCCGCGGGCTTTCGAGTGGCTGTTTTGGTATCCCAGTTGCACGATTCCCCAGCAAGCCGGAGTCCACTTGTGGGGACTCGGTGAGGCCTCTTAGGGAATGCTTGCACTTTTTCATGCCCGGGTAAGGTTGCTCAAAACGGGTTGTGTATGGCCGATGTGTACAGAAAACAAAAAGGGGTAAAAAGTTCTTAAGGAAGAAATGGTCTAGGATGAAACAGAAACACTTTTCACAACAGGGAAAAATGGTCGTTTTTGTGCGTGACACGCCCCCCGACACGGGCGTGTCGGGGTGTGACCTAGGGCATGACCTGGGGCGTGACCTCCTTGACTCGACGAATTTTCTTGCATCGAGTTGAGCTCGACGAATGGGGTACACGCCCCGTGACACGGGCGTGTCACGAGCCGTGTCCCGCTATGTCGAGTGTCGAGTGTCGAGTGTCGAGTGTCGAGTGTCGAGTGTTGATTGTCGAGTGTCGGGTGTCGAGAGAGGGGACACGGTCTGTGACACGGGCGTGTCACAGGGCGTGTCCAGCTTTGTCGAGTGTCGACACTTTGAGTCGACGAGATGTCGAGACACGGGTACACGCCCTAGGTCACGGGTGTGACCGACCCGACACCGGCGTGTACCCGGCCATGTACCTTGTGGATAAGCTGGAAATTGTTGGCGTCTGCATCGCTTAAGGTACACGCCCTGTGACATGGGCGTGTCACAGGGCGTGACAGGGCCGAAAATCAATTTTTTCCAGTTTTTTGTGTCGTTCATTTCTTTGATTCTGGATCAAATGGTCCAGCTCTGTTCTGGAGGAAATAAGGCCGAAACAGAGATTTCTCCTCCTCATTTCACCTTCTTCTTCATCTTCTTCCTCATTCCAAAAGGACATCAAGGGAGCAAAGCTAAGACAAGGGAAGGAAAGAGAGGAGCAGCCGTCGCGGTGTCATCGCGGTTCAGGCAAGCGGTGTTCTTCACCCTTGCCAATCTTGTTTTCTTGTTCTTTGATTATGCAAGTTTAGCTAGCTTTTCTCTTTCTTACTAGCTTGTAAATTTGATTAGTCTTGTTCCTCTTGTTTTTATTTAGTACTCACAAAAATGAATTCTTTTGTTCCTTCGAGTCTTACATGCTTACCGCCTAATTATCGAATTTGTCCCTATGCTCAATTAATTCTTATGCTCATTTGATTCATGTAGCCTTTCTTGTTCATGTGATTCTTTCTTGTTCATGTCGTAATCATGTTAGAATACGCTTGTTGGTTTGGTTAGCATTGTCCTTTGTGGAATAAGGAGAAATCCAAATGCTAATAAGTTTGACATAACATGGGTAATGTGTAGGCATGAGTAAGGACGATGAAATGAAACGTGTTTAGCTTGGGTTATGGTGAGTTTTGCTTATGGTGTTGAGCTTGGGTTCGCTTATGGTGAGTTTTGCGAGGCGAATTATGAACCATGGCAGGAGCGTTTGTGTGAGGATTCGGTAAGGGGTGGTGTGGTTTCAGCCTTTGGGGCCACCGGGTTTGGATTTGTGGTGTAGAGCACCGTTTTGGCCCCGATTTGGGCTGGCTTTTATAGGTGTGTTCCACTTTAGGGCCTCCACCAAAAGACCCTTGCGGAATCGAACTCAACCGCTGCTTATGTTTCACTTGTATAGTTGTTTCTTGTTCTAAAGATGATGGAATGGTCATGTGTATTGCCTTTTTGCTCCTGCGTGTTGAGCAGGACTTGATAAGAATTGCACGCACTTGGTGTGTTTTACACTTTGGATTGACAGCGTTTAACACTTGTTTTCCACCTGTTCTTTTCACTCATTTTACTTACATGAAACATTGCTACGGGGTCGGTAAGCCCCTTCGTCATATTTTCTGAACTTCATATCATATTGTGTAGCTTGATGATTGCTGAGGTGTTCTTTCTTGAATGCCTCAGGTGCAGGTTGTAGTCGGTTGAGCGGCTAGTGCTTGGGTCGACTTTCTTTGGAGCTAGTCGAGCTTACTTAGCGAGGTAGTTCTTTACTCAATTGTACAGACATACATGCACCCCAATGGGTTCGTGTCAGCTTGTTGGCGCCCATTGGTGGCTTTCTTTACTTGTGATATATGAATGCTAGACTGCTAATGTGACTCATTTGGATGCGATGATGTCTCCTTGCTCTTGGGAAGGATTTATGCTAGATTGCATTAGATATTTTCAAGATAAAACAAACCTATTATCCTAGATCATGCATACATGTTTTGATAACCTAAGAATTTTCCAAACAACGTAAAAAAACGAGGATTTCTTATATGATTATAAATCTAGGATGCATAAGATCGTCATAAGTAAACTAAAGTATTTTCCGCCGCGTACAAACATACGTTTTGATCCATAAGGCCGAGGGATACGGCCACCAAACTAAACAGTTTTCTTGCATTCAACTGATGGTTTTCAACTACTAAGTAAGCGTCGAGGTTTTGCCTGAGCATGTGCAGTTATCCCCTGCACGACGCGGCATCATAACCCGTAGTTCCTCTTGCTCTGATACGATGTACTCGTTGAGGAAATGCGGGTTGAGACACTGGTCATTGCCCAAGATAGGCAAGCAAAATATTACAACGCCAAACACCAAAATGTGGAGTTTGTGGTGTGCGATTGGGTATATTTGAAAATTAAACCTTTCAAGGGCGTGTACAGGATTCGGCGCTTGAAAAGGCTGAGTCCGAGATATCTTGTCCCATTTGAGGTGGTGGAACGAGTTGGAGATCCTGCCTATCGGCTAGCTCTTTTAGAGGAATTGAGTGAGTTGCATGATGTGTTTCACATATCAGTGCTTCGGAAAGCGGTGAAGGATCCAACTAAAGTGATTGCGAATGATCGCGTACCGGTCGAATCTGGGCTAACGACGAAGGTGAGGCCCATTCGGATCGAGGATAAAGCAATTAAGCAACTGCGGAATAAGACAATCGGGATGGTCAAGGTCCGGTGGGACAACTGTGGCGTGTAGAGCTAACATGGGAGCGGGAGCAGACCATGCGTGCTGAATATCCCGAGTCGTTTAACTAAAAGGTTGTAACATTTGGTTTTGTTGAGTAGAACCTATTTGTTGTAACAAAGTGATTACTGGTTGATTCTTGGTACCGTATGCAAATTTCGGGAGGAAATTTTTATAATGTGGGGAGGATTGTAACACCCCAAAAGGAGTGTGGTCTTTGGGGGCTACCGTGCGACGATAGTCTTATCGCTGGCAGTAGCTTAGTGATTTAAATGACCTAGCGCTCTGGTTGAGTATCGCGGAGCTAGCGCGCCGCGGTATCCTCTCAATGCTTTTGACCACTCAACGCTTTCGATCACTCAATGCTTTCGAGCACTCAACGATGTCAAAAAATCGTCGAAAGCGCTAACGCCAGGCGGTAGGATTTACCGTGCCGTGCTAACCGATTGACGAAAGTCGAACGGGTTACCGCGAATCACTAACGCTAGGCGGTAGGAGTTACCGCGCCGCGCTAACCATTCAACGAAAGTCGAATGGGTTACCGTCAAACGTTAAAAGGTTATCACGGGGAACTAGCTCGGATAGCGGCACCGACGGGTCAAAGCCGTTACCGCCTATGTTACGGCGCGACGGTAGCTTTTGTATAAAGATTGACTTGAGATTTTATTCTCATCTTGTTATATACTTTATCTGCTCTACTAGAGAGGGAAGAGGAGGAACGTCCAGGAGATTGTGTGAAGAGCGATCCAAGGTTTGCTTGTGAGTGAAATCGCAAGACGACGCTAGATCCCTGGAGAGGAAGTTGTGGCAATCAATTTCATCCAGATCATAGATCACGGTCATGGCTCCGAAGAGATATTCAAGGGTAATGAGTTTCTCTCGGACAAGTGAAGTCCTCAATATGCTTATTTTCATGGATCCCCTCACCAAAAGGTGAAAAAGGGTGGATTCCAATGGGTAGATCGGTTTGAACCCCATATATTCATGCATTTAGATTCGAAAATGTATAGTACTGAATAGGCATGTTGTGTGAAGGCCATCTAAACAGGTTGGTCTGGATTGGTGATGTTAATTTGCATGTCGGAGAAGACTCTGTGGATATGCATGTGAAGTACGTGTGAAATCCGGAGTCAAGGGGTGTGACGGATGCTGTACCAAAGTATTGGAAGAATTTCCAGGAAAATACCTATGAATGATCACAATTTTTTGAATTATTGATGTCGCCAGGCGATAGTGAGTGTCGCTAGGCGATATCTCCTTGGGAGCTATTGTCATGAGGCCTGTCTTTAAGAGACCTGGGGGTCGTTGGATGTAGGTTGTGTGCTTAAGTTGCCTGTCCTATGGTGGGTGCCAGCCCAAAATGGACAAAGCCATGTGGATTGTAATGAGTTGAGCCGTGAAAGACAACTACTGTGCCAACAAGTTAGGTACCTCTGAACAACTGGGTCGTCAAGTTAAGTACCTCTGAATGGGCAGTTGGTCGTCAAGTTAACTACCTATGAATGACGTAGTCATCAAGTTAAGTACTTTTGAATGACAAAGTTACCGTTAATTCATGTACCTCTGAACGGTGGTGTTACACGGAGGAGTCCGGTACACCGAAAATATGCCGTGAGTGCACGGGGCGTGTGGTCGTTGGGACAACGTCTGTGGTGAGTGGTGCTTAAACGCACTTTGTTGTTGCCACCATATATATATATATATATATATATATATATATATATATATATATATATATCTGTGTGTGTGTGTGTGTTATGCCTTGTTTGCAGGGATGGATAAATGCCCCCCCCCCACCTGAGTAAGGGGTGGGATCGTTATAAATGGGTCAGCAAAATGCTGACCGTTACTTTGTTTGCCACGTTTTGATAAGCCCTTTTGTGCAGGTACTGGAAAGCTAAGGGGAAAGTAGCGGGCTAAAGCCCATGTGTTGCAGTTGGCTGGCCGTCGAAGGCTCAAAAGCGAATATTTACTGTTTTCATGTGTGGTCAGCATGCGTGCCGATGTACGAAGTCACTTGTATTAACCGAAACAATTTTATTAAGGCTACAGCCTAAACATGTGTTACATGTAATATATTATGTCATTCTTTTTGTGTAGTGGACATTCTTATTGTATATAGGTTCCTCACTTAAAATGGTTCCGCTAGAATGCTTTGTGGTAGGACGCGTGTCTGCTTGAACTTGGGTTTGGCTTACTATATGTAATCGACTTATCTGTCCGTGGTATACAACGTCGGGCCCCGGCAGAACCTTCTGTCATATGCTATGCGATGGATGGGGGCGTTACAGGGGGTGAATAAGGTTTGGTTCGTTAATTGAAATTTAAAAATATTACGTCCCAGGAAATCGAGTTCTGGAAGCTACCTCGGGGCGTTAGGTAACTAACATGCGGCTGTAAGTTTATGAACTCGTTTTCCTGCGCAGATCAGAGTTCAAATCCTACAAGCACACAAATTCTCTAAGCATTCACAACACACATCCAGAAGTAATCAACACATACATGAAAGATTTCATTGCACGAATTCAAAGCAACAATAGTTCTAGATAAGTACACAAAGGGTGATCTCCATGATGTCGAAGATCTAAGGCGATGATTAGAAATGATCTTTTGGTTTCTATACCGATCTACTCTACGGACCGGTTGGCTCTCTCCTTTTCCCTCTAAGAAAAGCCTTCGAGCCGGCTCTTCACCTCCACACAAGGAAGGGTCTTAGAGCCTTGCTAGATCATCCTGATCTAGACATCCTTATCCCTAGGATGATTTCCCATGGAGTCCTACTCGGATTCCAATGACCTTTACCGGTCGATTTTTCTATTCACAAGATTTAGAAAAAAAAGAAAGATTACAAGAATAAGAGATGTAAATATTTCTAACATGAAGTTCTCCCTCTTAAATAATTCTCAGTAGAATGATCCACGACCGGTGCTTGAGATCTCTGTTTGATGGAAACCGGTCGGCTCTTCGTATTCGATGTAGATCTTAGATTATCGGAGTCTTTCGATCACGAGCGGGAGGGAGATGACTGTCTTCTTCTTCGATGGAGACTTGTGGAACGGAGCGCAGGGAAGAGCAACTGAACCCTAGAATTCACGAACTCCCATCCTTTCTATTTCTTCAGGTATCAGGAGCAAAAACCAAGGCGGCTTTTATACGTCTTCATAAAAATAGGCTACCGTCGGCGGTAAGACTAGCGCCCGGCTATAGGTTCGCGCGCTTATTGTGCCAGTTGTCGTCCAAATCTGAAATAACATTTAAAACGAACATTTGTCGTTTAAACATTGCTAGCGCCGCATGGTTACAGCTACTGCCGTGCGGTAATATGGAGCACGACTATTCAGAGCAGTTGTCGAGTTGTCGAGAGGCTAGCGCGGTGCGGTAACTGCTATCGCATGCGGTAGCATGACATTTGTCGAAAGGTCCTGCTTGATGTTTTTCGAGAACCTAGCGCGACGCGTTAAACTCTATGGCCTGGCGGTACTTTGGTTTTTCGAGAAATTCGGCTCGTTGTTTGTCGAATGACTAGCGCGGCGCGTTAACTTCTATCGCCTGGTGGTACTTTGGTTTCGAGAAATCATGCATCCGTCGAGAAGGCTAGTGCTGCGCGTTATCACTACCCCATGGCGGTAATTTCCAGAGAGCTTGCCCAAAATAATTCACCGTGTTAGCGCGTGCGATAGGACTAGCGCGGGGCGGTAACTTCCCGTGAGCTCTGTCCATTTAATTCACAGCTACCGCTCGGTGTTAGAGGCTATAGGAAGCATCTTTTTCTTCTCTTGCACCTATCAACCTGCACACTATATCAATAGAAGACGTGATCAAATACAACCTGGGAGTTGATATTCTCAAACTCATGGAATCTAAAACATCAGTTCCAAAAATTGCACCATTGCGGTCGCCCCCTGTTGACAGTTTCAACATTCTGTAGTTGGAAGAGACCGTGACGACGACTATAACTTGAATGGTCACCTTGGAAACCAAAGCAAGTCACAATTCACGTCAACCCCATGCATCGGAACTGCAATCTGCGCCTGAACAACTCATTGAAGGGTCATTAGACAATATCATTGATCAACTAGTTCAGCAAGAGATTGATGTTGGGCTTGCCGGTAGCATTCATTGAACCAAAGTGATCGCCCCCGCGTACGCCCGCATTGCTTCCCGTCGTGTGGATCTGCTCGAGCTGACCCACAATGAGACCCAGAATCGTTGGAAGTATCTTGCACGCCTCAAGAAGCGTGTGACATCAACCACATCGGCACGAACAAGTCATCATTCCCGTTTGCAAGCGCATTCCAGGGCAGCCCACCATCACGGTGATCCAATCTCCATTAACATTCAGTCATCGCCGCCGACAAAACCATCAGTTCCAGTCGCATTTCCGACCTCCCCCAAATCAAATCAATCGTCCTCTTCTGCGGTCATCACGACGGCGGAGGCACCTGTTGTGGCCAACATGACTGCTGTCATCGAGATTGGTTTGCGTCCGCCATTCATGGTCGATCAACTGTTGCCTAGTTTAAATCAGATATTGGCGGCCACCGTCCCCGCCCCATCTACAGGGGAGCCGTTTTCCCAAATAAAGAAGGAGCTGCTCAATTACTTGCTGACCAATCCAGCAGATCGCTCCCATGTGAAATCGGCGACTAGTGATCAAACGTCTTGGAAGAGGCTAGTCAAGAGTTTCTTGTACTAGGCGTGAGTCGCGCAGGTAATGGGGATGAACCAGTTTCGGTCCCGATCTGATGAACAACTCAAGCAAAAGATCAAGGATGATAACAAGTAAAAGAGCTGCTAGCATTAGGTGCTCACTTCTCTGTTATATTATTTTTTCTTTATGTTCTTAAAAGAAAGAAATGAACTTATGCTGATAAACTATGTGCTTTGTATGATTGTTTTGGTTATTGAAGGTCTCGTCATTTATAGAGCGGGAGAAATAGTTCTGGGTTTTGGCTGTGAGTTGCTTGGCTTATGATCTTCTAGTGTGATTTTGATTTTGGTTTATTTGTTGATGCAGGGCTTATAAATCTTAAGTTCCTTTGCTCTGGTGTTTTCTGAGGCTTTGGATGATACTCCTTTTACGAATTCACCTCTAAGTTATTTTGAGGTCATGGATTCCCATCTCAAGGTAATTTTCATTCTGTTGGATTATGCAGGCTAGTGAATCCATCACTAGTGAATCCATCACGAAAGCTTATGATCAAAAGTGTAATCAGCTAAGACACCAGTTTTCCAAAGATACAAATGCCCGAGCTATTGACAAGATGCGAGCTACTGTGAAGGATCTGCATTCACGTGTAAGTGGGACTATTCAAGCAGTTGATTTTATTTCTAGACGAATCAAGAAACTTAGAGATGAATTGCAACCACAGCTTGCAAAATTGTGGCAAGGGTAAATATCTGTTACCTGCTACATTTTTTACATTTGTTGATTGCAATGACATCTTGTTATTCTTTTCTACTTGAAATTCGAGATGGCTCATATCCATTTCTGAACAATACATTTTAGAAAACTCGCAGAGGTCCATTTGTTTGGACGGAATTGAGTTGTGGATGGATCAATTTCATTGTATGGTAAACTAAATTTTTTCAACTTCGTCGGAATTGGGGTCCGGTGCCAATTCTAAAATTCAAATGTATTTTTGTCCCAACTGACAGAGCCTTAATGTTTTTTTGCTTCCCTAGTGAATTTTATGCATTCCATCGAAACTTTCATTTAAAATTGTCTGAGTTGAGCTTCATTAATATTTTATTACTGATTAATTTGTATTATTTGTTTTGTCTCATTCCATTTCAACATCTACCTCTTTCTTCTAACCGCATTTGGGAAGGCTTTTCCTCCTTTCTGTTTTCTAGAAAACGCTACCACACATAATATTGTGTTTGTTTTAAGGAATGATGACCTTTAAAAAAGGCAAAATAACCCTTCAGATGAGAAATTTTCCGTTGATAGAGAAAACAAACACAATATTATAAACGGTGACGTTTTCTAGAAAATGGAAAGGAGACAAAGAACCCTCCCAAAACGGAAATAAAAATCTAGTTCGTCTAGAAGCATTTTGACTATTACTTCTATACATTTGATTTTAATATATATTTGATGGTAATCAGTCAAATTATTCAATAACTGGATGCCCTAGATTGATGTGGACGCCACAAATGTCTTGCAATAACCAAATCTATCATTCAAAAAATCAGATGCCATCACAAAATAATCAAAATTGTGTGAAGAAAATATTGAGGATTATTAGAATACCAGAAAAAGGATTCATAATTTTTTTTAAACTGATACTACAAATCGAAGTTCGACTCGAGTACCTTGGATGACATGGCCTAAGTTATGTGGTGTTTGCAGGTTGATCAGAATGTGGAAAGCTATGCTTGAATGCCATCAGAGCCAGATCATGACAATCTCATCAGCATATCAGGCTAAGAACTCCATGCCACCATCCGGAAGCACGGATTTCTCCAAGCAAGTGGCCATGAATCTCCGAGACGAGGTGTTGGGTGAAAACCCATATCTTCATCATTGCTTGCACACAAAGAACATGTTGGTTTGAAAGTGCTGATATGTGATTGACAAGCTTATCAACTCAACTCCACTCTCCAATGCAACTTGTTGGCCTTTAATTGGAAGTGAATGAGTTTTCATTTTATCAAGATTTTGGCTAGCTGCATTGACATCTACTGATTGAGTTACTATCAAAAATGCATTTTGATTCTTATTCAGGTTGTGTTTTAATGGATTTTTTTGTTAATTAGGTTGTAATGGATTTTCTTGCTAGAATATGCAGGCATGTCTTGAGGTTGTTGATTATGTTTTAATGATTTTTTTATTAGTTGGGTTGTGATAGTCTGTTTGGAATTAAGAACTCTGCTTCTTCTTTTTCCTGCTCCCATGATTGGTTGTACATTTAAAACTGATTTTGATATATTTGTGTTAAATTGAAAATATATATTTCATTTTATTGGCAATATTTTTAAAAACTATTCTGAATTTACAATTTTTTGAACTGCGAATAAAGACATTGGATTGCAAATAAATTCAATGGACTGCGATTAGTAATTAAAGTACTGCTTAAAATGTAATATTTTGTGACGTTTTTTCGAAAAGCGTTATTGTAGAGTTTTAACTACGATGATATTTTATAAAAAAACATCGTGATATAGTTATTATTTTTCTCATCATTTTCTTTGAAAGTGTCGCAATAAATCAATTATTTATCATGATGTTTTTTTCGAAAAAGTGTTACGATAGATCAACTACCAATTATGACATTTTTAAAAGCGTTGCATCGTGCTACGGTGACGTCCGCAATCATGACAATTTGGTGAAGTTTTTATAAATGTCACGAAAATTAACACGACGCTTAAAAATCGCCGCTAAAGACAAAAAATGCTGCAGTATAACAACTTTGTTGTAGTGGTTCAAAAATGATGTTTCATCTAATTATTTTTAATAGCTAGCGAAATACATATTATTTGACATGGTGATTGGTTTTTGTATTGTGTTAATGATCATGAAGAGGTGTTCATTGCAGAAAATCACATAGATGGAATGAAGAAAGTGTAAACAAAATTTTTAATGGAAGGGGTAACATATCAGAAGAGCTTGTAGAAGGCACTGCAACAAAAATATTCAATAAAAACTAAAAACATTAAAGAGATGTTGAAAGTGTGAGTTAGATCTTATATACTCTAAAGGGGGGGTGAATAGAGTATGGTGCTTGCTAAAAACTTTTACAACAGTTGTTGTATTCTTATGTGAACAGGGAAGCAAATAATAAAGAGTAAATCTAATCACAGAAACTATCTAATCACAGAGCAACCTAGCCATAAATCACAGCCAGAAACAAAAGAAACACAAGCAACCAGAAGACATAAGGAGCTATAGTGGTTCCCCAATCAACCTGGGTACATCCACTCTTCTACCACCCTAGGTAGGAATCCACTACAGGATGAGTTGATCAGGTGTCCTGGGCACCAATGAGCTTTTGATAAGGTGCTCAAAAACCAAACCAGATTTTTTGATCAGGTGTCTTGACACCAACGAGCTTTTGATAAGGTGCTCAAAAACCACACACAAACTTTTGAAGGGAGTTTGAAAAACCCTTTACAGCAGAGAGAGAGAGAGAGGGATAAGAAGATCTTCTCTGTCAACAGTCATAGAGAAGATTGTGGATGTTGTCAAAGCTCCCCCTGAGATCTGTAGTTGTTCAGGAAGTGAAGCTTTGTAGTAGGGTGATAGGCCTTCTGAAAATTAATCTCCAGCAAATGATGATTTCAGCAACAGCTGAAATGTGAGGTGTCTGGAGTCTTGAATGATGATGGCCTTGAACACTTGAATCAAAAGAGATCTGAAGATTTCAGTTTGTTGATCTCCTTTTGGTGTTGGTGTTCTTGTGTGAATCTTTGAGACTAAGGATGTCTACAACTCTTTCTCTTTCTCTTATGTGTTCGTTGTTGTAAGAGTTGTTGCAGAAGAAGTTTTGCAGAGAATGAATATTGCAGAATATGTGTCTCTCCTTGTTCTTCTTTTTCAGTTCTGAAAAATTTAATCTTTTATTATCTTGATGTCTGAATAAAAATGATCCACTATCAAGATAGCCGTTGGCCTGTCATAAATGACTTCCTTAACTATAATTATCTTCTAGAGGAAAGTCCAATAAAACATTTCTCGATAATTCTTTGAAACTTGCTCCAGATTAAATGAAAATGGCTACAAGATCTCTGAATTAAATGCTGACAATAATTCCACAGCTGTCCTAATTTGAATTTTGAAAAACATTGAACTCTTCAAAAAAACGTCGAACTGAGCTCCACTATCGTCGAACTGAGCTCAGAGATTTGGACTTGGACAGAAACAGAGATCGTCGATCTGAGCTCAACTATCGTCGAACTGAGCTTAGAGATTGAGAACCAAACTGGAGTCAAGATCGTCGATCTGAGCTCGAAGATCGTCGAATGGAGTTCGACGACTTGTTGAAGTTGAGCTCAGCGATCGTCGATGGAGTTCGACGATCCGTCGAAGTGAGCTCAATGATCGTCGATTGGAGTTCGACGATTCGTCGTACTGAGCTCGACGAAATGACTTAGTTTCCAGACTGAAAAACCTTGGTCTTGAGGGTAGCTTCCAAACCTAAGTACTAACCCTTAGACTCAATTCTACTTGACCTTTAGATCTATACAATGAGGTCAAAACAAGTTTCCTAAGAGACATAGTGATCCTGACCCAAATTAGTAATAGGGTGTTCCAACAGATGTCAATTGACTTCCAAGGATTGTACATTAGTTTATATATATACATTCATGTTGAGTCTTTTTCCCATCTGGATGCTGCCGAACAAAACCCACATGACCACATCTCTCCCTACCTTCCTTTATTTTCTTCCTTTCCCCCTTCTCTCTTTCTCCCTCCCCACTTTTCTTCTCTGCCCCCATTTTTCTCTCTCTTCCCTCTCCCCCCATTTTTCCAACTCAAATCATAAAAAAACATTTTTCATAAAAAGCCTAATAAACTATTCCTGATACATCGCTTTCTCTCCCGCAGCCTCTCCGCTCTCCACCTCTGCTATGTCCGGTGGCCACGACATCCCCTGCAGCACCGCCCGACGCAACACTGCCCGACGCAACTCCGCCCGCCGCAGTACCTCCCGATGTAGCTTCTCCCGCTGTAACACCTCCCGACACAGCTTCGCCCGTCGCGGGGAGGATGGGTGTTGGCGGCTTCCTTTTCCAAGGCGACAACGGAGTGGGGAGGATGGGCGGTTCTTGTCCGCCTTCCTCGGGGACCTCCGACGACAGATCTACAAGGTGAATCCCGCACCTGCACCTCCTCACTTCACGATCCATCACTTCCTTTCCTTCAGGTAGTAAACCGCCCCTTCTTGCCTATCTCCTTCTTTGATTTGGTGAAGAGTACTGTCCAGGTGAGTTCAGAGGATGTATCTATGGATGCTGACTCTTCCAGTGATCTCCTTATCTCAACTGTTCTGTGCAAAAATTCTTGATGGACTCAATCCACTTGTCCCTCATGCTAGCATTAAGCCGCCTCTCTAGGCACTTTCATCTGACGGATCAAACCTAGCTTCCAGATCTGTGGTGAGCAGAACACTGATCTGGTACCTCAAATGGTTGACCTAAAAGCATGTTTTGATGTGAAGTATGATGTTTTTGGAGCTGCTGGTTTTGAAACTGATGAGGAAACATATGTCCATGAACACCAATTTGGTTAAATTCAGTTCTAAAATGGAGAAAATAGCTAGCATACATGCCACCTTGAGTTGTATTCAAGCTTCTGCCTTGAATGGCAGCTCCAGGACAAGTATCAGGTGCAAAAGGATGGGTACTGGAAGAACTAAACTAATCCTTTTTTGTGAATACAGTAGGGAGTCTAAGACAGAAGGATTAACCCGGTGAATCTAGTCATCTATACCAGCTAAATTGGACGATATGGGACGCCTAGCGTGTGAACCTTCCAGCTCAGACCACAACAATCCAAATGGATTTGTGTCATTCTTATGTAGTTTCATATGACTAGTCATACGAGGTTGTCCAATTTCACTTGTCATAAAAGTTCACCTGAAATTCTTTTTCTTGTAATCAGAAGTATTTTTTTTTGCATAAAATAAACCGACCCCATTTTCTGATTTCAGGTTTGAACCGACCCCATTTTCTAATTCCAGATTTTGCCGGATTGGTGAATCCAATCTACAGGTCAATCACAGAGTTGCACTTTTTTACTCTAAATACCTTGCTATGAAACTATATCTTCATAATTTTGGTAAGAATTTTTGGAAGTCAATTGGATCATATGAATTTGATTTGTTTCCTCGATTTGTCTTTTAGTCACAATGGGAATGACCTAATCACTACTCCAAAGCATCACTTTTCCCCTATTTGAACAATTGCAGTATGAAATGGCTAGGGAACTCATGAGAAATCTCCATGGAATTCATTATTATTTGTCAATAATCTTAATAATTCATATACCTACATCTCTATAAGAATTCCTTACAGTTTATTGGTTATGCATTGTTGATTCTTATTTGCAAAAGATGTTCTTACTATGTTGCAGTCTGCACTTCAGCAGAAATATACTAATTAACTCAAATCAACTTAGGAAATGTTTTGCAGCATATTGAACGCATCAGGCACCTGGAATGTAGTTGATTATCATTTGTATTAGCTCTTATATACTTTATAAGGCACCTAGAATGTAGCTGACTTATCTCTTATATACTTTATAAAGTTTCATATAACTCATATCTAATATTTCATGCGTAAATACAATGCCCAAGATTGATATGCATAATATGTATGTTCTATTTAAACACTCCAGCGGGGCCAATTGAAATAAAGAGAACAAAAAGCAAAAGAAAGATAATATAGGAACATTTGAGAAGGTAATGACCAGCTATGATTTGAGTTACTTGGTTTTCGTGTGTGTGGTAACCCAAATTCGGTTATCTGTTTTGCATTTGTAGAGTTCAACGATGAAGGTAATGTTCATTCTATAATTGGGTTCTTAAAACTATTGGCATTGCTTAATTAATTTAAAATGTTGAAGGCTATAGGAAGCTTCAAATCAAGCACTGGTTCTGGCCATCCTTTAAAAATAGGAAACCCTGCCTCTTCCTCCATTAGCATGAAGTGGTCTTCGGAATTTCATTTATGAAGAGATTGTTGTTGCATGCTCAAAATTTTCAGCTGATAGGTGGGTTTCTGAAGGCATCTCGTGAACTGTTTATAAAGCCACATTTGGAGATGATTTAACTGGATTGGCTAAGCTTGAAGCCACAGTCACCCTCTTCATGAGCCTTCCTGAAGATCTAAAAGTTATGTGGATTACGACTAGCTATAAGAATCACTCTGAGTAGAAGATGATGTTGAGTTTTTATTTGTGTAAGTGAAGTGAACATGTAGCTTTTCTTAATTATTGTTTTATAATATGTTAATTGTTAATGCTATTGTGAACATGTTAGCGAACATATAACTTCTAATTTAGATGTTTTATTCATGTGAACAATATGCTAAGATACAATGATGTCCATTTATATTTTCTACATCAGGTATGCATTTTATACCTCTTTTTCATTTTGGTATGTTTTTTAGTTTGTAAATAAGTTTTTTACCAATTGAGAAGTTAACACAAATAGCTTATGTGATTGAACGAATTTCAGCTCACATGATCAAATGTAAATGATATGTTCTTCGAGATCAATTTCTAACAATGACAATATGTTGAATCAATATGTTGAATCAATCAGTATGTTGTTCATGATTAGACATGGTTTATTTTACGTTTTTGTTCTTTCTCATTTAATTGTTCATGTCAAAGCAAAATTCTCCTTAGGAAACCTCTGAGAAGAAACTGCTTTCAGTAATGGCTTTGTCTACTGAGGGTTATGCCATTCAACCTAATCTTCATGCTTGTAAAATTTGTTGGTTTGCTTTATTTATTGATATTCCTGATAAATTATAAATGGTGATTGGTTCATCCAATTAGATTTTCCTTTAAATGCTTTATGAACCTTCAGGTCCTTGCTGTATGGAATTCGACGTGTTATTCATCTTCTGTCAGGGAGCTATCGTTAAATTAAATTGACCAATGCGCACTCATTCATGTTAAAGATTTCACATGGGTCATCTTATGGAATTCTTATGCTTGAAACATGACTCTTGAGTTGGCTCTGCTTGCTCGTGCTTCGTGCTTACCTGCCTAGTCCCCTTGCTCCACGTGCTTGGCTTGAAACATCTTATGGAGCCATATTATGGAATTCAAGCTTGAAACATGACTCTTGAAAGTTGTTTTAAAGTTTTTCACATGTTTATTATATCATACTTACATTCAATTCCTAATCGATTTATTCACTCATGTAAACGAGCAAATTAATTGCATGCATATTATTTTTTATCTGAAAATAAGCCGTTGTTATTTGCAAATCCGTGAGAGGTCCTTATAAATCTATAAATTGACTTATGGACTTTGTGATGTCAATATTTCTTGCATTGGTTCCCTAGGTTGTGGTTGTGGTTGTGGATGGTAATGTTAGGAGAAGGGGCAGAAATTCTTTAGGGAAGGCATTGTCTGGGCAGTCTATGCAGATAATGTGCTTAGGGATAGCTGTGTTTTTTTAAAGTTGAATATATGTTCTAATAAGTTTGAGAGCTGAGTATCATGATTTGTGTTTCAAAGTTGTAGTTTATTTAATGTGGCTTGAAGGGAAACAGAGTTGTCTGATATCAATTATTTATTGCAAAGCTATATTTTTATAGATACCATGAAGTAGAACACAATATGCTTAAAACTTTTCCATGTGGGCTCAGGAGAAACACAAATTCCTTTGATCAATTTTCAACTCATGCAATGAAGGAGTGGATGACAAGGAAAATGGGTCGTATTGACTTCCTAGCGATTAAGATTTGTAAATGTTACTAGGTAACCCTGGAAACTGAAACAACCCAAATCAAGATTGCAAAGGGAACTAGTTTAGTGGAATACTTTCCTTCTACACAATAGTTGGCTGGGAACATGCAACGATTTCATCTCTCAATGGTTTCATTTCATCTTTGGTTCCATTTGGCATGGTGGTGGTGGTCGTGAATACGGTGGTTATGAACCATCGTTCGTGAATGTCCAATCTCACCAAAGGAACTTCATTCACTTTTTTGTTCAAAATTTTTTTTTCTTGATAGCGGTCATAACCGTTGTCATTTCAAACACATTTATTTATGGTTGTAGCATTTTTTTGCCAAACTCATCAGAGCCAAAACGTTGTGCCACATGCACCCTTAGTTTTCCATTGGAACAAACTTTCAAAGAAGCTCATCCTTCAACCTTAATTGCTTCCTTATAGGCATAAAGCTTTCTTTAGCACCGTTTCTTGTTTGTTGGAGGATCTTTACAAGAACACAATAATGTAGCATGTTTTAAATTCTAGGCTTTGCAATGCACACAATTATAGAAAACAATCAACTATTTTGATGAAAATCGAATAAAATTATAGGAATCAGTTTAGATGAAAATTCTGCGGCCTTCTATAAATTGTAGATTTTTATTTGAAATGTCATGGACACACTTACAGGAAAATAAGAAACTCGGAGAAATTGATTCTCTTGATTTTCAGTTAAGGTATAGAAGTTTTGACTGCTTAATAGCTTTTAGTTAACACTGTTGAAATTTGTGAAGTGGAAGTGGGTGACGGGACAGGCCGCGCGGCCTGTGCGGACAGCTTTGGCGGACTGGGCGGACTGGGCGGACTGAGGTTGCGGCCTGGTGAGAAGTCTGGTGGAAGCCGGCTGTGTTCTGAGCAGGTTGTTGCATGGAGTCCGCGGTTTGATGCGGCCTGGTATCTGCGGATAGAGAGGCTTGCGGACTGGTGCTTTGCTCAGTGGTCGCGGGTGCAAGTTTGCGCTGTTGGCGGGTTGGTTCGAGTTCGCGGGAAGCCTTGCGGACTGGTGTGTCCGCGGTTGGGGCTGTTGCGGACTGAGCCTTGAGCTTGGCTGAGGCCTTGTCGAGCTCAGGTGTTACAGCAGGTCTTGCTGTGGAGACCGGTTGGCGGACTGATGTTTGGAGTCCGGCTTGGTACTGCTGCGTCGGACAAGTGCGAGGAGCTCGCGGACTGGTTGCGGTCTGTGCTAGGGTGTTTGGCGGACGGGACTTTGTGTCCGCCATGCTCGCACTGGCCCTTGATGGTTTTGGACTTGGTCACACTTGGTGTCAAGTTCATGGTGTCCGCCGTATCCGCCAAGTCCGCTGTGACCGGGCGGACTGTTGCTGTTTGCCTTTGGTCGTGGACTTGTGGCGGATTGAGGTGTGGGTCTTGCGGACTGCCTCGGGTTGGTGCGGACTGCCATTGAAGAGGGTGCTGTCCTGAAGCAGTTGGAGCTTTGCGGGCTGGTGCCTTGTCCGCTTAGCTTGGGCGGACTGGAGAGGGTTCGTCAATGGTTGCCTTGCTCCTGGCGGTTTCCCTTGGTGACTGGCTAAGTCCTCGCGGACTGAGCGGACAGTCGTTTTGTGTTCGCGCGGGCTGGGGCGGTGTCGCTATCTCATGGGCGGTGACCACACTCCTCACCTGGCCTATAAATAGGACCCCCCTGGCACATCTACAGTAACCAGAAGTAACGTGAGTGAACAGTAAATTGGGTTGGGCGAGTGCTGCGGTCTGTGTTTTTCAGTCCGCGCGGATTGTTTCAGGCTGACGGTTTGCTGTGTGCAGGTCGCGCGGATAACTTCAAGGAGCCAGGAGCTTGGCTGTGACTTCGGTCAGTGCTTGGAAGTGTGCGGTCTCTGCGGACTCAGCAGGAGGTCGCTCTGCGGCTTGTCAGTTCTGTTTCAACTTTCCCAGCTTCAATAACCTGTCCGCCGGCTTCAGGCGGGTAGGGGAGTTCCTCAGTTCGGGTTCAGCAGGAGGCGAATAACGGTCTGTCCGCGCGGCCTCGCGGTCTCGGCGGACTCCGTGGTATTCGGCGGATTGCAGCATAGCTTGGGCGGTCTCGGCGGTCTCGGCGACCTCGCGGTCTCGGCGGACTGGAGTTCTGTCCGCCCGGCTTGTTTTTGGTTCTTTCTGTTTACAGCTGTAATACTAGCGAAATCATGTCTCGCTATGTATGCCTCGGATTGTAATGAAGTGAATGCATAATAAGATCTTCTTGTGCTTCCATTGTTTTGTTGGGTGCAACCTCTAGTCCTTGGGTTTCCGCAGGTTCAGCGTGCGAACTGGGTAGTTCCGAAGATATTAATTTGGCGTTTGGGCTATCTTGCTGACCACGTTGAGAAAATTTAACATGGTATCAGAGCCAGGTTTCTGAGGTTGCGGAGGTTCAGTTGCGTGAGCGGAGGTCAGCCAGTGTTGTTACTCAGTGATTGAGTGGTGATCAACCTGTGTTGTTGCTCGGAGCTGCTGAAGGGTACCAACAGGTGATTGCAATGGAAGGAAGCTTAGCAAGAGGTCTGGGCATTGAACTCTTAACGCCGACTAACTGTAAAAAGTGGAAGTCGTGCATGAAGAGTTATCTTCTAGGCGAGGAGCTGTGGGAAGTTGTCGGTGGAGACGACAGACAGGAAGTAACTGCTGCTTTCGGTACTGCTGAACAGGTGAGGCTCTGGAGAAGAACTAATGCTAAGGCAGAGTTCGTTCTGAAGAGAGCTGTCTCTCCGGAACTGTTTGATCACATCATTGGGTGTGAGTCGGCTGCTGATATTTGGACAACCATTGATGAGTTGTTCAATAGGAAGAATGTGGCGCGGCTTCAGTTCCTGGAGAATGAGTTGGCCAGGGCAACTCAGGGAGACCTTTCCATCTCCAGGTACTTCTTAAAGATGAAGAGCTTGTGTGCTGAGCTGTCGGCACTGGATCCTGATGAGCCTATCTCTGAGGCAAAGATGAAAAGGCACATTTTCCGCGGCTTGCGGAAGGAGTATGTGGCCTTTGTTACGTCTGTTCAAGGGTGGGCTACTCAGCCGTCTCTGCTGGAGCTGGAGAATCTGCTTGCCTCGCAGGAGAGCTTAGCAAGGCAGATGGCTGGAGTGAATCTGAATCAGGAAGGCAGCGAGGCTCTCTTCTCAGGCAAGAAGAAGGGATGGGAAGGGAAGAAGAAGAAGAAGGTGCAGGCCGCTGTTGAGAAGGAGACTTCAACTTCATATCCGTCGGAGAGGAGCAATGCTCCTAAGGACTGGAAGAAGAATCTGAAGTGCTACCGGTGTCATCAGCGAGGGCACTTCAAGCGGGACTGCAAGGTCAAACTGCAGCCTGGGCATGCTGCGGGAAAGGAGGAAGCTTGCTCACGAAGTGAAGAAGCAGAATGGGGAGGAGCTTTCATGACGGGCACTTGTGTCCGGGCCTTATCTGCTGAGGACTTCAACAGCGAGTGGATCATCGACTCCGGGTGTGGTCATCACCTCACCGGAGACAAGTCGAAGTTCACCTCCATGCAGGCTTACTCAGGTAATGAAGCTATTATCACTGCTGATAATACTGTTTATGCAGTAGAGAAGGAGGGGGTCGTGTCTTTGGGTAGTGATCAGGGGCCACTCACGTTAAGGAGTGTGTATCACGTGCCGGGCATGAAGAAGAACCTCTTCTCGGTGACCAACGCGGTGGACGCTGGGTATCACGTTCTGTTTGGGCCAACAGACGTGAGGTTCCTTCGCAACGTATCAGCGGTAAAGGCTGATGTTGCTCATGTTGGGAGGAGGGTGAAGAACTTGTTTGTTCTTTCCACCAGTGCCTATGTTGATAGGATGAGGGCCAATGATAGTGCGGCTATCTGGCATGAGAGGCTGGGGCATGTTGGCATGGACAAGCTGAAGGCAATGGCGAGTAGAAGTCTGGTGAGGGGGTTGCCGATGTTGTCCTCCTTTGGTGATGGGCATGTTTGTGCGGGCTGTCAATACGGTAAGGCACATCGCCTTCCGTTTGATAAATCTCAAACAAGGAGCAAGAAACCATTGGAGTGTATTCATGGCGACCTGATGGGACCGACTGTTACTGCCAGCCTTGGTGGAAGCAAATACATGCTTGTCTTGGTTGATGACTACTCAAGGTATACTTGGGTGTACTTCTTAAAGGAGAAGTCGGATGCCTTCCGTTTGTTCGAGGAGTTCAAGGAGTTGGTAGAAGGCCGGCTTGGCTTGCGGATTAAGAAGTTTAGAACTGATAACGGGGGAGAGTTTGTCTCTTCCGAGTTTTCTAACTTCTGCAGGAAGCACGGGATCCAACGGGAGCTTACATGTGCTCACACTCCACAACAAAATGGGGTAGCGGAGCGGAAGATCCGTCATTTGACGGAAACCTGCAAATGCTGGTTGCATGCGAAAGATATCCCAAGGTCCTTTTGGGCGGAGGGAATGTCTTGTGCTGCATATGTTATCAACCGGATGCCACTCAGCCCTATCAACATGAAGACGACCATTGAGCTGTTGCTGAGGAGAAGCCGAGTGTTGGACACCTTCGGGTGTTCGGTTCAACTTGCTACGTGCATGTCCCGGATGCTTCACGGACAAAGCTGGATGCGAAGGCAAGGAAACTTGTCTTTGTTGGCTATGATGAGCGGAAGAAGGGATGGAAGTGCATGGACCCTGTGACGAAGAAGTTCGTGGTGTCAAGAGACGTTGTCTTTGACGAGCTGACGTCATATGGAGGTGGCTCGGTGGAGCCTACCGGAAGTAGCAAGGTTGAGGAAGCACCGGTGGAGGATGCTGAAGGCTTGGAAGAGGAGCTTGCTGTTTCACCAGCAGCTCCTGTTGCTTCGAACTCCGAGGCTGAGCCTTCTGGCTCAGGAAGCAGGGGGAGCACTGCTCAATGCTTGCCCCAGGTAGGAGTGGAGCCGAAGAAGCAACGGAAGCCGTGAGCAAGGAGCCGTGTCTTCGGAGATCGAAGAGGGTGGTTAAGCCACCGGCTCGGTACTGTGATGGGAATGCAGTGAGCTTTGTCTCCTGCTTCTTTGCAGGTCCTCTGGATGAGCGAGAGCCTGCAAACTTCAACGAGGCCACTGGAGTGAAGGAGTGGGAAGGTGCCATGAAGGAAGAGATTGATGCTCTGAAGAAGAATGAAACCTGGGACCTTGTGCCCAAGGTTGATGGCATTACTCCGGTTACTTGCAAGTGGGTGTACAAGTTGAAGAAGAAGGCTGATGGGAGCATTGATCGTTTCAAGGCTCGCCTGGTCGCTAGAGGATTCTCACAGCAGTATGGAGAAGACTATGAGGAGACATTCAGTCCAGTTGCGAAGATGACGTCTGTAAGAGTGGTGATCGCCTTGGCTGCTAGCAAGGGATGGAGGTTGTGGCAACTCGATGTGAAGAATGCCTTTCTTTACGGAGAGATTGACAAGGACATCTTCATGGATCAGCCGCTTGGTTTCGTCTCTGAGAAGCATCCGGACTATGTCTGCAAACTCAGGAAGGCTCTCTATGGGTTGAAGCAAGCTCCTCGAGCGTGGTATGGGAAGATTGCAGAGTACCTGCAGTTCTGTGGATACCTGGCTTCTAACTCGGATTCAAGCTTGTTCGTCAAGAAGAAGGGAGAGCTAAGAGTCTTGGTCCTGCTGTATGTGGATGATATGATCATCACAGGGAACTCGGAGGAGGAAGTAGCAAGGCTCAGGGGAGAGCTTGCTATACGCTTCGAGATGAAAGACTTGGGAGAGTTGCATCACTTTCTTGGTCTGGAAGTGGAGAGGAAGGAGTGCGGGATTCTCATTAGCCAGAAAGGGTATGCTGATCGTATTGTGAAGCGGTTTGGCATGGGCGAAGGGAAGAAGTGCTCTACTCCACTGGAATCTGGGCTAAAGCTTCGACGAGATGAGGGAAGGGTGCTTAATGATCCCTTGGTGTTCAGGGCTCTTGTTGGGAGCTTGATCTATCTGACGATTACAAGGCCGGATATAGCTTGTGCTGTTGGCCGAGTAAGTCGGTATATGGCTGAACCAAGGCAATCTCATCTAGTGGCGGCGAAGGGAATTCTGAAGTATGTCAAGGTGACTTCTGAGATGGGACTCCTCTATGGAAGGGATGCGGAGTTTGCGTTGCTCGGGTACACGGATGCTGACTATGGCGGTGATTCGGATGATCGAAGGTCTACTTCAGGTTATGTGTTCACTTGCGGTTCAGCTAGCATCTCGTGGTGTAGCAAGAAGCAGGACTCGGTGTCGGTTTCAACCACGGAGGCGGAGTATAAGGCTTCGGCCTTGGCTGCTCGGGAAGCCGTTTGGTTGAGGAGGCTCATAGAGGATGTTCATGAAGAAGTGCAAGGGCCTACTTTACTCCGGGGTGACAATGAGAGTGCTCTCAAACTGGTAAACAATCCAGTGTGTCACGCCAGGACCAAGCATATAGAGATTGATCACCACTTCATCAGGGAGAAGGTGTTGGAGGGGTCTCTGCTGGTCGGGCATGTTCGGAGTGAAGATAATCTTGCTGACATCTTCACGAAGCCGCTGTCGAAGGGGCCCTTTGAACGCTTGCGCAGCTTGCTGGGCTTGGTCACCACTTCTCACTTCAAGGGGGAGTGTTGAAATTTGTGAAGTGGAAGTGGGTGACGGGACAGGACGCGCGGCCTGTGCGGACAGCTTTGGCGGACTGGGCGGACTGGGCGGACTGAGGTTGCGGCCTGGTGAGAAGTCTGGTGGAAGCCGGCTGTGTTCTGAGCAGGTTGTTGCATGGAGTCCGCGGTTTGATGCGGCCTGGTATCTGCGGATAGAGAGGCTTGCGGACTGGTGCTTTGCTCAGTGGTCGCGGGTGCAAGTTTGCGCTGTTGGCGGGTTGGTTCGAGTTCGCGGGAAGCCTTGCGGACTGGTGTGTCCGCGGTTGGGGCTGTTGCGGACTGAGCCTTGAGCTTGGCTGAGGCCTTGTCGAGCTCAGGTGTTACAGCAGGTCTTGCTGTGGAGACCGGTTGGCGGACTGATGTTTGGAGTCCGGCTTGGTACTGCTGCGTCGGACAAGTGCGAGGAGCTCGCGGACTGGTTGCGGTCTGTGCTAGGGTGTTTGGCGGACGGGACTTTGTGTCCGCCATGCTCGCACTGGCCCTTGATGGTTTTGGACTTGGTCACACTTGGTGTCAAGTTCATGGTGTCCGCCGTATCCGCCAAGTCCGCTGTGACCGGGCGGACTGTTGCTGTTTGCCTTTGGTCGTGGACTTGTGGCGGATTGAGGTGTGGGTCTTGCGGACTGCCTCGGGTTGGTGCAGACTGCCATTGAAGAGGGTGCTGTCCTGAAGCAGTTGGAGCTTTGCGGGCTGGTGCCTTGTCCGCTTAGCTTGGGCGGACTGGAGAGGGTTCGTCAATGGTTGCCTTGCTCCTGGCGGTTTCCCTTAGTGACTGGCTAAGTCCTCGCGGACTGAGCGGACAGTCGTTTTGTGTTCGCGCGGGCTGGGGCGGTGTCGCTATCTCATGGGCGGTGACCACACTCCTCACCTGGCCTATAAATAGGACCCCCCTGGCACATCTACAGTAACCAGAAGTAACGTGAGTGAACAGTAAATTGGGTTGGGCGAGTGCTGCGGTCTGTGTTTTTCAGTCCGCGCGGATTGTTTCAGGCTGACGGTTTGCTGTGTGCAGGTCGCGCGGATAACTTCAAGGAGCCAGGAGCTTGGCTGTGACTTCGGTCAGTGCTTGGAAGTGTGCGGTCTCTGCGGACTCAGCAGGAGGTCGCTCTGCGGCTTGTCAGTTCTGTTTCAACTTTCCCAGCTTCAATAACCTGTCCGCCGGCTTCAGGCGGGTAGGGGAGTTCCTCAGTTCGGGTTCAGCAGGAGGCGAATAACGGTCTGTCCGCGCGGCCTCGCGGTCTCGGCGGACTCCGTGGTATTCGGCGGATTGCAGCATAGCTTGGGCGGTCTCGGCGGTCTCGGCGACCTCGCGGTCTCGGCGGACTGGAGTTCTGTCCGCCCGGCTTGTTTTTGGTTCTTTCTGTTTACAGCTGTAATACTAGCGAAATCATGTCTCGCTATGTATGCCTCGGATTGTAATGAAGTGAATGCATAATAAGATCTTCTTGTGCTTCCATTGTTTTGTTGGGTGCAACCTCTAGTCCTTGGGTTTCCGCAGGTTCAGCGTGCGAACTGGGTAGTTCCGAAGATATTAATTTGGCGTTTGGGCTATCTTACTGACCACGTTGAGAAAATTTAACAAACACCACTATGTCGATCATCTTTTTCAATCGAGGCAAGTGTTGTTGATGGCGGTGCGGGATGGTTATCATATCGGTTCTCCGATTCATCGCGTCTGTGCTCCTAATCATCATGTATGTTCTCCGGTGCGGTATGGTTATCTTCCTCTATTTTGTATCTCACTCTATAGATTTTGTGATATTTGGATCACCACTTGCACAATATAGTTTTTGATTGATCGGAGGCCGATTTTGAAGGTAAAACCCCTTCACTTTCTTTCATCCGCCATACTTTTTTCAGTAAGTCTAGTACAATTTGGTTGTTTCTATGGGAGAACTCCATGTAAACTCGATCTTACACTGGACCGATGATGTTCTTAATTTTAACTTGCTATTTTCCTTTTTAATAAGAGATTAAACGTTGATCAGGTACATCTTGAATTCTTCATGGAGTAATGATAACTTTTATTTTTCGGATCCAACTAATTAATTTTGGTGAACTCCGATATGAACTTTTTTGTAGAGTTCTGTTTGATTATTTGAATGTTTTTTGTCAACTAGTTAGGGGATTTGAACATCATCATCATCATCTTTTTGAATTTTCACTGTCTAGTCTTTTCTATATACTGAACATGAGATAGTCCTACGCAAAGTTTCTTATAGCTTCCCGTTAAATGTTTCCTTCTGTCTACCATTTTAGTTTTTTGTCTTTGAACTTAAATGTTGTTAACCTACAAGAAGACTTGTGGTTTCTTAATTTCTTGTGGGTGAATTCATAGATAAGTTATGATTCTCAATTTATTGCGGGTGAACATTAATGTTTGTCTCCCTATTTTTGCTTGTGCGCCCAAAGCAAGAATACCTGTGTTATGAAAATGATGCAATCCAATATGAAGTATGCAAAACAAAAGGGAGGATAAAACAAAGTATAAGTGGATTTATGTGCTTCGATTAATTAGTTTGAATAAATCTACAGCTTAGGAGATGAAAGATTGAGTGTTAGTATATGAAAAAGAGATCATGATGATTATATGATGATTATATGATTATATGATGATTTTTCGATTAATCAGTTTTCACATAATTCTATGATGATTCTTCTAGCCAAATTTTTTTGTCTTCCAAACATCTTCATATTATATATATAACATATACTCATTTTAATGATGATTTTTCTAGTGCTTGGTTTTTAGGTGAAGAAGATGAGGCCCCCATCGGCCTCGTTTTAAGGAAAGTCATGCATTTTTTATATTCCAAATTTAATTTTTTTTGTTCTTCGTGAAAGTCATAACAAAAACATTTCATTACGATGACGTTTTTGTCTGAATTCACAGGAGAAAATGTCGCACAAAATGGATGACGGTTGTTTCACGACTGCTACCACCGTGCCAAACATGTCATCGGGCCTCAATGTTTCAAGAACTCTCTTATTGTAGCAAGTGAGAATCTTTTATGATTGTTAAACAGGGCTTGGGTCCACTCCGTTGGACGAAATAAGAGCTTGCAATTCGAATTGAAGATCTTTTCAATTTAATTTAATGTCCAATTTTAATTTTGAAGCATCAATATCACCCAATCAAATGGAGTCTTAAGTCTAATATAATAACCAACTTTCAACAAAAAGTGATGCAAACAGAGAGGAACCCGACATACAAGATAGGAACCAGAGAGGAACCCCTTTTTCTTCTTGTACTATTTTCTCTCCCATTTTTCTTCCCCTCCCCCTCTTTTTCTCTCTCTTCCCTCCCCTCTCCACCTTTCTTCCCCCTCATATCAGAGTGGAACCCGGCGTCCCCTCCCCCTCTTTAATTTGCTTGCAGGTGATTAGGACTTTTATGACTATTTTTCTGTTTTCAAACCTCGAAAGAATTTTAAAATGTAAAGTATGCATCTGTCTCATCTAGTATAAGCTATCCAAGTTTTGGCCATGTATGCATATTCCAATTCGTGTTTAAACTTGTACGTTTCACACTTGCATTGACCTGAGAGTAAAATAGTGTGTGTAATAATTTGAACAATTATTTTTTTCTTTTAAATATATTGCGCCCAGGCTAAGCAGAAATCTTAGTGCCGTCCTGAATGCTATGGAATTCCGAATGCTATTACAAACAAAAAGTTAAAAAAAATATTTTTATCACGATTTACTTCAGTAAACACGCAGTTCCCGAAATCGTTGGCCTAGCGCATTGAATTACAATTTTGTAAAGAAGATCCATGGGAACGGAACCAACGTGTTGCGCTCATTTGGCCGCACTGAGTCAAGTCGATGACTAGACTTACATGCAGTCCGTCATTTTATATTAATATATTGTCGTTTACCAAAGGACGCGGATCCTCTCCAGTTAGGGCGAATTGGAGGGGATCCAGTTCGGGTCCTGATTTCTCTTGGGAAATCGGACGACGGGAGGTCTAGGCCTTGTAGTGTGATACCCTCCTAGGAGTGGGGACTTTATGGCGGTGGTGGGGGAGGAGGTGGTGGAGGTGGCTGGGGACCTTATGGAGGCGGGGGTGGAGGAGGGGGGGGGGGGGTGATTGGGGACCATATGGAGGTGGGGGTGGTGGAGGCTATGGAGGAGGCGGTGGCGGCGGCGGCGGCGGCGGATGGGGACCTTATGGTGGCGGGGGTGGTGGTGGAGGTGGTGGTGGAAGCTATGGCGGCGGCGGCGGCGGCGGCGGGGGCGGGGGTGGATGGAGAGCATACTAAGATGATTGATATTGTTTGTATTTCGCTTTCATTGTCCTTTATGAGTGGTAATAAATTGTCTGGTCTTTTTTGCCTATTTGTGTTGATTACTCATGTGAGACAGATTGGATTAATGAAGATCAAAAAATTGTAATGGATGCAGAAGTATTCACAAGAGTTGATATATCATCATAAAAATAGATGTATCTTCTTATGAAGATGAGTGGAATAATAAGACTTATCATTCCTCCATTGTTTATTCTTTGCATTCTTCATTTCCTCGTTGATAAGACAGTGACACTAGTATTAGAGCCATTCCAGTTATGCTCTCTTTTAATTGTTGACCTACTATATTCATTTAACTTGTTCCACTTTACCTTCAAGCAATGCACAAGTATTCATATATTCTCTCAATCAGTTGTGATGGAAACAATTATGTTTATGGGTGTTAATTTTGTGCCTCGAATTTTAATCCAAGACGACAAATGACGTTGAACACAACCCGCGTGGCCCACAGACATGGCCATGGCCGAAACTTTTTGGGCACATGGGCGCGCATGTGTTGAGTCCGTGTAGTAGTTGGGACCATTTCAAAGAGACAATGAATGCATCCAAAAGTAAGAGACGTGGCACTCTGATGGACATGTCCAGACAGCACGCTTGTGTGTCGAGGGCGTGTCCCGTTTTAACGGTTCCGTGATAGTTGCTTGACGGTTGTCAATGAAAAGACACTGATTGAGGCACACTCCTATGGCATGCGGGCGTGTGCCAAGGGTGTGTCAATCCTTTTTTATTGTACGAAGTGTTATATTTCACGGGCAGTCAATGGAGTTACGGATTGAAACCAAGATATACACTTGTCCTAACTCAGAGTTGCATTCTAGTGGACGAATTAAGATTAATTTAGAACTCAACACCAGAAATGTCCACTAACAAAACCATAGGAATGATATATATAAATACACAAAGTGATTTGTTCTTAAGGCCCCACAAACGGTTTTCTCAACAAAAGTGTTTTACAAACATCGGCACACAGACCGACCACACGTGAAAACAGTAAAACACGCTACGCTTGTCCTTCGAGGGCCATCATAGCTCAAAATGCTTAAGCCTGCTACTTCCTGCTCGGTTCTCCAGCACCTGCGCATAAGGACAATCGACAAAGAGGTGGTAAAATAAGGCAACTGTCAGCATTAACTACCCAAATTATAATGAGCTCACCCCTCACTCGGGGCAATGATGCTCCTTCCCTGTAGGTATACAACATGTATACATAATGACATCAGAACGTTCAATTTAAGCACAATTCATTACATACGTTGGAACGTACGACCTGTAAGACCCCTCCCTCTTACCAAGGAAGCTCTCGGTCTTATGGCCAGAACCGCCGTCTTACGGTGACACTAACACATGGGTTAGCCGACACTGCAACACGCCGATACTGCCGGCTAGTACGATCATATAACATGTTCGGCCAAAAGAAAGAAAGCAGTATAAAACAAACACTAGTCCACAAGTCACAGCACTATCACATTACAAAAATGTGAGTACATCAGTCCATAATGAGTTCATCAAAAATAGAGAAAATGGCTTATGCCCGGTACATAATGACAAATATCTCTCTCATAAATGACAACATACAGAAGCTACACTATCATCAGAAGACGCGTCCCACCTGACTCCGGGCTACAGTAGTAGTAGTAGTAGTAGGTAGTGGTGGTATCAGCTCCTCACGTCCTGCCACCTCGTCCTGCTGGTACTCCCTCTCCTCGAGCTCCTAAAATGATTGGTCACACCAACCGTTAGTCAAAAGACTAAGTCGTTTCCTCCACACCTCGCCCCCGCAACTCCTAGGCACCGGGCGGGAGGACGAAGCGGAGGACAACAAGGGGTGTAACAATGGGAAGCAGGTGACAGTGGAGTTATACTAAGAGTACATATATAACAAATATTCCTACCCTAGCAGTTCTATATATATAGTGCAAGAAAAGTAAGCGGAGCTGAACAGCAACAAGTAAAGAGCAGTAAGTAAACAATTACTGTAGGCAAGGTAAGAAAGACAGTAAGTATAATGAGCTACTACTACCATCACAGAAGTGCCTTAACTTATATGAATGACCATACTGTTAGAAAGTAGAGAAAGGAAGCGAAAAGAAGAGAACAAGCCGAATAAACTTTTGAATAATCGAAATTTTATTATCCAAAAAAGATAACTATTACAAAGGTATGCCCTCCCTTATATAGAATGGAGGAGAGAAGAGAGAATACAAATAAGAGATGTGGGACTAAAATTTACAAGCTAAGCGGACTGTACAAAGTAAACCGCACAGGCCGCGCGGTTAGACAGAAGGACTAACCGCACGGCTTACAATAAGAGATGCAGAGAGGTCGCCTGTGAAGATTGCTAGACCGTCCGGTTTACAAGTCGCCGAGTCAAACCGCCAGACCGCGCGGTCTCCAACCCGCCAAGACAGACCGCCCGGTCTCCAACTTCAACACTCCCCCTCAAGCTGGAGCATATATATCAATCATGCCCAGCTTGTCGCAAACATGCAGAAACGAGGCGGAGACTGGCTTGGTGAAGATGTCAGCTAGCTCTTTATCAGATGTGACAAACGGAGTGCAAATTTGTTCTTTTAAAATCTCTTCACGAATGAAATGACAGTCAACTTCAATGTGCTTTGTTCTTTCATGGAATACCGGATTTTTGGAGATGTATATGGCGGCCTTGTTATCACAGAACATAGGTAGAGGATGGTTGTACACCTCTCCTAAATCTAGCATGAGAGCTCGCAACCATTTCAACTCACAAGTGGTTGACGCCATACTGCGATACTCAGCTTCTGCACTGGACCTGGAGACAACAGACTGCTTTTTACTCTTCCAGCTCACCAGATTTCCCTCAACAAAGGTGCAAAAACCTGAGGTAGACTTGCGATCCCCTTTGTCATCAGCATAACTTGCATCTGAGTAGGCTTCAATCCTCAGATGACCATTCTTCTGAAACAGTAATCCTTTCCCAGGCGCAGCTTTGACATATTCCAAGATCCGCAAGGCGGACTGAAGATGACAATCCCTGGGCGCTTGCATGAATTGACTCACCTTGCCCACAGCATAAGAAATGTCGGGTCTGGTCACTGTGAGATATATGAGCTTACCAACCAGACGCCTGTACCGCGAACTATCTGAAAGAAGAGGCGAATCATCTGTCCAGGTTTTGTCCTCCCCAATAGCCATGGGACATCGGGCAGGTTTAGCTCCAGTCAATCCTGCCTCTTTTAAAAGATCAAGGGCATACTTACGCTGAGAGAGAACTAAGGAGTCGGGCTTCCGAGAGAGTTCGATCCCCAGAAAGTACTTTGGAGAGCCCATATCTTTAGTGATCAGATGTTGGCGAAGATGTAGCTTTGTCAGGGCTACCCCTTCCTGGTCATCGCCAGTGAGAAGAATATCATCGACGTATACAGCAAGAACAACCAGCCCAGAAGGAGTTTTGCGAATAAAGAGAGAGTGATCAGCAGAGCTTCGCACAAAACCAACAGCCGCCACAATACCGCTGAACTTGTCAAACCAAGCTCGAGGACTCTGCTTGAGGCCATAAATTGCCTTCTGCAGCCGGCATACTCGTGTCTCCCCCTGAGCAACATACCCAGGAGGTTGCTCCATGTAAACGGCCTCGTGAAGATCACCATAAAGGAAGGCATTCTTGACGTCCAGCTGAGAAATTGGCCAATCTCGATTGACGGCCACAGAGAGAAGAACCCGGATTGTGCTGAGACGAGCCACAGGGGAGAAGGTGTCAAAGTAATCAACCCCATAGGTCTGAGTAAAGCCCTTAGCCACAAGGAGAGCCTTATACCGATCCACAGTGCCGTCTGGGCTAAATTTGACCACAAAGACCCAGCGACAGCCAACAACATCAGTGCCAAAGGGAGGAGGAACAAGAGTCCAGGTACCCCGCTCAGTGAGGGTCGCCATTTCCTCATCCATGGCCATCTTCCAGTGAGGAATAGCAAGGGCCTCCTGATAGGAGCGGGGTGTGGTAGTGGCAGAGATAGCCAGTGCAAAGGCCCTGCGAGAAGGAGTAAGACGATCATAGGAAACAACAGCAGCAAGGGGGTGTACGGTGCATGTTCGCACCCCTTTGCGAAGAGCTATAGGAAGATCCAGGTCAGCCGGGCCCGCGGCATCCGGAGCATCCGTGGTAGAGAAAGCTGGCCCGGGAGAAGAGAGCGACGGCAGCGGAGAGGAGGGAGAGGGTGGTGGGGAAGGGAGAGAGAGAGGTGGAGGAAGAGGAGGGGGTGGAGACGGTGTAGTGGTGGAGAGTGTAGGAGGAGACGAGGGAACGAAGGGAACGGCAGGAGAATCAGAAGCTGGGAGAAGAGGAGAAGAGGCATCCGAGAAGTAGGAGGTATTCTCGAAGAAGGTGACGTCAGCAGAGACGAACTGCTTACGAAGGACGGGATCAAAGCAACAGTAGCCTTTCTGAGTGGTGGAATACCCCAGAAAGACACATTTGGTGGAGCGAGGGGAGAGCTTATCACGGGTGGCAGAAGGGGCATGCACAAAGGCAGTGCATCCAAAGATTTGGAGAGGGAGATGAAACGGCTCCTTGCCCGGATACAAAATGGAGAACGGGGTTTGGCCATGGAGAACCGTGGAGGGAATGCGATTGATGAGGTAGCAGGCAAGGAGAACAGCATAGCCCCAATAGGAGCGAGGAACATGCATCTGTGTCATCAAGGTGCGAGCGGCATCGAGCAGGTGTCGGTTTTTGCGTTCGGCTACACCATTTTGTTGTGAAGAATAGACACAACTAGTTTGATGAAGAATCCCATTTTGCATGCAGAATGTAGAGAATTCACGACTGAGATATTCTGCGGCATTATCAGACCGAAAAACTTTGATAGAAACATCAAACTGAGTTTTGATCATGAGATAGAAGGATGTCCATACAGAGAATAATTCGGAGCGATCTTTTAACAGATACACCCACGTACAGCGAGAGAAATCATCAATGAACGTGACAAAATAGGAACTACCCCGACCAATGGTAAGAGTAGGAGAAGGACCCCAGATGTCGGAGTGGATAAGATCAAACGGACGGGTAGAGCTACGAACGTGCTTTGGAGGGAAGGAGGAGCGGTGATGCTTGCCAAGCTGACAGGCCTCACAGTTGAGCGGAGGACTTTGAGGAGGAAGGTGGGGCAGAAGTTGACGAAGAAGACGGGGAGGAGCATGACCAAGGCGGAGATGCCATTGGAGAAGATCTGTGGAGGTGGAGGAGAAGGTGGAAAAAGCAGAAATGTTGTCTAGGAAGTATAAGCCGCCACTCTCAGTCCCAGTAGCAATCGTCCGTTGGGAGTCCGGATCCTGAAAAGAGCAAGAAGTAGAAGTAAATGTGACGGAACACTGTAATTGCTTGCAAAGAGATGTAACAGATAATAAGTTGCACGGGAACTGGGGCACATATAGAGTATCCGCCAAGTGAAGAGACGGGGTGACATGAACTATCCCTGTGCCATGAACTGATGATGAAGAGCCGTCAGCGAGAGTAACTGGGGGCAAGCGAGCATGTTTTTCTAGGAGAGAGAAACACGGGAGATGGCCGGTCATATGATTCGTAGCACCAGTGTCGATCAGCCATTTGCCCTGAGTAACAACGTGTGCACGACCAGAAGACGTGACAACCGAGGCGAAAGCCATGAAGGGAGGAAGAAGAAACTGCAGCGGTCTCGGGGACAGCACACCAGCGGCACGAAGGGCCACGACCAAGGTGCAGAGCACAAGCCGCGCGACTAAACCAGGAGGTCGCGGCGACTAACAAGAGAAGCGGCTAAGAGCGAAGAGGCGGAGAGGCCGCTCAAACAAGGAAGAATCCGCGTGAAACCGCGGCGGGAACAAAAGGGAAGAAGCCGCGTGAACACGAGCGGCTAGGATTCAGATCAAGGCACAGCGGGGAAGAAGTCGCGCGGACTGCAAAGGGCCGAGCGAACAGAAGAGAGGAGAAGAGCAGGTGACCGCGACCAAGATGCGGGTAAGAAAGGGACAACCCGCACGGTCAGGCAGATCACAGCAGTTGCGAGAATGCGGTCAAGGGCACAGCGGGGAAGAGGTCGCGCGGACTGAAAAGGCCGAGCGAACAGAAGAGAGGAGAAGAGCAGGTGACCGCGACCAAGATGCGGGGAAGAAAGGAACAACCCGCACGGTCAGGCAGATCACAGCAGCAAACCGCGAGTGCAGAGACAACACACGCAGACAGAGACAGACCGCAGCGACTAGGAAGTCGGAGCGGCAGGAAAAAGAAAGGAGCGCGGCGACACGGAAACAGGTCGCTGCGACAAAGAGCAGGAGAAGAAGAGAAACAAGAAGAGCAAGCCGCGCAAACAGGCAGCGGACAGAAACAAGCCGCGCGGATAGAAACAAGCCGCGCGGACAGAGGAGAAGGCAAGCCGCGAACAAGTCGCAGAACGCGGAAGACAAGTCGCGAACAACAACAGAGAGCGCACAGAATCAGGAGGAAAAGACCGTGTCCTCTGATACCATGTTAGAAAGTAGGGAAAGGAAGCGAAAAGAAGAGAACAAGCCGAATAAACTTTTGAATAATCGAAATTTTATTATCCAAAAAAGATAACTATTACAAAGGTATGCCCTCCCTTATATAGAATGGAGGAGAGAAGAGAGAATACAAATAAGAGATGTGGGACTAAAATTTACAAGCTAAGCGGACTGTACAAAGTAAACCGCACAGGCCGCGCGGTTAGACAGAAGGACTAACCGCACGGCTTACAATAAGAGATGCAGAGAGGTCGCCTGTGAAGATTGCTAGACCGTCCGGTTTACAAGTCGCCGAGTCAAACCGCCAGACCGCGCGGTCTCCAACCCGCCAAGACAGACCGCCCGGTCTCCAACTTCAACACATACAAACTTATAAATTAAGGTTTCCAGAAATATAACTTATCATATAAAATAGCTCATATTAATTTATATGATAAGGAACTATGGTGCATGTGAATGTATGATATGCATGTGTTTTATGGTTCATGCAGGTGCAACTCACACACACGATTCTGTGATTACAGACCTTTAGTTCCCACTTTTGGATCTAGAATCACTCTCTGGTACTACCGCTGTGGCTACGACAGTAGTGGAGCGGGCATCTCCACCCCTAGGCGGGTATCACACTACCAGGCCTAGACCTCCCATACGCCTCTGTACACGTCCTAGGTGCACTCTAGAGTCTCTGCGTACTATTTATTGGCTACCCACCAGTCTTTTTGGTCGAGTATGCATTTTCGGGGATCATCCTCCAGACCGCAGCGTAAATTTTACTGTTCATTAAATCATTATTAATAATTAACCTGGGATAAAAACGAACGGCATCCGTTCATCGTCCCAAAGCAGCCAACGACTGAGATTTCTTCTTCCTGGGCCATGTTTGCTCGTAAATTCTGGCCATCTGGGCCTGCGCCACCGCCGGTGATTATTATCACCACGTTTGTTGAGGTGGTGGCTAGCGTTTTCCGACGGTAAGGCTACCAGAGGCAGCTCCTCCGGCGATCCCGAGCAAGAAGAAAAGCTCGATATTTTTCACACATTCTCCCATGGTATCGGGCTCGATTGAGCCCGATGTCTCGCCTAAATGAGTTAGAATGCTAGCACGGGGTGAGGTGAGGTGAAACGGACCTGGAGTCGGGCTTGGCGGCGCGTGCGGTGGTGGTGCTCCATGGCCGAAGCTTACTCCGGTGAACTAGCCCGATTCCTTGATTCTCCAGCAAAAACAGTGCTCCAGATGTCGATCTCCACTCGCTTGAGCTAACTGAATGTAAGACCCCTCCCCTTACCAAGGAAGCTCCCGGTCTTATGCCCAGAACCGTCGTCTTACGGTGGCACTAACACATGGGTTTGTCGACACCGCAACACGCCGATCATGCCGGCTAGTACGATCATATAACCTATTCGGCCAAAAGAGAGTAAGAAGTAAAAGCAGTATAAAGCAACAACTAGTCCACAAGTCACAACACTATCTCATAATAAATAAGAGTACACCAGTCCATAATGAGTTCATCAAAAATAGAGAAAAGGACTTATGCCCAGTACATAATAACAAATATCTCTCTCATAAATGACAACATGCAGAAGCTACACTATCATCAGAGGACGCGTCCCACCTAATGTCGGGCTGTAGTAGTAATGGGTAGTGGTGGTATCAGCTCCTCATGTCCTGCCACCTCGTCCTGCTTGTACTCCCTCTCCTCAAGCTCCTAAAATGATTGGTCACACCGACCGTTAGTCAAAATACTAAGTCGTTTCCTCCACAGCTCGCCATCGCAACTCCTAGGCACCGGGCGGGAGGACGAAGCGGAGGACAACACGGGGTGTAACAAAGGGAAGCAGGTGACAGTGGAGTTATACTAAGAGTACATATATAACAAATATTCCAACTCTAGCAGTTCTATATATATAGTGCAAGAAAAGTAAGCAGAGCTGAACAGCAGCAAGTAAAGAGCAGTAAGTAAACAAGTACTGTAGGTAAGGTAAAAAAGACAGCAAGTATAATGAGCTACTACTACCATCACAGAAGTACCTTAACTTACATGAATGCCCATACAAACATATAAGTTAAGGTTTCCAGGAATATAACTTATCATATAAAAGAGTCATACTAATTTATATGATAAGGATCCATGGTGCGTATGACCTAGTTTTGAATGTATGATATGCATGCGTTTATGGTTCATGCAAGTGCAACTGATGCACACAACTTTGTGATCACAGACCTTTAGTTCCCACTTTTTGGAGCTAGCATCACTCTTTGGTACCACCGTTGTGGCTACGGCAGCAGTGGAGCGGGCGTCTCCACTCCTAGGCGGGTATCACACTATCAGGCCTAGACCTCCCATATGCCTCTGTATATGTCCTAGGCGCACTCTAGAGTCTCTGTGTATTATTTGCTGGCTACCCACCAGTATTTTTGGTCGAGTGTGCGTTTTCGTGGATTGTCCTCCAGACCGCAGTATAAAACAACCCACTAGCCCCTCAAACCATCACACCTCGCCAGAGCCACCGTACTGCCATCGGCGTGACGATTGGCCCAATACCGCATAACCCGCCACAAGTTTATGCACATGCAAGATATTCTAACCCGAGCCTCCAGCTCGCAGGACCAACCCATCCTGAATCCCTCCAACCCATCGCGGGTGAGATTACACGTTAGTGCCTTATTTCATAATCCCTCAAACACGTCACGGGTGAGAATGAATCACAATGCCATATCCTATTAGACTACTCTTGCCTAATATTGTTATACCTAGAATTTTAGGGTTAATCCCAGGACTGCTGTAACGCCCCGAATATTGTATTTGAGTCGGTCGCGTAAAAAAGGGGATTTTTGGTGCATGTATAGGGGTACACGGCCTAGGACACGGGCGTGTCCAATGCCGTGTCTGGCAGGTGTTTTTGGTCATTTTCATCCCGAGAAGGACACGGCTAGAAACACGGCCAAGTGATACGTGCGTGTCATTTGACACGGGCGTGTGCCTACCCGTGTCCCTACTCGTGTTTGTTTGGGGCGTGTCCGTTGCCGTGGGTGTTATGCGTGACACGCCCCCGGACACGGGCATGTAGAGGAACCCGACACGGGCGTGTTAGGTGAGACACGAGCGTGTCTTTGCCCGTGTGTCTTTTCTCAGTTCGACGATCGTGCCTGGATCGAGGCACACGGCCTGCGACACGACTGTGTGGCAAGCCGTGTTCGGCCTAGGTCTGGAGATTTTTTAACTGATCTGAGCCATTCGTTTTCTTTAATTAAGATCCTACGGCCTAGATGGTTTCTTGCTCTGTTAAGGACGGGAAAGGGGGAGTTCATCCTTCATTTCTCTCCAACCATTCTCTCTCTTAAGGAGTTGGAAAGAGGAGGAAGATGGAAGGGATTCCGGCCGCCGGCGGAGCAATGGAGCACCATTTCGAAATCTGAGAGCGGATCCGTGGAGGAAAGTTCGTGGTGAAGAGTTCCATCCGTGTAGTTTTTCCATGGAACCAAATGGACTACAAGTGTAATGATTCTCAACTTGAGCATGTGAATCTCTTTCTTTCTGCATAGGGAATCCCGCTCCCGCGAGTGTGTGGTGAGTGCGTGGTGTTCCTTGGGGTTGATGTGAATAGTCCCCCTTGTGTTGCATATAGAGTCCGGAATCGTAAGTACGGGCATAGGCATTGTGTGTGAAGCCTACCTGGACGTGTATTGTCTGGATTGGTGATGTTACATTTGATATGTTTTACCGGAGAAGACTCCATGCTTTGGGTTTTTCGGGTTTCTACGCGGTAGATTGCAGCAGGGATCCTTGGAGGCTAGCTTCAAGGAGCACCCGGAAAACTGAGCGGAAACGTATTCTGCTAATTTGGCGGTCTGGGAGCCGGCCTTGATCATAACTGGGTTATGAGATTGTTTGGAAAATTTTGGGATCCGAGATAAACTTGGCCCGCGCGTAGGACTTAAATTGTATATGCGGCATGAGCAACGGGCAAGTGGAATCGGACCTAGGCTATGTGGTTCGGCGCGAGAGACCCGAAGACGGGGACTAGCCGTTGGAATAGTCGGGAGCCTTAGACGGTGGTCAAAAAGGCTAAATGCTCACATGTTGTTGCCATCCTGGGGGTGGTGGTGAAGACGCTGATTGGTCAGGATTCACCGTTAATGTGCCCTGAGTGCACGGGGTATTTGTCCGTACGAGCCTACACCTGTGGCGTAGTATAGTTGTGCTTTAGTATTTTGTTGGACTAATGATATACAGGGGAAACGAGCACCGCCGTCCCGAGTAAGGGGCGGGGTCATTATAATTTGGATGGCTTTTAGCTGACCGTTGCTTTGTTTTCCACCGTGCGGTGGAATGTGCTTGCAGGTGCTGCAGAGCCGAGTGCCAAATTGTAACGCCCCGAATTTCGTGTGTGAGTCGGTCGCGGAAAAAGAGTTTTTGGTGCCTGTAGGGGTACACGGCCTAGGACACGGGCGTGTCCAAGGCTGTGTCTGGCTTGTGATTTTTGGCCGTTTCCAACCCGAGAAGGACACGGCCAGGAACACGGCCGGATGACACGGGCGTGTCATCCGACACGGGCGTGTGCCAACCCGTGTCCCTACCCGTGTCCTGAGGGGTCGTGTCCGTTGCCGTGGCGGTTATGCGTGACATGCCCTCGAACACGGGCGTGTCGAGGAACCCGACACGGGCGTGTCAGGTCAGACACGGGCGTGTCTTGGCCCGTGTGCGTTTCTCAGTTCGACGATCGTGCCTGGATCGAGGCACACGGCCTTGGACACGGCCGTGTGCCAAGCCGTGTGCGGCCCAGGTCAGGGGAATTTTGTGCAGATCCGAGCCATTCGTTTTCTTTAATTAGGATCCAATGGCCCAGATGAGATCCTGCTCTGTTAAGGCCGGGAATAGGAAGTTATTCCCTCATTTTCTCTCCAAAGTTCTTCCCTTCCAAAGTGAGAGAGGAGAGGAAGAAGAAGGAGGTTTCCGGCCGCCGGCGGAGCATCGGAGCGCCATTTCGAAATCGGAGAGCGGATCCGTGGAGGGAAGGTCATTGCGAAGAGTTCTAACCGCGTAGTTTTTCCATGGCGCCAAAACGGACTACAAGGGTAACGATTCTCAACTTGAGCGCTTGAAGCTCTTTCTTTCTGCATAGGGAATCCCGCTCCCGCGAGTATGCGGTGAGTGCGTGGTGTTCCTTGGGGTTGACGGGAATCCCCCTTGTGTTGCATGTAGAGCCCGGAATCGTAAGTACGGGCATAGGCATTGTGTGTGAAGCCTACCCGGACGTGTTTTGTCTGGATCGGTGATGTTGCATTTGATATGGTTTTGCCGGAGAAGACTCCGTGCTTTGGATTTTTCGGGTTTCCACGCGGTAGATTGCAGCAGGGATCCTTGAAGGTTAGCTTCAAGGCGCACCCGGAAAATTGAGCGGAAACGTGTTCTGCTAACTTGGCGGTCTGGGAACCGGCCTTGATCATAACTGGGTTATGAGATTGTTTTGGAAAATTTGGGATCCGAGAGAAGCTTGGCCCGCGCAAAGTTCCTTAAATTGGACATGCGGCGTGAGCAACGGGCAAGTGGAATTGGACCTAGGCTATGTGGTTCGGTGCGAGAGACCCGAAGACGGGGACTGGCCGTTGGCATAGTCGGAGCCTTAGACGGTGGTCAGAAAGGCTAAATGCTCACATGTTGTTGCCATCCTAGGGATGGTGGTGAATGCACTGATTTGTCAGGGTTTACCATGAATGTGCCCTGAGTGCACGGGGTGTTTGGCCGTGCGAGCCTACACCTGTGGCGAATTATAATTGTGATATATATATATTGTTGGGCTAATGTTTTGCAGGGAAAGAGCACCGCCGTCCCGAGTAAGGGGCGGGGTCGTTATAATTTGGTCGGCTTTTAGCTGACCGTTGCTTTATTTGCCACCGTGCGGTGGTATGTGCTTGCAGGTGCTGCGGAGCCGAGCGCCAAATAGCGGGCTGGAGCCCATGTTGCTGTGCTGGCCCTAGAAGGCCGTAGAATAGTTGCTTTTACATTTCTCATGTGTGGTCGGCCTACGAGCCGATGTATGTAAGACATGTTATATTTATGAACATTTGTAAGGCCATAAGGCCATGTACCTGTTTCAGTGTATTTGGGGTTCGTTCTTGTAGTTGTAAATGTGGACATTCATATTTGATGGATTTAAGTTTGGGTTCTTCAACTTTAAAATCTTCCGCTAGAATGCTCTGTGTTTAGGACGTGTAGTATTAATTGGTTGGTTTGATTTATTCATTTAGTAACCCTTCCGACTGTCTGTGGTATATGGCGTCGGGTTCCAGCTGGACCTTCTGTTATATGCCATGCGACGGATGGGGGTGTTACAATTTGGTATCAGACTTCTGGTTACGATCAAGCTTAAATGAATTCGTGGGCGAATTCTTTTAAGGGGTGGTGAGCACATGTGTGCGTCATCGTTATAACATTAAAAAGAACCCATGAATGTCCACTTAGGAATGAAAAATACTCGTGGTTGAGGAACCTGCGCGTTCCTATAATTGCTTTTTGCAATTTTGTTTGGTCGCTTATTGGTGTTTTGTATGACTATAGGTGACCGGGAGTGGCGTAGAGCCGACAGAACATCTGGTTTCTGAGGATTATAGTGCACCCAGTGGAGCGCTTGATACCCCTCTTTCGTTAGAAACCATAAGAAGGATCGTTGAAGTGGTGCTCGCTATGACTAGTGCACAGCAAGGAAGCAATGTGCAACCTCTTGTCCCCGAGATGACTTCAATGTCGGGTGGTGTGTTGAATCAAATAACATTTAGGAGGCCATCAGGTCAGCCGTTGAATATGTGCTTGGTGCAGGGTACGCACTCAGTTGATGAGTATTTGCAGGCATTCCTTTTGATAAGCCGCTACCCATGCTTTGAGTTGGAGAACGAGAGGTCTATAGTCGATAGATTCTATAGTGGTCTACGTGACGAACTGCGAATTCCACTTCTAGGACCAAAACTAATGGGATTCCGAGCCTTGGTAGAGTCGGCCAGATCTTTGGAAGTGGAAATGGGAAAAATTCACCAGATACCAGTGAGTAGGGTATCGAACTCTGCAATTCCTATGAGGGGTGCATCTTGCAAAATGCTGAAGAAGAAGGTTAGATCATCGACTAGCAAGGTTGCTTACAACTGTCATACTTGTGGAAAGAAAGGACACTTTGCCCGAGAATGTTGGGATGGTGCTCAGAAGATTAAGGAAGCTATGTCAGGAGCAGGTGAGGACTCTGGTACTAAGAAACCACAGTTCAAAGGGCCAAGTTCAAAGTCCGATGTCCGCAGTTGGAATAAGAAGCTGAAGACTTCGAACTCAGCCCCTTCTTCTGGTGCGTCGGGAGCAACTACAAGTCGAGTCCCAAGAGCTTGCTATATCTGCGAAAAAGTGGGACATTTTGCACGTGAGTGTTGGAGTGGACGTGCAAAGTCCGAAAGAAAGTCTGAAGAGTACAAGCTTGGTCAGCAAGAGGACAGAAAGCAAGCAAACGCGGTGACAGGTAAGGTTTAAAATTCTAGCGTTTAGCTTTAGACACTTGTAGTCTTTGTGCATGTTAACCTAGAACCGCTTGTGCTAAGCGTTGTTCTGAATTTCGTTTATCCGGCGCGAGCACCGTTCGTTAAAGGGGGCTTTGTGTCTCCGTTTGCCCAAAGGAATTGTGTTACGTGTCGGAATATATCTTCCGATGGCAAAAGTCTTAATGGATGTGTTGTTGACTAGTAGTGCTCGATGCGCGCAGATACAATCTGTTGCGTTTAGGTATGGATTGTGAGTCAAAAGTTTGATTTGCAGGCGTTGTTTCTACCGCTAGGAGAGTTCAACGTGATCTTTAGCATGGTCAGGCTCTCGGAGCAGCAGACATACGTTGATCGAAGTTGCTAGTGGGTCAGTTGAGAGCTAGTCATGAGGTGACTTTCGCGGGCATGAAGGGGTCGGGTAAGATTTTGATGTCAGCCCTTCAGGTGTTCCCGGCAGTTCGGTCTGGGGCAGAACTGTATGTCACTCTAGTGTAGACTTCGACGCCTAAACCTAGTTTGGGCAACATCCCAGTTGTGTCCGAATATCCCGATGTGTTTCCAGATGATCTCCCAGGAGCCCCTCCTCAGTGGGAGATAGACTTTACTATAGAGCTGGTACCGGGTGCCAAACCGGTGTCATGCTCCCCCTATCGGATAGCCCCAAGAGAAATGGCAGAGTTGAAGGTGCAACTGCAGGAGTTGCTAGAGCAAGGGTATGTGCGTCCAAGTTCGTCGCCTTGGAGCGCACCAGTTCTCTTTGTTAAGAAGAAAGATGGGAGCTTGCGGCTTTGTATCGATTATCGGGAATTGAACAAACTTACGGAGAAGAACAAATATCCAATCCCGAGGATTGACGATCTATTTGATCAGTTGGTTGGGTCAACTGTATATTCGAAGTTAGATTTGAAGTCCGGTTATTATCAGTTGAGGATAAGGGAGAGCGACATTCCAAAGACAGCATTCAGTACGCGGTTTGGGCATTTTGAGTTCACAGTCATGCCGTTTGGGTTGACGAATGCTCCATCCGTGTTTATGGATCTGATGAATAGGACGTTCAGAGAATACTTGGATCAGTTTGTGATAGTATTCATCGATGATATCCTGGTGTATTCGCGGTGCGAGGAGGATCATTACAAGCATTTACACATGGTGTTGGAGACATTGAGGAAAAGTCAGTTGTATGCAAAGTTCTCCAAGTGTGAGTTCTGGCTATCCTCGATAGCGTTCCTTGGTCATGTTGTCAGTGGAGAAGGAATAGCTGTGGATCCGGCGAAGATAGTGGCGATACGGGAGTGGCCTACTTTGACTACAGTGGCAGAGGTCCGGAGTTTCCTGGGGCTTGCTGGCTACTACAGGCGCTTCGTAGAGAACTTCTCGCGGATAGCACTACCACTCACGACGTTGACAAGGAAGGATCAGAAGTTTGTGTGGTCTTCGGAGTGCGAACAGGCTTTTGTAGAGTTGAAGAGGCGGTTAACCACGGCGCCTATTTTATGTTCGCCAAGTGGTACCGAAGGTTCGAGATTTATAGTAATGCTTCAGGCAGTGGTTTGGGCTGTGTTCTGCTACAGCATGGGAGAGTGATAGCTTATGGTTCTCGACAATTGAAGGTTCACGAGAGGAATTATCCGGTCCACGACTTAGAGTTAGCGGCCGTGATTTTTGCTCTAAAGCTTTGGAGGCACTATCTGTACGGTGTAAAGGTAGATATTTACACTGATCATAAGAGTTTGAAGTACCTATTGGATCAAAAAGATCTGAACATGAGGCAGAGGAGGTGGATGGAGTTCTTAGGGGACTACACCTTCAAGATACACTATGTGCCTGGGAAGGGAAATGTAGTGGCGGATGCGTTGAGTCGTAAGATTCCCGCACAAGCCAACTGGTTATCAGTGCATGATAAGAGATTGGTCCAAGAGTTGGAGGCATTGGAGATATCTTGCGTTGACAAGCTGTAACGCCCCGAAACTCAAAGGAGCAAAGGGGGACGTTTTGGGCCAGTTTTGGTTTCTGGCTGAAGGCACACGGCCTGGGACACGGGCGTGTCCCAGGGCGTGTCAAGCGTGTGTCGACACTTAGCCGCGAAGTCGTCGAGTTATTCTCGACGATTCGTCGAGAATGGGCACACGGCCTGCGACACGGGCGTGTCGCAGGGCGTGTCGACCCGTGTCGACACTTAGCCGTGAAATCGTCGAGTTATTCTCGACGATTCGTCGAGAGTGGGCACACGGCCTGCGACACGGGCGTGTCGCAGGGCGTGTCGACCCGTGCCGACGATCGTCAAGGTGAAATCGTCGAGATTCACTCGACGATCGTCGAGACAAGGCACACGGCCTCGGACACGGGCGTGTCCAAGGCCGTGTCAGCGAGTCGCCGTTCTCCCCTCGACGAAATGTCCCGTGTACACGGCCTGGGGGCCCAGGCGTGTCAATGTGACACGGGCAAGGACACGGGCGTGTCCTAGAACCCGTGCAGTGCTCGGGTTGGAAACGGGGGAAAAATCATGGGTACACGGCCGGCTACACGGCCGTGTCAGCTGGAACACGGGCGTGTCAGCTCGAACACGGGCGTGTTCGGTACCCGTGTGCGTGTTCAGAAGATTCGATTTTGACGGCGAATGCGGCACACGGCCCTGGACACGGGCGTGTGCCAAGCCGTGTGCGGCCCAGATTGGGCATTTCAGCCCCGAATCAAAGCCGCTCGTTTTCTTAGGTTGAGATCCGACGGCTGGGGATGGTTCCTGGGAGGATATACACGGGTTTGACTTAGAAAAATCCACACTTTTCATCACTTGATCTCTCTCCAAACCCTTGGAGAAAGAAGAGCCAAGGCTAGAGGAAGAGGAGCTAGATCCGCCATTGGAGGAGCTTCGGAGCTCCGAATCGCAAGCCGACTCCGGATCCACGGAGGCAACGCAGGCGCGGTGATTTCTATCCGATTACATTTCGATGGCGCCAAAGAGGAACGCAAGGGTAACGATCCTCATCTTGAGCATGAGTCGCTCTTTTCTTTGCATAGGAAGCCCGCTCTCGCGAGTTTGCGGAGAGTTGGAGGCGTTCCTTCGGGTAGATATGTGAAGTCCCCGTTGTTTAGAGTCCGTATGCGAGAACGGACATAGGCATTTTGGTTGAAGCCTACCCGGACATGTAGTTCGGATCGGTGATGTTGCATTGCATAAGGCCGGAGAAGACTCCGTGCTATTTGGTGTTTTCGGGTTTTTCTACGCGGTAGATTGCAGCAGGGAGCCTTGTAGACTAACCCAAAGGTGCACCCGGAAAACTGGGCGGACACGAGGTCTTGCCAACTTGGTGGCCTGAGTGCCAACATGAACATAACGGGGTTATGTGTCTTGCGGTAGAATGGGACTCGGTGAAAGCTTGACCCGCGCAAATGGCTTAAATTGCCGTTGCGATGTGAGCACGGGTTAGATGGAGCCGTACCTGCTCTATGTCGTTCGGGTTAGAGAGACCTAAAGTACATGGCACTCGCCGTTGGCATAGATGTGAGTCTTCGGTGGTCAATGGCTTAAATTGACGTGACCAATACCATGAAGACGAATTGCTCATAGGAATGGCCGTCCAAGTGGCGGTGGTGAGTCCGGAATGTTAATGGCTTTAATTGACGTGACATCGACCGGTTCGCCGAGAATGTGCCCTGAGTGCACGGGACGTGTGGCCGTACGAGCCAACGTCTGTGATGAAATGGCTATGGTTATATGCATTGCTCGCTTGTGCTAATGAAATGCAGGGAAGGAGCATCGCCGCCCCGAGTTGGGGGCGGGATCGTTATAATTTGGTCAGCATTGCTGACCGTTGCTTTGTTTGCCACCGTGCGGTGGTTTGTTTGCTTGCAGGTGCAGCTGGACCAAGCGGTCAATAGCGGGCTAAAGCCCTTTTTGCGAAGCTGGCCCTCGAAGGCCCAAGTGGAAATGTTTTATGTTTTATTCATGTATGGCCGGCCTGCGAGCCGAGGTTTGGAAATCATGTAAAAGACAAGTGAAACATTTTGTAAGGCCTTAAGGCCGAATATTTGGGTATTTTTGTATACATTCCTATTATCATGTTAGTGGACATTCATGCTTGTGCTGGGTTCTTGTTTTGCAACTTATAAACTGCTTCCGCTAGAATGCTCTGTGTAGGACGTTGAGATTGGTTGGATGGTTTCCATAAGTAACCACCCGGTCTGTCTGTGGTATATGGCGTCGGGCCCCGGCCGGACCTACTGCTATATGCTATGCGACGGATAGGGGGCGTTACAATTTGGTATCAGACTACTGGTTTTGGTCGGGCTTAAAGTGAATTCGTGGGCGAATTCTTTTTAAGGGGTGGTGAGCACATTGTGTGTGTCATCGTAATAACAGTAAAAAGAACCCATGAATGTCCACTTAGGAATGAAAATACTCGTGTTTGAGGAACCTGCGTGTTCCTATAATTGTTGTTTGCAATGTTATTTGGTCGCTTAACGGTGTTTTGTACCACTATAGGTGACCCGAAGTGGTGTTGGGCCGTCAGAACGCCGAGGTTCTGAGGCTAGTAGTGCACCAGAGGTTGCTCCAGCAACACCTTTGTCGGCGGAAAATATACGATTGGTTGCTGAAGCGGTGTTGGCCGTGATAAATGCGCAGCCTGGGAGGCAAGCGCAGCAGCCAGCTCCTGTGATGGAGCAAGTACCTCTTCAAGAGGCGGAGCCGAGGAGGGTGGAGCAAGTGGTTGTAGAACCAATAGTGCCAAGGAGGGCGACTGAGAGGCAGTTGAAGCATGTAATGAGCTTTAACCCTCCGTTATTCTCGGGGTTGGGAACCCCATCGCAGGCTGAAGACTGGCTCTCTAGGGTAAAGAGAGTCATGACAGCGACGGAGACGGAGGAGTGGCAAATGACCACCATCGCTACGTTCCTTCTAGACGGGGAAGCGAGGATGTGGTGGGAAGGCTTGGAGCTGCATCATTTGAGAGGAAGACAATTGATAGACGTTCCGATGGAAGAGTTCTCGGAATTGTTCTTAGCAAGATACCTCCCTTCTACTCAGAGGATTTCAATGGAGAATGAGTTCCTGAGGTTGGTACAGGGTGAGAGGAGCGTGGATGAATATCTCCACGAGTTTACGCGGTTGAGTCGTTATGCGAGCTCTACCATCATGGATGAGGAGCGCAAGACTAATCGCTTCTATGAAGGCTTGAGGGATGAGCTGAGACTATTACTGTCGGGGCCGATGACGCAGGGTTTCTTAACCTTGGTCAATACTGCCCGGTCCTTGGAGAAGGACATGAGGAGTGTACAGGCAAAGAAAAGCTTGGGTGAAAAGAAATCTGAGTTTAAAGTGCCGACTACTTCGAAGTCTGGCTATCGGAGGGCTTTCAAGAAGCATAGGACTTCGGGTCCAGCTCCTTCTGGCGCTTCTGGGGCGACTACGGGTCGGACCCCGGGTGCGTGTTTTACTTGCGGCAAGACGGGGCACTTTGCCCGTGATTGTTGGAGCGGACGTCCTAAGTCCGAAAGGAGGCCAGGAGCTACCTACGAAGAGAAGGGAAAGGCGGTGGAGTCGACCGCATCCCACTATGCTCCGGCCCAACCAAGGGTCTATAATCTTGGCCAACAGGAGGCCATTAAACAAGCTGACGTGGTGACAGGTACGGTTTAATTTATAGCAAGTCAATTCCTTTATATGCTTGTTATGTATATGTTACCTTACCACTGCTTGTTTAGGATTTGTAATGATTTGTGAAAATCCCGCACGAGCACTCTTTGATACGGGAGCTTCACACTCCTTCTTGTCCGAAGGATTTATATCACGCATCGGAGTCCCTTCTTCGATGGCGAAGGACAAGTTGGATGTGTTATTGCCCAATGGGTGTTCGATGCGAGCGGTTAGGATCTGCGAGGTTAAGACTCGTATTGGAGAGCAGGAGTTCGACCTGCGGGCGTCTTTACTTCCGTTAGTGGAGTTTGACGTCATATTTGGCATGGACTGGCTCTCGGAGCAGCAGGCCCATATAGATTGCGGTAGCAAGGAAGTCAAGCTGGGAGCGAGTCGTGAGACGACGTTTAAGGGCTTAAAGGGGTCGAGCAAAACATTGATGTCTGCTCTTCAAGTGGTTAAGGCAGTTCGTGCCGGAGCAGAACTGTTCTTCACTCTAGTGGAGGTTGCAAAGCCGAAGCCCGCTATGGATTGTATTTCAGTGGTATCGGAATACCCTGATGTGTTCCCTGCAGATCTTCCTGGAGCCCCGCCACAACGGGAGATAGATTTTACTATCGAGCTAGTGCCAGGTGCAAAGCCTGTGTCACGATCTCCGTATCGGCTAGCGCCTAAGGAAATGGCCGAGCTGAAAGTTCAATTGCAAGAGTTGTTGGAGCAAGGGTATGTACGCCCGAGTTCTTCGCCTTGGAGCGCACCGGTCCTCTTTGTTAAGAAGAAGGACGGAAGCTTGAGGTTGTGTATTGATTATCGGGAGCTAAACAAGCTGACTGAGAAGAACAAGTACCCGATCCCCCGGATTGATGATCTCTTTGATCAGTTAGTCGGGTCGACGGTGTACTCGAAGTTAGATCTCAAGTCTGGGTACTATCAGCTGCGGATAAGGGAGAGTGATATCCCGAAGACAGCGTTTAGTACGAGGTACGGGCATTATGAGTTTACGGTCATGCCGTTTGGGCTGACTAATGCGCCGTCAGTATTTATGGATTTGATGAACAGAACGTTCAGGGAGTACCTAGACCATTTCGTGATCGTCTTCATCGACGATATTTTGGTGTACTCGCAAAGTGAGAAGATCACTTCAAGCATCTTCATTTGGTGCTGGAGACGCTAAGGAGAAACCAGTTGTATGCCAAGTTCTCGAAGTGCGAGTTTTGGCTATCCTCAGTAGCGTTCCTCGGGCATATAGTGAGTGGAGAGGGTATTGCGGTGGATCCGGCGAAGATTGTTGCGATACGGGAGTGGCCTGAGCTTGCTACGGTAGCAGAAGTCCGGAGCTTTTTGGGGCTTGCCGGTTATTATAGGCGCTTCGTAGAGAACTTCTCGCGGATAGCGCTACCTCTCACTACTTTGACGAGGAAGGATCATAAGTTCGTTTGGACGCCGGAGTGCGCGCGAGCTTTTGAGGAGTTAAAGTGTCGGTTGACCACGACGCCTGTGTTGAGTTCGCCGGTTGGGACCGAAGGCTATGAGATATATAGCGATGCTTCAGGCAGCGGTTTGGGTTGCGTGCTACTGCAGCACGGCAGCGTGATAGCTTATGGCTCGAGACAACTAAAAGTGCACGAGAGGAATTATCCGGTCCATGACTTGGAGTTAGCGGCCGTGATTTTTGCCTTGAAGCTGTGGAGACACTATTTGTACGGTGTGAAGATTGATATCTACACCGATCACAAGAGCCTAAAGTATCTTATAGATCAGAAGGATCTGAATATGCGGCAGCGTAGGTGGATGGAGTTCCTGGGGGACTATACATTCAAGATCCACTACGTGCCTGGCAAAGGGAATGCGGTTGCGGACGCGTTGAGTCGTCGAGCCCCAGCTCAAGCGAATTGGCTATCAGTGCATGATGAGCGGTTGGTGCAGGAGCTGGAGGCGTTGGAGATTGTTTGTGTGGATAGACAATCTAGTGCTGAAGCAGTGCTGAATTGGACTGAAGTCCAATATGACCTGGCTGATCGGATTCGGCAGGCTTTGGATATGGATGCTCATATGAAGCAGTTCATGATAGAGGCTCTGGATGGGTCAAATTCCCAATTCGTTGTAGAGGACGGATTGTTGTGGAAAGACGGTCGTCTGTGCGTCCCAAGCGTGGGCAATTTACGGGTGGAGTTGTTGTACGAGGCACACCATACCAGGTACTCGATTCACCCGGGGAGCACGAAGATGTACCGCGATATCAAGAAGCTATTTTGGTGGCCGGGTTTGAAAAAGGATGTGGCGCTATATGTAGCGAAGTGCCAAACTTGCGCCTTGGTAAAGGCGGAGTGCCAAAAGCCGGGAGGATTTCTTAAGTCCTTGCCTATTCCGGAGTGGAAATTCGATGACATCTCTATGGACTTTGTGCATGGTTTGCCAAGGTCGCAGAAGGGGAACGACGCCATTTGGGTGGTGGTCGATCGATTGACGAAGGTGTCGCACTTTATTCCGCATAGGAAGGACGATCCGGTGGAGAAGCTGGCGAAGCTTTATGTGGATAATATAGTACGGCTTCATGGTGTGCCCCGCAGCATCGTGAGTGACCGTGATGGGCGGTTCACGTCCAATGATTGGAGGCTGGTGCAGCAAATGTTGGGAACAAAGCTGAAGTTTAGCACAGCCTTCCATCCACAAACGGATGGGCAGACCGAGAGGGTCAATAGAACGATGGAAGACATGCTTCGCATGTGTGTCTTGGACTTCGGAAAGCAATGGGAGGACCACCTTTATTTGGTGGAGTTCGCATACAACAACAGCTACCAAGCAAGTATTCAGATGGCGCCTTTCGAGGCCCTATATGGTAGAAGATGTCGCACGCCGTTGTCTTGGTTAGAAACGGGCGAGTCGAAGTTGTATAAGCGATCGGAAGTGGATGATGCTACTTCCTTGGTAAGAACCATTCGGGAGAGGTTGCTCATGGCTCAGGACCGGCAAGCAAAGTACTATAATGCCAAGCACAGGAACGTGGAGTTCGCTGTGGGCGATTATGTATACTTGAAGATCAAGCCGTTCAAGGGTGTCTCGCGGGTACGGCGATTGAAAAAGCTAAGCCCGAGGTACCTTGGACCGTTCGAGGTTCTGGAGCGAGTGGGAGAAGCGGCCTATAGGTTGAAGCTTTCAGTGGAGCTAAGTGGTTTACACGATGTATTCCACATTTCGGTACTTAGGAAGGCGGTGCAAGAGCCTACGCAAGTGATCGCGGTCGATCAAGTGCCGGTGGATAGTGGGCTAACGACAAAGGTCAAGCCCGTGCGGATTGAAGACTCGGAGGTCAAGCGGCTACGCAATAAAGAGATCAGGATGGTCAAAGTCCGGTGGGACAATTGCGGTCGTGAGGAGCTCTCCCGGGAGCGAGAGCAGACGATGCTTGACGAATATCCGGAGTTGTTCCGCTCAGGTACAAATTTTGTTTTGTACATGTTTTTCCCTTTATGTAATTTCGTGGGCGAAATTCTTTTAAGAGGGGTAGAGTTGTAACGCCCCGAAACTCAAAGGAGCAAAGGGGGACGTTTTGGGCCAGTTTTGGTTTCTGGCTGAAGGCACACGGCCTGGGACACGGGCGTGTCCCAGGGCGTGTCAAGCGTGTGTTGACACTTAGCCGCGAAGTCGTCGAGTTATTCTCGACGATTCGTCGAGAATGGGCACACGGCCTGCGACACGGGCGTGTCGCAGGGCGTGTCGACCCGTGTCGACACTTAGCCGTGAAATCGTCGAGTTATTCTCGACGATTCGTCGAGAGTGGGCACACGGCCTGCGACACGGGCGTGTCGCAGGGCGTGTCGACCCGTGCCGACGATCGTCAAGGTGAAATCGTCGAGATTCACTCGACGATCGTCGAGACAAGACACACGGCCTCGGACACGGGCGTGTCCAAGGCCGTGTCAGCGAGTCGCCGTTCTCCCCTCGACGAAATGTCCCGTGTACACGGCCTGGGGGCCCAGGCGTGTCAATGTGACACGGGCAAGGACACGGGCGTGTCCTAGAACCCGTGCAGTGCTCGGGTTGGAAATGGGGGAAAAATCATGGGTACACGGCCGGCTACACGGCCGTGTCAGCTGGAACACGGGCATGTCAGCTCGAACACGGGCGTGTTCGGTACCCGTGTGCGTGTTCAGAAGATTCGATTTTGACGGCGAATGCGGCACACGGCCCTGGACACGGGCGTGTGCCAAGCCGTGTGCGGCCCAGATTGGGCATTTCAGCCCCGAATCAAAGCCGCTCGTTTTCTTAGGTTGAGATCCGACGGCTGGGGATGGTTCCTGGGAGGATATACACGGGTTTGACTTAGAAAAATCCACACTTTTCATCACTTGATCTCTCTCCAAACCCTTGGAGAAAGAAGAGCCAAGGCTAGAGGAAGAGGAGCTAGATCCGCCATTGGAGGAGCTTCGGAGCTCCGAATCGCAAGCCGACTCCGGATCCACGGAGGCAACGCAAGCGCGGTGATTTCTATCCGATTACATTTCGATGGCGCCAAAGAGGAATGCAAGGGTAACGATCCTCATCTTGAGCATGAGTCGCTCTTTTCTTTGCATAGGAAGCCCGCTCTCGCGAGTTTGCGGAGAGTTGGAGGCGTTCCTTCGGGTAGATATGTGAAGTCCCCGTTGTTTAGAGTCCGTATGCGAGAACGGACATAGGCATTTTGGTTGAAGCCTACCCGGACATGTAGTTCGGATCGGTGATGTTGCATTGCATAAGGCCGGAGAAGACTCCGTGCTATTTGGTGTTTTCGGGTTTTTCTACGCGGTAGATTGCAGCAGGGAGCCTTGTGGACTAACCCAAAGGTGCACCCGGAAAACTGGGCGGACACGAGGTCTTGCCAACTTGGTGGCCTGAGTGCCAACATGAACATAACGGGGTTATGTGTCTTGCGGTAGAATGGGACTCGGTGAAAGCTTGACCCGCGCAAATGGCTTAAATTGCCGTTGCGATGTGAGCACGGGTTAGATGGAGCCGTACCCGCTCTATGTCGTTCGGGTTAGAGAGACCTAAAGTACATGGCACTCGCCGTTGGCATAGATGTGAGTCTTCGGTGGTCAATGGCTTAAATTGACGTGACCAATACCATGAAGACGAATTGCTCATAGGAATGGCCGTCCAAGTGGCGGTGGTGAGTCCGGAATGTTAATGGCTTTAATTGACGTGACATCGACCGGTTCGCCGAGAATGTGCCCTGAGTGCACGGGACGTGTGGCCGTACGAGCCAACGTCTGTGATGAAATGGCTATGGTTATATGCATTGCTCGCTTGTGCTAATGAAATGCAGGGAAGGAGCATCGCCGCCCCGAGTTGGGGGCGGGATCGTTATAATTTGGTCAGCATTGCTGACCGTTGCTTTGTTTGCCACCGTGCGGTGGTTTGTTTGCTTGCAGGTGCAGCTGGACCAAGCGGTCAATAGCGGGCTAAAGCCCTTTTTGCGAAGCTGGCCCTCGAAGGCCCAAGTGGAAATGTTTTATGTTTTATTCATGTATGGCCGGCCTGCGAGCCGAGGTTTGGAAATCATGTAAAAGACAAGTGAAACATTTTGTAAGGCCTTAAGGCCGAATATTTGGGTATTTTGTATACATTCCTATTATCATGTTAGTGGACATTCATGCTTGTGCTGGGTTCTTGTTTTGCAACTTATAAACTGCTTCCGCTAGAATGCTCTGTGTAGGACGTTGAGATTGGTTGGATGGTTTCCATAAGTAACCACCCGGTCTGTCTGTGGTATATGGCGTCGGGCCCCGGCCGGACCTACTGCTATATGCTATGCGACGGATAGGGGGCGTTACACAAGCAGTCTAGTGCCGAGGCGAAACTGTTTTGGACAGAGGTGCAGTGTGACCTAGCGGATAGAGTTCGGCGGGCTTTGGTTCAGGATAGCAGCATGAAGCAAATACTAGATGGATCTTTGGATGGGTCATATTCCTAGTTTGTGGTTGAAGATGGATTGCTAAGGAAGGACGGTCGTCTATGCGTTCCTAGTGCGGATAATATTCGGGAGGAGTTGATGTATGAGGCTCATCATACCAAATACTCAATCCACCCGGGAAGCACGAAGATGTATAGAGACATGAAGAAATTATTCTGGTGGCCGGGTTTGAAGAAGGATGTGGCGCTTTATGTGGCCAAGTGCCGTACTTGTGCATTAGTGAAGGCGGAATGCCAGAAGCCCGAAGGTTTCTTGAAATCACTTCCTATCCCAGAATGGAAGTTCGACGACATATCTATGGATTTTGTGCACGGTTTGCCGAAGTCGCAGAAAGGAAATGACGCCATTTGGGTGGTCGTTGATAAATTGACAAAGGTGTCGCACTTTATCCCAGTGAGAAAGGAGGATCCAGTGGAAAAGTTAGCCAAACTCTACGTGGATAATATTGTACGACTGCATGGTGTGCCTCGCAGTATTGTTAGTGATCGTGATGGACGCTTCACGTCAAATGACTGGAGGTTGGTGCATGGTCGGTTGGGTACTAAGCTAAAGTTCAGCACAGCCTTTCACCCACAGACAGGTGGCCAAACCGAGAGAGTCAACAGAACTATGGAGGACATGCTTCACATGTGCGTCCTAGATTTCGGGAAGCATTGGGAGGATCACCTGTACATGGTGGAGTTTGCGTACAACAATAGCTTTCAGGCAAGCATTGGAATGGCGCCTTTCGAAGCTTTGTACGGGAGGAAGTGCCGTACGCCGTTGTCTTGGTTGGAGGCAGGCGAATCAAAGTTGTATAAACGTCAAGCGGTGGAAGATGCCACTTCAATGATACGGACAATTCAGGAAAGGCTGAAGATTGCTCAGGATAGACAGTCAAAGTACTACAATGTCAAACATAGAAATGTAGAGTTCAACGTTGGCGACATGGTGTATTTAAAAATCAAGCCGTTCAAGGGTGTATCGCGGGTTCGACGCTTGAAGAAGCTGAGTCCGAGATACCTTGGACCATTTGAAATCCTGGAGCGTGTTGGCGAGGCGGCGTATAGGTTGAAGCTGTCGATGGAGTTGAGTGGGCTGCATGACGTATTCCACGTATCGGTGTTGCGTAAGGCAGTGCAAGAGCCTTCACAGATCGTTGCAGACAATCAGGTACCGGTTGATTATGAGTTAACAACAAGGGTCAGACCAGTACGAATTGAAGACGTTGCGGTCAAACGACTCCGCAACAAGGAGGTCAGAATGGTTAAAGTCCGTTGGAATAATTGCGGACGTGAGGAGCTTTCTTGGGAGCGAGAGCAAGCTATGTTGGAGGAATACCCCGAGTTATTCCACTCAGGTATCATTTAGCTTTCGTGTACCTTTGCTTAATTTCGGGACGAAATTCCTTAAGTGGGGGAGATTTGTAACGCCCCGAATTTCGTGTGCGAGTCGGTCGCGGAAAAAGAGTTTTTGGTGCCTGTAGGGGTACACGGCCTAGGACACGGGCGTGTCCAAGGCCGTGTCTGGCTTGTGATTTTTGGCCGTTTCCAACCCGAGAAGGACACGGCCAGGAACACGGCCGGATGACACGGGCGTGTCATCCGACACGGGCGTGTGACAACCCGTGTCCCTACCCGTGTCCTGAGGGGTCGTGTCCGTTGCCGTGGCGGTTATGCGTGACACGCCCTCGAACACGGGCGTGTCGAGGAACCCGACACGGGCGTGTCAGGTCAGACACGGGCGTGTCTTGGCCCGTGTGCGTTTCTCAGTTCGACGATCGTGCCTGGATCGAGGCACACGGCCTTGGACACGGCCGTGTGCCAAGCCGTGTGCGGCCCAGGTCAGGGGAATTTTGTGCAGATCCGAGCCATTCATTTTCTTTAATTAGGATCCAATGGCCCAGATGAGATCCTGCTCTGTTAAGGCCGGGAATAGGAAGTTATTCCCTCATTTTCTCTCCAAAGTTCTTCCCTTCCAAAGTGAGAGAGGAGAGGAAGAAGAAGGAGGTTTCCGGCCGCCGGCGGAGCATCGGAGCGCCATTTCGAAATCGGAGAGCGGATCCGTGGAGGGAAGGTCATTGCGAAGAGTTCTAACCGCGTAGTTTTTCCATGGCGCCAAAACGGACTACAAGGGTAACGATTCTCAACTTGAGCGCTTGAAGCTCTTTCTTTCTGCATAGGGAATCCCGCTCCCGCGAGTATGCGGTGAGTGTGTGGTGTTCCTTGGGGTTGACGGGAATATTCCCCCTTGTGTTGCATGTAGAGCCCGGAATCGTAAGTACGGGCATAGGCATTGTGTGTGAAGCCTACCCGGACGTGTTTTGTCTGGATCGGTGATGTTGCATTTGATATGGTTTTGCCGGAGAAGACTCCATGCTTTGGATTTTTCGGGTTTCCACGCGGTAGATTGCAGCAGGGATCCTTGAAGGTTAGCTTCAAGGCGCACCCGGAAAATTGAGCGGAAACGTGTTCTGCTAACTTGGCGGTCTGGGAACCGGCCTTGATCATAACTGGGTTATGAGATTGTTTTGGAAAATTTGGGATCCGAGAGAAGCTTGGCCCGCGCAAAGTTCCTTAAATTGGACATGCGGCGTGAGCAACGGGCAAGTGGAATTGGACCTAGGCTATGTGGTTCGGTGCGAGAGACCCGAAGACGGGGACTGGCCGTTGGCATAGTCGGAGCCTTAGACGGTGGTCAGAAAGGCTAAATGCTCACATGTTGTTGCCATCCTAGGGATGGTGGTGAATGCACTGATTTGTCAGGGTTCACCATGAATGTGCCCTGAGTGCACGGGGTGTTTGGCCGTGCGAGCCTACACCTGTGGCGAATTATAATTGTGATATATATATATTGTTGGGCTAATGTTTTGCAGGGAAAGAGCACCGCCGTCCCGAGTAAGGGGCGGGGTCGTTATAATTTGGTCGGCTTTTAGCTGACCGTTGCTTTATTTGCCACCGTGCGGTGGTATGTGCTTGCAGGTGCTGCGGAGCCGAGCGCCAAATAGCGGGCTGGAGCCCATGTTGCTGTGCTGGCCCTAGAAGGCCGTAGAATAGTTGTTTTTACATTTCTCATGTGTGGCCGGCCTGCGAGCCGATGTATGTAAGACATGTTTATATTTATGAACATTTGTAAGGCCATAAGGCCATGTACCTGTTTCAGTGTATTTGGGGTTCGTTCTTGTAGTTGTAAATGTGGACATTCATATTTGATGGATTTAAGTTTGGGTTCTTCAACTTTAAAATCTTCCGCTAGAATGCTCTGTGTTTAGGACGTGTAGTATTAATTGGTTGGTTTGATTTATTCATTTAGTAACCCTTCCGACTGTCTGTGGTATATGGCGTCGGGTTCCAGCTGGACCTTCTGTTATATGCCATGCGACGGATGGGGGTGTTACACAAATAGCGGGCTGGAGCCCATGTTGCTATGCTGGCCCTAGAAGGCCGTCGAATAGTTATTTTTACTTTTATCATGTGTGGCCAGCATGCGAGCCGATGTATGTAAGACATATTTTTATTAAGTGAACGTCTATAAGGCCATAAGGCCATGTACCTTTTTATTGTATTTGGGTTTCATTCCAGTGGTTGTGGTCGTGGACATTCATATGTATTGGATTTAAGATTTTGGTTCTTTCAACTTTAAAAGCTTCCGCTAGAATGCTCTGTGTAGGACGAGTAGTCTTAATTAGATAGTTTGAATATTCATTTGGTAACCCTTCCGACTGTCTGTGATATATGGCGTCGGCTTCGAGCTGGACCTTCTGTTATATGCCATGTGACGGATGGGGGTGTTATAATTTGGTATCAGACTTCTGGTTACGGTCGGGCTTAAATGAATTCGTGGGCGAATTCTTTTAAGGGGTGGTGAGCACATATGTGCGTCATTGTTATAACATCAAAAAGAACCCATGAATGTCCACTTAGGAATGAAAAATACACTTGTTTTGTGGAATCTGAGTGTTCCAATGATTGCTTTTAGCAATTAGTTTGTGGTCTAATCGTGTGTCTTTGCTACTATAGGCTGCTAGGAGCGGTGCTGGTCAGTTAGAGCATCCTCAATCGGCGAAAAGTAGTGCACCAAGGGACGTGCCTACTACACCTCCTTTAGTGGAAACCATCAAGATGGTGGTTGAGGCGGTATTTGCAATGATAAATTCCCAACCTGCAGGGCAAATGCATTGCGCACCTCCTGCGAATGAGCAAGAACCGGTTAGGGCGATAGAGCCGAGAGTGGTGGAGCGTGCAGCAGTTGATCTGATAGAGTCGAGAAGAGCTACGGAGAAGCAGCTAAAGCATGTGATGGGCTTTAATCCTGCGTGGTTCGATGGGGTTGGAACGCCAGCTCAAGCTGAGGACTGGCTCTCTTCGATAAAGAGGGTGTTGACAGCCATAATAACTGAGGAGTGGAAGAAGACCACCATTGTGACTTTTCTTTTGGTGCGTGAAGCGAGGCTGTGGTGGGATGAGTTGGAGTTTCATCTCTTAGTGGGTAGGCAGCTTGCTGATGTGCATATGGAGGAATTTTCAAGATTGTTCCTAGCCAAATTTGTACCCTCTGCTCAGAAGTTGGAGATGGAAAATCAATTTCTTGGTTTGACTCAAGGATCCAGAAGCGTGGACGAATATCTGCATGAGTTCACACGGTTGGGTCGGTATGCTGGTGCTACGTTTATGGAAGAAGAACGGAAGACCAACCGGTTTTATAAGGGTCTACGCGGCGATCTACAGCTACTACTTGCTGGGCCTAAGGCGCAAGGTTTCAGTTAGAACCCGTCAACCCATTAGTTCATCTCAAAACCCAGGTGTTGAGATGAAGGGTGGCGGGGTACATGAACACAAAGTGGAGAAGTCTGCGGGCGATGTGGGATTAACCCCAACCACAGGACCGCGGGGATATTCCGCCACACAAGGGGCCCACCGGGGTCAAACACCCAGACCTGGAATGCGATGGGGAAAGCCCAAACATGCGGTCCCACACACACGTGTGCTGCTGGCCAATATAATCTCAACACACCCCCGCAACAGGACAACCTGCTTTGATACCAAGTTAGAACCCGCCAACCCATTAGTTCATCTCAAAACCCAGGTGTTGAGATGAAGGGTGGCGGGGTACATGAACACAAAGTGGAGAAGTCTGCGGGCGATGTGGGATTAACCCCAACCACAGGACCGCGGGGATATTCCGCCACACAAGGGGGCCCACCGGGGTCAACACCCAGACCTAGAATGCGATGGGGAAAGCCCAAACATGCGGTCCCACACACACGTGTCCTGCTGGCTAATATAATCTCAACACACCCCCGCAGCAGGACAACCTACTCCGATACCAAGTTAGAACCCGCCAACCCATTAGTTCATCTCAAAACCCAGGTGTTGAGATGAAGGGTGGCGGGGTACATGAACACAAAGTGGAGAAGTCTGCGGGCGATGTGGGATTAACCCCAACCACAGGACCACGGGGATATTCTGCCACAAAAGGGGGTCCACTGTAAGACCCCCTTTTTTTTTTCTTTTTCGACACCGGGGTCTTAGGCCCAGAACCGCCGTTTTGCGGTGACTCCTTCACGCCCTGAAGAGTCATCACCACAAAGCGCCGATTCTGCCGGCCAATTCGATCACAGTAAAGTAGCAGAATAATGAAGTAAATGTAAGCTATCTGTCCACAGAAAATCACATGACATAATAAATATAACTCCACGAAGGGAGTGTCCACAGAAAATAACATCAGAGTAGCAAAACGGGCTTATGCCCGGTACATCAAATCCTCACTACAAGATCTCTCATGCAGAAACAAAAGTAGAAAACTGCTCAGGGTCGAGACTCACGGTCCCGGCTGTGTGAACTCCGGAGCTAGACTGCCCCACCTCCAAGCGCACCGGTCTCTGGGGCTGCTCCTCCATGCTGGTCTCCGCGATCCCCTAAATGATGCGGTTCGAAAACCGTTAGTCTAAAAGACTAAGTCCTATCATCCCCCACCCCTTCCCCACGGCTCCTAGGCACCGAGCGGAGAGGAAGAAAGGGGAGGACTTGAAGGATGGAGAATATCAAAAGCAGATGGCAGCGGTCCTATTCTAGCAAGTTCTATGGTATATAAAGTCAATAGGCTGTAATATGAAATGTAACCTTCACTTATGTGAAAAACACATAAGCCAAGGGGTCTTTTGCAAGGCTCCCATCGTATAAAAAGTCTCATACCGATTTATACGCTGGGGTGTCGGTGGTCAAACAGCAGTAACTAAATATATCAAAATTAACCTTAATTTATAAACTTGCCCACACAAGCTTATAGACTAAGGGGTCGTTTAGCAGGTCCTAAGGTATAAGCGTCCCATTTCACTTATACTTTAGGTGTCAAGGTTAAAGGTAACGATCATGCCATGACATGCAAGTGGGTATGATGGACATGCAAGTGCAACACACACACCCGACTCTGTGCACACAGACCTTTAGTTCCCCCTTTCTGGAGCCGTAACCTCCCAGGATACCTCCGTAGTGGCAGACGGAAGCGGTGGGTTGGGCCTCGCCCACCTCTAAACCAGTAAAGCACTACCGGTCAGACCTATCGTACGCCTCAACGCTTGGTGCACGAAGCGGACTCCTGCGTACTCTTGCCGGCTGGCGCACCGGACTTCTGTTGGCGAAGTGCTAACCACACTTGCCGAGTCAATGTATTGGCGTCGGTGCATCGACCCTCCAATACCGAAGACCCACCACCTTAATTTTCTTTCCTGTTATGCACATGCAATTTTAGCGTAATCAAGAATCGAGCCGAAGCTCCCCGGACCAACACGTCCGACTCAAGCAATCGAGCCGAAGCTCCCGGACCCAAAGTCCGCCTTTTTAACCATCCGAGCCGAAGCTCCTATCCAACCTTTGGTGCCATTAGTGTTGTGGAATGTGCAACCCTAATTACTAAGTTACTCTTTCAGCTTGTTAAACAGTTTACGTTAACCCAGGACTGCCCCCGGTATTCCCTGTGAAGGGCTCTCAAGGGGCACTAGGAACTGTGTTGGGATTACGCCCAGCGTTCCCTTTCGCAAGGTACTTATTTTATTATTGGTTGATTCCCTTACCCATTATTTTCTCATGTTTTGATACGCTAATCTAGGGTGGTTTGACTCCAACTCTCCTTGGGTAGGACGATCTTTCGTCGGACCCGAACGCCTTTAAACCCTAGACAAAACCACACCCTACTCACTCATCTTCCAAAGATGCAGCCCATTCCACTTGTCCTTACAGCAAACCATCAAGACTCATCATACTTGCCCTAATTCACATCCGAATGAAATCCTGCAGTTTTGCTATATGCAGACCACTTAAGCTACATGACCCGTAAAAAGGGAAGTACATGAAATACTCATCCAGTACCCTTATGATAATTATTAGAGGTCTATTATGATAAATATAGTCTAAATTCAGAAGATCATATTTTTCCCATTTAGTCTACTATTTATTGAATTTTCCTCAAAAACTAGGCCATAGTCAATTTGAACATGAACCATAAGATTTTCTCAGGTAATGGCCTCCTAAAATTTGTATTCACTAAATATCAGAGAAATATTATTGGTTGCCAATTTTCATAATTTTCCAGATAGTTCTTGACCTCTAAAGGATTTATTAAAATAATTCCTAAAATCAAATTTAATGAAGGAAGTGCCACAAATATGTCTCCAATAATTATGTAAAAATTACTAGGGCTTCATAAGGAAGCTAGAAACATCATGATGAAGGAAATTAGAATTTTTCAGACAATCTAAATGTCATTATTAAATTTACCAATGTTCCATAGAATTAAATAATTAAAGAAGCAACTACTAAATATCATTCTTCAAAAATTTCATAAAATTTACAGAGATGGGTACCATGATTACAAGCCCCTTTGCTAAGTTTCATCAGGTTTAATCAAGTATATTTTTCTCCAAAAATTTCTAAGTGAAAATTGTAAAACATGACTTTGTGAATAAAGTACCAAAAATATTCATCCAAAATTTATTATAAAATTTCCAGAGATATATATACCCTAAGCAACTACCCATTCAAAGACTTAGGCTTTTCAGAAAGTTTTGGTATTAGATCTTATGGTTTCAAGCTAGTGCCCTAAACTAGGGTTATGGATTTAAGGGGTTTTAAGTCTTCCAAATGCCCTAAATTTTAACCACAGGACCATAGTAACCCTATGGACATCATTCCCAAGTTTCAAGTCCATCCAAGGTCTTTTGACCCCAATTTCTTCAAACCCTAGAAATTTACCCTAAAGGGCCTACCCTAAAATTTAGGGCTACCCTAGTCCAATCCACTCCAAACTCCATAAGTGAGTGTAAAAAGTCAAGTTATATCAGTGGCCAAAATTTCAGCCTCTGATGAGGGATTTGGTCACTCAACCATCACATAGTGGCTTTTGACCAAAATACCCTTATAAGGTCATATATAGGGTATAAATAGGGTTGGGTCAAAACCTATTCAAAACACATCCAAATTAAATGAAATTTTATACAGGTACCTAATTGGAACCCAGGGACCACTCACCAAAATTTGGGAGGGTTTGGAGGTGTTTAGGGCACTTATTTAATTTACCTAATAATTATTAAATATTTACAAAAACTATAGAAATATTTTCTCCAAAAATTCCCATTTTTGGGCAGGCCCTAGGTATGTCTAAGATAGACTCTCTGCCAAAATTTCAGCTAATTTGGGCTAGGGGTGAAGAGTGGGCACTCAATTTTGTGACTGCCTAGCCCTAAGGGTATGTCCCACCAAAATGGGTGCCCTGGTCTAACCAGAAGCCCAAATGGGTTCAAACCAATTTTAAAAAAAAAGTAGACAGGCAGGGCTACAATTCATGTGTTGACCATTTTCCCATACAGAGCCTCTGGCTATTTTTAAGAATTTAAAACATTAAATATCAAAAGTGTGACAGAATGAAATAAATATCATTAATTCCTATAGTTTGATTTTGATGCAGCGCGAATCTTGGCGCAGGATCGACGGCATCTGGTCATCGTCCCCATTGAGCCAACGGCTGAGATTCGTCCCGCCTGGAGCGATTTCCAAGCCCTGCCGCCGGCGATCCAGCCCCTTCCCCGGCCGGCCACCGCCACCATCACCTCCGTTCGAGGTGGTGGCTATCGTCAGGCGGCGGCTCCGCCGCCGGAGAGGCGTTTTCCGGCGGATAAAGCAAGAGATTTTCTTGCCGAAACCAGGAGAAATCCCGGATTGAATCGGGCTCAATTGAGCCCGAAACTCAAGCCTAATGATTCCTAGGATCTACCCGCGAGTTAAGGAGAGGAGGAGGACCTTCCTGGCGGCCTGGATGCGAGAGGAGCGGCGGGATGCCATTGACGACGGCGGCGGCGCTCGGCTTCTGCAACTGCACAGTGGAATGGCTCGTCTCCTCCAGGTAAACGCTCCAAAATGATCCCCTCGGCTCCCTGAAGGTGTTTAAATGGCAAATGGGGGAGAGGAGAGGCTGGTTCTTCAATGGCCATTAACACCATTAAAGGTGTGGCTCGGGTTGTGTGGAGGGGGGCTGAACCCACCCCTTGGTGGCCGGGAAACGGCTGGAATCAACTCCTCTCCCTAGAGGAGTTGATTACAGCCATAACTGGTGGCTGTTGGCCTTCCTTGGCCGGCTTCTCTCTTCCCTTCCCTCTTCCCATTTTCTCTCTCCTCCATTATCATGGAGAGGAGCTCTTTTCTCTCTCCTAGTCACCTCTGGTTGACTAGTCAACCTCATAAGCTAAAGGCAGCCCACTTGGATTATGATGGTCATGGGAATGGGTTTAGCCTAAAGGAGAAGTGGCTTGAGCTTGGGTTAGCCCTTTTTGGGCTAAGTTGACTTGACCCTCAATGAGGGTTGACTTGGTCAGTTTGACCATCTAGGTTGACCCCATTGGGTCCTGGGTGATTCCTTGGCCTCCCCTAAGGTCTATGTAGGGTTGGGTAGGGTTGTCTTGGCACCTTAAAGGTCACTTGACCCTTGGTAAGGTCACTTTGACCATTGTTAGGGCTAGAGTTGACTTGGGTCAACATGACCATTAGGGTTCACCCCTATGGATCCTTGGTGACCCATTGACTTCCCTTAGGGTCTAGGTAGGGTTATGTAGGGTTGCCCTGCACTTTGGAGGTCACATACCCTTAGTAAGGGTACTTTGCCCAGATTAGGGCTTGAGTTGACTTGGGTCAACCTGGCCTCTAGGGCTGACCCCAATGTGTCCTTAGTGACCCATTGACCTCACTTTAGGGTTAGGAGGGCATAGGTGGGGTCCTCTAGACTAGGAGTGGGTCAATTGGCCCTAAGTAGGCTAGGTTGACCCATTCAGGGCTAGGGTTGACCTTGGTCAACTGGGCCTCTTGGGTTGGCCCTAATGGGTCTTTTTGGCTCTAATGGGTCTCCCAAAATGTTTGGGAGTGTTGTGGTAGGGTCTTGGGGCCATGGTGAAGCCCCATTGTCATTCTAAACCATTGTTCAAAATTCTACTATTTGCAGACCATGGTGATCCCTACCTTGGCCTCCTATCTCTTGGCCCATTTCTGGCTTCCTAGGGTTTTGTCATGACCTAGTCATGGCCAAAACCACTCTTAGGGGTCTAGTTGGAAATGGGATGTTACAAATCCCAATAAACAAAACAAAGATTTCGTCCCCGAAATCAAGGTTGGACCTACGGGTCTTATTACCGAAGGAAAGAGTCTTGTAACATCCCATTATGACGCCTCGTTCGTTGAATTTGATTTTATGGGAAAACTTAGATCTAAGACCCCTTTCGCCCAAACAGCGAACCAAAATCCCAATAAACAAGGTTAAGCCCCCAATAAACAAAAGATAAGCCCCTATCTACCTAGAGCAGCCCTTAGTATACTTAAAGCAGGAAAAATAAATTAACATCTTGAGGGGTCCGAGAGGTATACCTGACTGAATAGCTCGGGGTATCTTTGTCGCATCAGGTCCTGTGGCTCCCAGGTATGCTCCTCCTGGCCGTGGTTCCTCCACAGGACCTTGACTAGTGGGACCTTCTTGCGTCGCAAGACCCGCACTCCTCGGTCGTCGATCCTCACAGGCTCCAAATGAACCGACCGATCTGAACGCTACCGGCCCTTCGGTAGTCAGAATCTGCTGCTCCGGGCGTAGCAGAGCCCTCCTCAAAGAAGAAATGTGGAAGACGTCGTGCAGCGCTTCCAGCTCTGGTGGTAACTCCAGCCGGTAGGCTAGGGGTCCGATCCGCTCCAGGATCCTGTAAGGGCCCATGTACCTAGGGCTGAGCTTCTTCCTCCGACCACGCACCCGTGAAACTCCATGCATGGGCCGGATCTTCAGAAACACCCGGTCCCCCACCTGGAACTCCACCTGCCGATGTCGGGCGTCATAATACTTAGCCTGTCTACTCTGTGCCTCGAGCATCCTGTCCCTGATCAGCCTCACCTGTGCCTCGGTGTCTTCAACAAACTCTGACCCCAACACTTTCGGATCCTCGTTCTGCACCCAAGAAAGCGGGGTCCGGCATCTCCTCCCGTACAAGGCTTCGTAAGGCGCCATCCTGATGCTGGACTGGTGGCTGTTGTTATAGGAGAACTCGACAAGGGGCAAGAGTTTCTCCCACGGTTCCCCGCGGTCCAAGATGCATAGCCTCAAAGGTCCTCCAGCGTCCGGTTGGTGCGTTCTGTCTGCCCGTCTGTCTGGGGGTGGAATGCAGTGCTGAAAGTCAATCGCGTGCCTAAGTAGCTTGCACGGATCTCCACTCCCTGGAGGTGAACCTGCCATCCCGATCCGACACTATCGTCCTGGGCACGCCATGATAACGAATGAACTGCTCCACAAACTTCCGCACCAGTACTCCTACTGAATCATCCTTCCTGATCGGTATAAATCGAGCCACCTTGGTCAACCGATCGACGATTACCCAGATCGAGTCATTCCCTGTCCGAGACCGGGGAAGCCCATGTATGAAGTCCATGGCTATGTCGTCAAACTTCCACTCCGGCACCGGGAGTGGCTGCAATAATCCCGCGGGGTTCCTGCACTCCGCCTTCACTAGCTGACATGCCTCACAATGGGTCACGAAGTGTGAGACATCCTTCTTCATGCCCGGCCAGTACATCGTCTTCTTCAAATCAGCCGTCATCTTTGTGATCCCCGGGTGTACAGAATACCGGCTGCAGTGCGCCTCCGTCATAATATCCTCCCGGATCTGGCCTCCCTCCGGTATGTACACCCGTCCTCTGAAGCACACCAGGTCGTCCCTCAGTGTGTAGTCTCCTGCAGTGCCTGCCTCCAGAGCTTGGAAGATGGGTTCCAACTTGGCATCCTGCCTCTGCCCTCCTCTGACTCGGTCTCTGATGTCATCGGTAACGCCTATCGCGGCCAAGTACTCCTCATAGAGCTCAGGATCATCGGACGATACCAGGGTAATGTGCATGTCCTCTAGTCTCTGCAGCAGCTCCATAGACATCAACTGAGGCTCTGCTCCTGCTGTGGCAGCTCTCCTACTCAGTGCGTCCGCTACCACGTTTGCCTTCCCCGGGTGGTAATGCATCTCATACTGATAGTCAGAAAGGAACTCCACCCACCGCCTCTGCCTGATGTTTAGTTCCTTCTGCGTGTCCACGTACTTAAGGTTCTTATGATCGGAGTATATGTCACAGTGGACTCCATATAGGTAATGCCGCCATATTTTTAGTGCGAATACAACTGCTCCCATCTCCAGGTCGTGCACTGGGTAGTTCTTCTCATGGGTCTTCAGCTGGCGGGAAGCATAAGCTATGACGTGTCCGTTCTGCATCAGTACTGCTCCCATCCCCTGATATGATGCGTCGGTGTAGACCTGGAATCCCTCCCTCCCCGAGGGGAGAGTAAGAATGGGAGCCGAGGTCAGCCGATCCTTCAGCTCCTGGAAAGCTGTCTGGCACTGCGGGGTCCACACGAACGGTGCCTCCTTCTTTGTCAAGGATGTGAGCGGGAGGGCGATTCGAGAGAATCCCTCCACGAACTTCCGATAGTAACCGGCAAGTCCTAGAAAACTCCGTACGTCAGTGGCTGTTTTCAGCTGCGGCCACTCCGAAATAGCTCGAATCTTTGCCGGGTCCACTGCCAGCCCGGCTCCGCTGATAATGTGACCTAAGAAAGCCACCTCCTTCAGCCAGAACTGACACTTACTGAACTTCGCATAAAGACGATGCTCCCGCAGTCTCTCCAGGGTCAGTGCTAGATGCCACGTGTGCTCCTCCTCCGTCTTAGAATAGATAAGGATGTCGTCTATGAACACTATGACGAACACATCCAAATAAGCCTCGAAGACCCGGTTCATGAGGCTCATAAACGCCGACGGAGCGTTCGTGAGCCCGAAGGGCATCACGATGAACTCATACAATCCATATCGGCTACTAAAGGCCGTCTTCGGAATATCCTCCTCCTGGATCCGCAGCTGGTAGTAGCCTGATCTCAAGTCCAGCTTCGAAAAATAATGGGCTCCCTCCAGCTGATCGAACAACTCGTCTATCCTGGGGAGCGGATAGGTATTTCGGACGGTCAGCCTGTTTAGTGCTCGATAGTCGATGCACAGGCGTAAAGTGCCGTCCTTCTTCTTTACGAATAGGACAGGAGCTCCCCATGATGAGGAACTCGGCCTAACAAATCCTGCTTCCACCAGCTCCTGCAACTGCGTCCGAAACTCCGCCAACTCCTTCGGAGCCATCCGATAAGGGGCCTTGGATACCGGCTTAGCCCCTGGTACCAACTGAATCTGGAAGTCCTTTTCCCTATGCGGAGGTAGTCCTGGCAGCTTATCCGGAAAAATGTCGGCGTAGTCACGAACCACCGGAATGTTAGCAATCAGGTCCTTCTCCTCAGTCATCTCGAACAATACTTGATATACCTCGTCCCCTTGCATATGAGCCTTAATGGCCTGAATAGATGAAAGCAGGCGACGGGAGACCGGTGTAGTACCTTCGAATGTCGCATAAGTATCGCCGTGGCTGAGCACGACCCTCCTTGCCGGGCAATCAATCTGGGCATGGTTCCAGACAAGCCATGTCATGCCCAAGACGAGGTCGAAGTCCGGCATCCTCAGGATCGTCGCCGGGGCCTCGAGTGTCAACCCGTCTATGGTAACCTCCAGGAGGCACTTTTCTGTGGACTGGATCTCCATCCCATTGGGGAGGCGCACCCTCCTGGGTAGTCCCGTATAACATCGAATCTGATCCAGGTCCTTGACGAAATCCTCCGACACAAAGTTGTGCGATGCCCCCGTGTCGAACAGGGTATGGGCAGGCTTGCCGCACACCATCACCATTCCTAAATCAGTTTGAAAGAAACTCTGGTGTAAGGTTTTCTAACCTAGGTCGTTTAGTAGTTCTATTAACACTTAATATGAGTAATGAATGAATCCAAAATTAAGATTACTCTCATACCTGCAATAACCCTGTCCGGGTTCCGGGGCTGTGCTAAGTCCAAAGCGTAAATCTGCTCCCCATTCTGCCTGCGGTCGCCTCCCTGGTAACCACGTCCTCGGCCGCGTCCTCGGCCTCCGAAATGCTGGGCCGGTGGGCCACCCCGTGGTGCTGGAGGTGGTGCCCCCCTCATAGGGCAGTCTCTCCGGAGATGTCCCACCTGGTGACAATGGAAGCACTCCGGCGGGGGATACGCCATACCCCGGGGTCTCTGCATCTCCTGGATCCGGAGAGGTTGAGGGGCCAAACCACCTGCTCTCTCGGCTCCTGCCTCAACTCCTGACGAGGCTGCTCCTCTGCCCTCCTTCCACTGGTATGGTGCCTCGCCGCTGATCATTTCGGGCCCTCCGGCCCTGGTCCTCCGTTTGCCGTTTCCGGCCCCGAGTGGTGTGCCAGTCGGCCTCAATCCTCTTCGCCATCTCCAAAATCCGGGAGATGGGCCCGTCAGAGACAAAAAGCAGGGCCTCCCTCAACTCCTCTTTTAGGCCCTTATAAAACCTCTTGACGTAACCTGCTTCATCCAGCTGATAGGAGCCCGCATATCGGGCCAAATGATCGAACTCTCGGTGGTACTCCACCACTGTCCTGGTGCCCTGCCTCAGCTGCAAGAACCGCTCCTCCAACTCGTCCCTGGCCGACTGAGGAACAAAGTGCTCCAGCAGCGTGGCCCTGAACTCTTCCCAAGTGATTTCTGCAATCTCTCTATCAGCAAAGTCGTGTCCAACAGCGTCTTCCACCACCGCTTGGCATGTGACTCCAAGCAAGATACCACTAGGGCCACCCTCTCCTCCCAAGGGCATCGTATCCCAGTCAACATCTCGTACATCACATCCAGCCACTCCTCTGTCCGTACTGCCGACTCTGTCCCAAAGTAAGATGGGGGAGAGAGTCCTCGGAAGGTGCTCATCCAGTTGGCCCCTGGGTTTGGCTGCTGGGCTGGGCTTGCTGAGCTCGGAAGGCCTCAAGGATAGCTGTAAGGGTCTGCCCCATGTCTGACTGGAGGAAAGGTGTGGGGACCATGGGAGGTGGTGCAATGTCTGGAGTCTGCTGAGCTCCACCTTGTGGGGTGGGCTGAGCTGGGGGCTGCAAAACGAACTACATTAGTAGATAATCGACTCAATGCCTAATGAAAGTGGACAACTTACATGTGATTTCCCCCGTATGGGCACACCACTGCTTCCGCTGCTTAGTTTGTCCCCAAACTAAACCCGCGCGGGGGTGACCCAGGGTTGTGGACGGCTACTTTTCGATCGAGGTTTGCTCTGATACCACTTGTAAGACCCCCTTTTTTTTTTCTTTTTCGACACCGGGGTCTTAGGCCCAGAACCGCCGTTTTGCGGTGACTCCTTCACGCCCTGAAGAGTCATCACCACAAAGCGCCGATTCTGCCGGCCAATTCGATCACAGCAAAGTAGCAGAATAATGAAGTAAATGTAAACTATCTGTCCACAGAAAATCACATGACATAATAAATATAACTCCACGAAGGGAGTGTCCACAGAAAATAACATCAGAGTAGCAAAACGGGCTTATGCCCGGTACATCAAATCCTCACTACAAGATCTCTCATGCAGAAACAAAAGTAGAAAACTGCTCAGGGTCGAGACTCACGGTCCCGGCTGTGTGAACTCCGGAGCTAGACTGCCCCACCTCCAAGCGCACCGGTCTCTGGGGCTGCTCCTCCATGCTGGTCTCCGCGATCCCCTAAATGATGCGGTTCGAAAACCGTTAGTCTAAAAGACTAAGTCCTATCATCCCCCACCCCTTCCCCCACGGCTCCTAGGCACCGAGCGGAGAGGAAGAAAGGGGAGGACTTGAAGGTGGAGAATATCAAAAGCAGATGGCAGCGGTCCTATTCTAGCAAGTTCTATAGTATATAAAGACAATAAGCTGTAATATGAAATGTAACCTTCACTTATGTGAAAAACACATAAGCCAAGGGGTCTTTTGCAAGGCTCCCATCGTATAAAAAGTCCCATACCGATTTATACGCTGGGGTGTCGGTGGTCAAACAGCAGTAACTAAATATATCAAAATTAACCTTAATTTATAAACTTGCCCACACAAGCTTATAGACTAAGGGGTCGTTTAGCAGGTCCTAAGGTATAAGCGTCCCATTCCACTTATACTTTAGGTGTCAAGGTTAAAGGTAACGATTATGCCATGACATGCAAGTGGGTATGATGGACATGCAAGTGCAACACACACACCCGACTCTGTGCACACAGACCTTTAGTTCCCCCTTTCTGGAGCCGTAACCTCCCAGGATACCTCCGTAGTGGCAGACGGAAGCGGTGGGTTGGGCCTCGCCCACCTCTAAACCAGTAAAGCACTACCGGTCAGACCTATCGTACGCCTCAACGCTTGGTGCACGAAGCGGACTCCTGCGTACTCTTGCCGGCTGGCGCACCGGACTTCTGTTGGCGAAGTGCTAACCACACTTGCCGAGTCAACGTATTGGCGTCGGTGCATCGACCCTCCAATACCGAAGACCCACCACCTTAATTTTCTTTCCTGTTATGCACATGCAATTTTAGCGTAATCAAGAATCGAGCCGAAGCTCCCCGGACCAACACGTCCGACTCAAGCAATCGAGCCGAAGCTCCCCGGACCCAAAGTCCGCCTTTTTAACCATCCGAGCCGAAGCTCCTATCCAACCTCTGGTGCCATTAGTGTTGTGGAATGTGCAACCCTAATTACTAAGTTACTCTTTCAGCTTGTTAAACAGTTTACGTTAACCCAGGACTGCCCCCGGTATTCCCTGTGAAGGGCTCTCAAGGGGCACTAGGAACTGTGTTGGGATTACGCCCAGCGTTCCCTTTCGCAAGGTACTTATTTTATTATTGGTTGATTCCCTTACCCATTATTTTCTCATGTTTCGATACGCTAATCCTAGGGTGGTTTGACTCCAACTCTCCTTGGGTAGGACGATCTTTCGTCGGACCCGAACGCCTTTAAACCCTAGACAAAACCACACCCTACTCACTCATCTTCCAAAGATGCAGCCCATTCCACTTGTCCTTACAGCAAACCATCAAGACTCATCATACTTGCCCTAATTCACATCCAAATGAAATCCTGCAGTTTTGCTATATGCAGACCACTTAAGCTACATGACCCGTAAAAAGGGAAGTACATGAAATACTCATCCAGTACCCTTATGATAATTATTAGAGGTCTATTATTATAAATATAGTCTAAATTCAGAAAATCATATTTTTCCCATTTAATCTACTATTTATTGAATTTTCCTCAAAACTAGGCCATAGTCAATTTGAACATGAACCATAAGATTTTCTCAGGTAATGGCCTCCTAAAATTTGTATTCACTAAATATCAGAGAAATATTATTGGTTGCCAATTTCCATAATTTTCCAGATAGTTCTTGACCTCTAAAGGATTTATTAAAATAATTCCTAAAATCAAATTTAATGAAGGAAGTACCACAAATATGTCTCCAATAATTATGTAAAAATTACTAGGGCTTCATAAGGAGCTAGAAACATCATGCTGAAGGAATTAGAATTTTTCAGACAAAGTAAATGTCATTATTAAATTTACCAAAGTTCCATAGAATTAAATAATTAAAGAAGCAACTACTAAATATCATTCTTCAAAAATTTCATAAATATTTACAGAGATGAGTACCATGATTACAAGCCCCTTTGCTAAGTTTCATCAGGTTTAATCAAGTATATTTTCTCCAAAAATTCCTAAGTGAAAATTGTAAAACATGACTTTGTGAATAAGTTACCAAAAATATTCATCCAAAATTTGTTATAAAATTTCCAGAGATATATATACCCTAAGCAACTACCCATTCAAAGACTTAGGCTTTTCAGAAAGTTTTGGTATTAGATCTTATGGTTTCAAGCTAGTGCCCTAAACTAGGGTTATGAATTTAAGGGGTTTTAAGTCTTCCAAATGCCCTAAAATTTTAACCACAGGACCATAGTAACCCTATGGACATCATTACCAAGTTTCAAGTCCATCCAAGGTCTTTTGACCCCAATTTCTTCAAACCCTAGAAATTTACCCTAAAGGGCCTACCCTAAAATATTAGGGCTACCCTAGTCCAATCCACTCCAAACTCCATAAGTGAGTGTAAAAAGTCAAGTTATATCAGTGGCCAAAATTTCAGCCTCTGATGAGGGAATTTGGCCACTCAACCATCACATAGTGGCTTTTGACCAAAATACCCTTATAAGGTCATATATAGGGTATAAATAGGGTTGGGTCAAAACCTATTCAAAACACATCCAAATTAAATGAAATTTTATACAGGTACCTAATTGGAACCCAGGGACCACTCACCAAAATTTGGGAGGGTTTGGAGGTGTTTAGGGCACTTATTTAATTTACCTAATAATTATTAAATATTTACAAAAACTATAGAAATATTTTCTCCAAAAATTCCCATTTTTGGGCAGGCCCTAGGTATGTCTAAGATAGACTCTCTGCCAAAATTTCAGCTGATTTGGGCTAGGGGTGAAGAGTGGGCACTCAATTTTGTGACTGCCTAGCCCTAAGGGTATGTCCCACCAAAATGGGTACCCTGGTCTAACCAGAAGCCCAAATGGGTTCAAACCACTTTTAAAAAGAAGTAGACAGGCAGGGCTACAATTCATGTGTTGACCATTTTCCCATACAGAGCCTCTGGCTATTTTTAAGAATTTAAAACATTAAATATCAAAAGTGTGACAGAATGAAATAAATATCATTAATTTCCTATAGTTTGATTTTGATGCAGCGCGAATCTTGGCGCAAGGATCAACGGCATCTGGTCATCGTCCCCATTGAGCCAACGGCTGAGATTCGTCCCGCCTGGAGCGATTTCCAAGCCCTGCCGCCGGCGATCCAGCCCCTTCCCCGGCCGGCCACCGCCACCATCACCTCCGTCGAGGTGGTGGCTATCGTCAGGCGGCGGCTCCGCCGCCGGAGAGGCGTTTTCCGGCGGATAAAGCAAGAGATTTTCTTGCCGAAACCAGGAGAAATCCCGGATTGAATCGGGCTCAATTGAGCCTGAAACTCAAGCCTAATGATTCCTAGGATCTACCCGCGAGTTAAGGAGAGGAGGAGGACCTTCCTGGCGGCCTGGATGCGAGAGGAGCGGCGGGATGCCATTGACGACGGCGGCGGCGCTCGGCTTCTGCAACTGCACAGTGGAATGGCTTGTCTCCTCCAGGTAAACGCTCCAAAATGATCCCCTCGGCTCCCTGAAGGTGTTTAAATGGCAAATGGGGGAGAGGAGAGGCTGGTTTTTCAATGGCCATTAACACCATTAAAGGTGTGGCTCGGGTTGTGTGGAGGGGGGCTGAACCCACCCCTTGGTGGCCGGGAAACGGCTGGAATCAACTCCTCTCCCCTAGAGGAGTTGATTACAGCCATAACTGGTGGCTGTTGGCCTTCCTTGGCCGGCTTCTCTCCTCCCTTCCCTCTTCCCCATTTTCTCTCTCCTCCATTATCATGGAGAGGAGCTCTTTTCTCTCTCCTAGTCACCTCTGGTTGACTAGTCAACCTCATAAGCTAAGGCAGCCCACTTGGTTATGATGGTCATGGGAATGGGTTTAGCCTAAAGGAGAAGTGGCTTGGGCTTGGGTTAGCCCCTTTTGGGCTAAGTTGACTTGACCCTCAATGAGGGTTGACTTGGTCAGTTTGACCATCTAGGTTGACCCCATTGGGTCCTGGGTGATTCCTTGGCCTCCCCTAAGGTCTATGTAGGGTTGGTAGGGTTGTCTTGGCACCTTAAAGGTCACTTGACCCTTGGTTAGGTCACTTTGACCATGTTAGGGCTAGAGTTGACTTGGGTCAACATGACCATTAGGGTTCACCCCTATGGATCCTTGGTGACCCATTGACTTCCCTTAGGGTCTAGGTAGGGTTATGTAGGGTTGCCCTGCACTTTGGAGGTCACATACCCTTAGTAAGGGTACTTTGCCCAGATTAGGGCTTGAGTTGACTTGGGTCAACCTGGCCTCTAGGGCTGACCCCAATGTGTCCTTAGTGACCCATTGACCTCACTTTAGGGTTAGGAGGGCATAGGTGGGGTCCTCTAGACTAGGAGTGGGTCAATTGGCCCTAAGTAGGCTAGGTTGACCCATTCAGGGCTAGGGTTGACCTTGGTCAACTGGGCCTCTTGGGTTGGCCCTAATGGGTCTTTTTGGCTCTAATGGGTCTCCCAAAATGTTTGGGAGTGCTGTGGTAGGGTCTTGGGGCCATGGTGAAGCCCCATTGTCATTCTAAACCATTGTTCAAAATTCTACTATTTGCAGACCATGGTGATCCCTACCTTGGCCTCCTATCTCTTGGCCCATTTCTGGCTTCCTAGGGTTTTGTCATGGCCTAGTCATGGCCAAAACCACTCTTAGGGGTCTAGTTGGAAATGGGATGTTACACCCACCGGGGTCAACACCCAGACCTGGAACGCGATGGGGAAAGCCCAAACATGCGGTCCCACAAACACGTGTCCTGCTGGCAAATATAATCTCAACACACCCCCGCAGCAGGACAACCTGCTTTGATACCAAGTTAGAACCCGCCAACCCATTAGTTCATCTCAAAACCCATGTGTTGAGATGAAGGGTGGCGGGGTACATGAACACAAAGTGGAGAAGTCTGCGGCGATGTGGGATTAACCCCAACCACAGGACTGCGGGGATATTCTGCCACACAAGGGGGCCCGCCGGGGTCAACACCCATGTTGGGTTTCTCTATAAGGATGGCACAATGCTTGTGCACGCAGCGGAAGAATAAAACATCAAGAAAACCCAAAAGAGATGGGATCGGGCCATAGTAGTTGAATCAAGAAGTTAACAAACAACTATGCAATAATTACCTCGGTGGCGTTGAGTCACAACTCAACGGAGATGCTCCAAGTTTTGTATTCCTGTTGGTGGCGAGTTCTACGTGGAATAATGTCCACGTCTCTGCAGAAATCCACACGAGCGGGAGAACACCGATCTATCCGTCGCACGGATTATCGGGAAGGAGAAAGACCGCACCTTGCTTTCCCACGGACTGCTAGGTCCGCGCCAGGGATTGCAACGCCAGCGACGATCGCCGGAGAGAAGGAAGTCGACGGAGCGAGAACGGCGGCGGCAGAACACTTCCATCGGCGGCGGGATTCGGGATCGGCGGAACGAACGGAATGGCGGAACGCTTCCGTCGCGGGATTCGGTTCGATCGGCTGCCAAAAAGCATAATTCCCGAAAACCCTAAGTGTCCCTTTATACTGAAGGCATAAATAGACTTAGGAATATCGTTATCCGCAGACCACCCAGTAAAATAGGGTCCCAGTTTCGGCGAGTATCAGTCGGCGAGAATCGGCGAGAATCAGAGTACAATACTCGACGATTCTTGTCGATCGTTGAGCCGCTATCGACGACTCTCGACGATTCTCGTCGATCGTCGAGCCGGGGTCGACGACACTCGTCGATTCTCGTCGATCGTTGAGCCGGGGTCGACGACACTCGTCTATTCTCGTCGATCGTCGAGCCAGGGTCGACGACACTCGTCGATTCTCGTCGATCGTCGAGCCGGGGTCGACGACACTCGTCGATTCTCATCGATCGTCGAGCCGGGGTCGACGACACTCGCCGATTCTCGTCGATCGTCGAGCCGGGGTCGACGACACTCGTCGATTCTCGTCGATCGTCGAGCCGGGGTCGACGACACTCGTCGATTCTCGTCGATCGTCGAGCCGGGGTCGACGACACTCGTCGATTCTCGTCGGTCGTCGAGCCGGGGTCGACGACACTCGTCGATTCTCGGTCGACGATCCTTACCAAGACTTCAAGGCAACACTTTGACCAAAAACCCCATTCGGGTCGGTGATTGGTAACCTTTACCAACACAGTCAATCATCCAACTTCTCCACATGTCTTATGTGCGACCCTGCAGGCTCATATCGCGTTGGCAGTGAGATTACATGTTTGACCACTTCTAGATCACCATGGTAACTCTAACAGACTCCCACTTGATCTTGAAAGTATCAAATCAAAAACCTCACAAACAATGAGCGGCATCTAGCAATGCATCATTGCTCCCCAAGCAATAAGAGTTTATAACTCATAAGCCTTTATGACCAATGTATCAGCGTTGTCTTTGCCCCTTTGTCCCTTACATCCGGAAAGAACTAGAGGTATGGACGGTGTCACCCTCGTAATAGCTCAATCCAAGTTTCTTGATCCAGGACGGACTTCCAGAGAATGGTGAGTCCAATATCACATATTGACTCAACCAAGCATGGCCATGCATTTCTCAGTCCAGTTCCATCAAGGGGCCCATGGATGCAACTCCTGTCATACAAGAGGACAAATCCCATATCTGCTCACACACAAACACCCAAATGATTCGTAACATGCCCAACAACCACCCTTATCATCAACCTTTCTCAAGGAAGACTTTAGATGGCATCAAAGCACGCTCTTCCTCACTTGATGAATGCTGTGACTTCAGGTCAAAGGACCACAACACCATTGTCAATTGAGACCTACTCGTGACACGATTGGATGACAATCCACAGAGTAGCCTCAGGTTGGGTCTGTCCAGTACAACTTGTTCACTAATAAGTACCCACGTGATGACTTGATATCACAATATCATGACCTGTGAGAACCGGTCATCAGTCAACGCACGTGCTAGCCTTCATGTACCATCATCACCCTTAGTTTCTATGATGATACTCGACCAGGGACCTTTAAGAATGAAGCTTCAAATAAATCACAGGCTCTCACATTCAAGTCATGTACTTGATGTCCCATGGAAGCGAACATTCTAAGGGTATCTATTATGTTAACATTTAACTATCATATAGAAAAGCTCATAATAAAAGACTTTGCCATTAATTGTAAGAGAAAAACTAGGTACACTGTTCATCATATGAACAAATGGCCAACAAAATACAAGTTTACATGCAATCCACAAGATTCTCACTAGAGTTGATCATTTAGGTATCGTATACCCATCGATCTAGTATGACCATCATGCTTTCTCGCGCGAGAGGCTTTGTCAGTGGATCCGCAATATTCTCCTCAGTCGGCACTCTGCAAATGTTCACATCTCCTCATTCGACAATCTCACGAATACGATGAAACCGCCGAAGTATATGCTTGGAGCGCTGATGGGATCTAGGTTCCTTAGATTGTGCAATTGCACCATTGTTATCACAGTAGAGAACTACGGGACCAACAATGCTAGGAACTACATCAAGCTCGCCGATGAATTTCCTAATCCATACAGCCTCCTTCGCCGCATTAGCTGCAGTGATATACTCGGCCTCTGTTTTAGAATCAGCAAATATCTCTTGCTTGGAACTCTTCCAGCTCACAGCTCCTCCATTCAGGCAAAACACAAAACCTGACTGAGACTTGGAGTCGTCTCTATCAGTTTGGAAGCTAGCATCCGTGTAACCACTTACAACGAGCTCTTCCTCTCCACCATACACCAAGAACACATCCTTAGTCCTTCTCAAGTACTTCAGGACATTCTTGACTGCAATCCAGTGACACTCACCGGGGTCTGACTGATACCTGCTAGTCATGCTCAAAGCAAAGGAGATGTCGGGTCGAGTACATAACATCGCGTACATGATTGATCCAATTGCCAAAGCATATGGAATCAACTTCATGCGGTCCTTATCTTCATAAGACTTTGGACACTGGTCCTTAGAGAGATTCACACCATGAGACATGGGCAAAAATCCTTTCTTGGACTCAAGCATGTTGAACCGCTTCAACACCTTTTCGATGTACGTACTCTGGGTCAAACCCAGCAACTGTTTCGATCTATCTCTATAGATCTTAATACCGAGTATATAAGTCGCTTCACCCAAATCCTTCATTGAAAAGCAGTTCCCTAGGTTGTTCTTAACAACTTTCAGGGTAGGAATATCATTCCCAATCAACAGTATGTCATCTACATACAATATCAGGAAGACAACAATGCTCCCACTGATTCGCTTGTAAACACAAGGCTCATCTTCATTCTTGATGAAACCAAACTCTTTGATTTTCTCATCAAAACGAAGATTCCAACTTCGAGAGGCCTTTTTCAGTCCATATATGGACTTATTCAGCTTGCATATTTTAGTGGCTTCATCTGGGGATACAAAACCCTCGGGTTGTGTCATATACACTTCCTCAAGGAGGTTTCCATTAAGGAAAGCCGTTTTGACATCCATCTGCCAGATCTCGTAGTCATAATACGCAGCAACAGCAAGCAATATCCTTATGGACTTTACCATGACAACAGGGGAAAAGGTCTCATCATAGTCAATACCATGAATTTGCTTGAAACCCTTAGCCACCAGTCGCCCTTTGAATGTCTGTACATTCCCATCCATGTCGGTCTTCTTCTTGAAGACCCACTTGCACCCTATGGGCCGTACCCCTTCAGGTGGTTCCACCAAGTTCCAAACTTGGTTTGCATACATGGAGTCCATTTCGGATTTCATAGCCTCAAGCCATTTGTCGGAGTCCGGTCCATTCATAGCCTCTTGGTAGGTTGCTGGTTCATCATCATGATCCATAAGCAACACATTACCTATTTGAGACACGAGAAATCCATATCTCTCAGGCTCAAACCTTGGTCTACCAGATCTACGTAGGACTTGTGTTCCTTGAGCAGGTTCTCTAGCTACAACATCTTGTAGTCCTGTCTCAGAATCCAATTCCGGTTCATTCACTACATGTGGTTCTTGAACTTCTTCAAGCTCTACCTTTTCAGTCTTTCTTGATAAGAACTCTTTCTCCAAGAAGACACCAGTCCTTGCGACAAACACTTTGCCTTCAGACGGTAGGTAAAAGTAATACCCTTTCATTTCCTTAGGATATCCCACCAGATAACATTTATCCGATTTGGGTTCCAGCTTGTCAGGCATTTGACGTCTCACGTATGCCTCACAGCCCCAAATTTTAATGAACGACATACTAGGACGCTTCCCAGTCCATATCTCATATGGTGTCTTCAGAACCGTTTTCGTTGGAGCGCGATTCAATGTCATTGCAGCAGTCTCTAAAGCAAAACCCCAAAAGGAAACAGGCAAGTCTGCATGACTCATCATCGAACGTACCATGTCTAACAGAGTACGATTTCTCCTCTCAGACACACCATTATGTTGTGGTGTTCTAGGTGGAGTGAGCTGTGATACAATACCACACTCTTTCAGATGATCACGGAACTCATGACTCAGGTATTCGCCACCTCGATCAGATCGGAGTGCTTTAACCCTTTTACCCAACTGGTTTTCTACTTCATTCTTGAAATCTTTGAACTTTTCAAAGGTCTCGGATTTGCACTTCATGAGATACACATATCCGTATCTACTGAAATCATCAGTAAATGTAACAAAGTAGAAATACCCACCTCTAGCCATGGAACTCATGGGTCCGCATACATCACTATGTACAACACCCAAGAGATCCTCAGCCCTCTCAGTATAACTAGTGAAAGGAGCTTTAGTCATCTTGCCTAACAAACAAGATTCGCATCGCTCAAATGATTCATAATCAAATGAGTCCAAAAGTCCATCTCTATGGAGCTTGGATATGTGCTTCTCGTTGATATGGCCCAAACGACAATGCCAGAGAAAAGTAAGGTTCGAGTCATTTGTTCTTAGTCTTTTATTATTTTCAACATTACAGATCAGATGGTCCAAGTTCAAAACATAAAGACCATTAAACAATTAGGCTACAGCATAACAAACATCATTCTTAAATATAGAACAACAGTTGTTCTTAATTATAAAAGAAAATCCAATCATGTCCAAACATGAAATAGATATAATGTTTCTAGTTATGGCCGGAACAAAATAACAATTATCTAGTTCTATTACAAGCCCACTGGGCAAAGAAAGACGGTAAACCCCTACGGCTATAGCAGCAACTCTTGCTCCATTGCCGACGCGGAGGTCCACCTCCCCTTTACTCAGCAATCTTCTCCTTCCCAGTTCCTGCACATTTGTACAAATGTGAGAACCACATCCGGTATCCAATACCCAAGATGAAGGAGCAGAAATGTTTATCTCTATAACGTGAATATTTGAAGCGGAAGTCATACCTCCCTTCTTTTTCTGCAGACCTTCAATGTACGAAGGACAGTTCCTCCTCCAATGACCAGCCTTGCCACAGTGGTGGCATTTCCCTTCCTTCACCGTGCTTTTCTTTTTCATCAGTGCAGAAGACTTGGGCTCAAGATATGACTTAGGTCCCACCTTTGTCTTCTTAGAGCCCTTGGCTTTGCCCTTGCCCTTATGCACCATCAGTATGGGGCTGGCAGGCTTGGCCTTCTTCATATTGATTTCGGCAGTTCTCAACATGTCTAGGAGTTCGGGCAGTGTCTTGTCTATTTCATTCATGTTGTAGTTCAAGACGAACTGCTCATAACTGTCCGGCAACGATTGCAGGATCAGATCTGTGGCCAACTCTTGACCAAGAGGAAAACCCAGCCTTTCAAGGTTCTCTATATACCCAATCATCTTGCGTACGTGAGTCCCTACTGAGTCTCGAACTCCCATCTTGCACTGAAACAACGCTTTTGTGATGTCGAACCTCTCTTGACGAGCCGCCCTTGAAACATTTTCTTGAGATGCTCGTCAATCTCCTTGCACCCCATGCTCTCATGTTGCTTCTGAAGCTCAGAGTTCATAGTGGCAAGCATAAGGCATTCGACATCTAAAGCATCATCAGTATACTTCTTATAAGTATCCTTCTCAGCACGGGAAGAGTTCCCGGTCAGCACCTCAGGGGCTTCTTCTTCCAAGACATAGAGCTTTCGCTCTTGCCTGAGAACAATTCTCAGGTTCCTATACCAGTCCATGTAATTTGTCCCACTAAGCTTATCCTTCTCAAGGATGGCTCTCAGAGACAAAGTGGAGTGTGAAACACTTGCCATGGAATTCTACAAGAATTTATGCAGAATAAAATCAGTACCAAAATTTCAAATACAATTTATTTTAATTTGGACTTCAATTAAAAACACTCCCACTATTTTATTCGAAATGATAGCCCTCACTAACAATTCGGAGAGTTCATGCGAGCTACTCTCTTAGTGGACAAGATCCGTATTTCACCAACACAATGAGTCATCTTTGGCTTTCCTCTCACGATGTGGTTATTTAGGTAGGCAACGCTTGCCAATTGCATCCTCATGCAATTCTTGTATGGTTGGTGAATAACTCCTTACTCGCATCCATCATATGGTGCATGCCAACCCTATGCCTCTAGGCACTCAACCTTTGAGGTCACCTAGTTAAGTTGGACCCGATGTCGGCAGTGGGATATCACAATTATCCGCTCGCACTCTTACCAAGATAGATTAATGCACCTTGCTTTGGCAAGCCCACACTTCATCGATCGAGGCAGGAAGAGTGTCATCCATCGGAAGGCATCCGAACACTTAATATTTGATGAAGGGATTTTGATTATAGGTTAACAGTTAACCATGATCAACATTTGATCAATGTGCACATCCAAGGAAATACAATATTTCTAAAACCACATGCATCCCTTATGTGCACAACCTGACACCATCAACATTTGATAGAAGGAAGGGATAAATCTGAACATCCGGAAACTTCCAAATCCTCAGATTTATATGCATTGGACAAAGGCAAAGACAACTCAACTTAAAGCAGTAGACAAGCTCATCTCTCTATGTTGGATTCAAAATTTAAAACAAACTCGAGGGATGGTTACTGCTAAGGAGACTACAATTTCTAACAATTAGAAATTTCCACGAAATCCCAGACGTTCTTGGCGAGGTACCAAGACTAAATCTAGACATTTAGAACACTTCTAAATCCCTAGGTTTACACGCACTGGAATAACAAAACTTCCAATACAACAATCATGGCCGCAACCTGGCTTTGATACCACTGTTGGGTTTCTCTATGAGGATGGCACAATGCTTGTGCACGCAGCGGAAGAATAAAATATCAAGAAAACCCAAAAGAGATGAGATCGGGCCATAGTAGTTGAATCAAGAAGTTAACAAACAACTATGCAATAATTACCTCAGTGGCGTTGAGTCACAAATCAACGGAGATGCTCCAAGTTTTGTATTCCTGTTGGTGGCGAGTTCTACGTGGAATAATGTCCACGTCTCTGCATAAATCCACACGAGCGGGAGAACACCGATCTATCCGTCGCACGGATTATCGGGAAGGAGAAAGACCGCACCTGCTTTCCCACGGACTGCTAGGTCCGCGCCAGGGATTGCAACGCCAGCGACGATTGCCGGAGAGAAGGAAGTCGACGGAGCGATCACGGCGGCGGCGGAACACTTCCGTCGGCGGCGGGATTCAGGATCGGCGGAACGAACGGAACGGCGGAACGCTTCCGTCGCGGGATTCGATTCGATCAGCTGCCAAAAGCATAATTCCCGAAAACCCTAAGATACTGGGGTCCTCATCCTGGACCCAAGATAGCGGTGTCTGGCATTTCCTCCCGTAAAGAGCCTCATAAGGTGTCATCCCAATGCTCGTCTGGTGGCTGTTGTAGGAGAACTCGACCAGTGGCAACAGTCTCTCCCAGGACCTCCCCGTATCCAGTATACATAATCGTAGCAGATCCTCCATGGTCCTGATGGTCCGCTCTATCTGACCGTCGGTCTGTGGATGGAAAGCGGTATTAAAAGCAAGCTGAGAACCCATATACATCTGCACCGCTCTCCACTCCCTAGAAGTGAATCGACCGTCACGATCTGAGACAATCATCTTGGGGACCCCGTGGTACCTAACGAACTGTTCCACAAACAACCTCACCAACACAGTAACTGGGTTGTCCTTCCTGATAGTTATAAATCGGGCCACCTTGGTCAGCCTGTCGACAATGACCCATACAGAATCGTACCCCGAGTGGGAGCAAGGCAATCCGTGCACAAAATCCATAACAATATCCTCAAACTTCCACTCAGGGACTGGCAGTAACTATAGCAACCCTCTGGGGCTCTTGCATTCTGCCTTTACTCGCTGGCATATCTCGCAGTGTGTCACATAGAAGATGATCCCCCTCTTCATCCCCGGCCAATACATGCTCCTCCGCAGATCCGTTGTCATCTTGGTAATACCGGGGTGCACCGAGTACTGAGAACTGTGTGCCTCCCGGAGTATATCCTCCCGGATACCACCTACTGCGGGTATATAAAAACGACCGCGAAAATGAATGAGGCCATCAAGCAAGGAATAATCACCTAGCCTTCCCACTTCCAGGGCCCTGAACACTGGCACCAGAGCTGCATCCAACCTCTGTTGTACCATGATGCCCTCTCGTATATCACATTCCACAATCAGGGAGTTCAAATACTACCGGTAGATCTGGCTGGGACTCGAAAACGGCCGAAATGTGCAAATACTCTAACATCTGCAACAGATCCACAGACATCACCGGAGACTCCAGTACTGAGGTGCTGGCTCTCCTTCTCAAGGCATCTGCCACGGTGTTCTCCTTCCCCGGATGATAATGCATGTTGTAATCGTAGTCGCATAAGAATTCAGGCCATCTCCTCTGGCGCGGGTTTAGGTCTTTCTGCGTGTCGACATATTTGAGGTTTTTGTGATCCGAGAAGATATCACAATGAACCCCATATAAGAAATGTCTCCAAATCTTTAACGCAAACACCACCGCCCCGAGCTCTAAATCATGTATGGGGTAATTTTGTTCATGCTTCTTCAACTGCCTCGAAGCATAAGCGATGACATGCCCGTGCTGCGTCAAGACCGCACCCATCCACTGATATGAGGCACCAGTATATATGTGAAATCCTTCCTTCCCAAATGGAAGTGCAAGGATAGGGGAAGAGGTGAGCCTGTCCTTTAACTCCTGAAATGCCGCCTCATACTTCTCCATCCATGTAAAAGCTGCTTCCTTCTTCATCAAGGATGTGAGGGAGAGTTCTATCTTTGAGAATCCCTCCACGAACTTGCGATAGTATCCTGCGAGTCCCAAAAAACTGCGTATGTATGATGCTGACTTTGGCTACGGCCATTCTCTAACTGCCTGCACCTTGGCTGGATCCACAGCCAATCTTGCCCCGCTGATAGTATGCCCCATAAATGCCACTTCCTGCAACCAGAACTGTCACTTGGAGAACTTAGAATATAATTGATGTTCCCTCAGCTTCCCCAAAACCAAGGCCAAATGTTGAGTATGGTCTTCCTGTGTCTGGGAGTAGATCAGTATATCATCGATGAAAACTATAACAAATCTGTCCAAATAGGGATCAAAGACGCGGTTCATCAAGCTCATGAATGTAGAAGGCGCATTCGTCAGCCCAAATGGCATCACCGTGAACTCATACAATCCATAGCGGTAACTGAACGACGTCTTCGATATGTCCTCATCCTGGATCCGCAGCTGATAATAATCGGATCTCAAATCCAACTTGGAGAACCAGAAAGCTCCCTGAAGCTGATCAAAAAGCTCGCCGATCCGGCGTAGCGGTTATGTATTCCGGACCGTCAAGCAGTTCAGCTCCCGATAGTCGATGCAGAGACGTAGGGAGCCATCCTTCTTCTTGACAAATAACAACGGTGCTTCCCATGGCGATGAACTCAGTCGGACATATCTGGATTCTACCAGCTCCTGTAGCTGTGTCCTAAACTCTGCTAGCTCCTTTGGGGCCATCCTGTACAGTGCCTGAGATACGGGCCTCGCTCCTGGTACTAACTGAATACGGAAGTTCGTGTCCCTGGCCGGTGGCAATCCGGGCAATTTCTCCGAAAACACTTCGGAGAAATCCCAAACAACCGGAATGTCCACAATGAAAGCCTCTGCTCTCGCCATCTCGAAGCAGATAATATATACTTCCTCTTCTTTCTTGTGGGCTTTGACAGTCTGTACAGATGATAATAATAGATGGGAGACAAGTCTAATACCTTCAATGATGACGTGGGAGTCCCCGTGCATTAACGTGATCCTCCTCGACGGGCAATCGATCTGGGCATGGTTCCAATGTAACCAAGTCATGCCCAAGATCAAGTCGAAATCTGGCATCTTCAGAATCATTGCAGGTGCTTCGAATGTATTTCTGTCGATTTCTGCCTCCATATTGAACTTGGCAGATGATAGTAGTACCAATTCATCAAGTAGCCTCACGCTCATCACCAAGCTCGTGAATCGTTCCACGCCGTCCAATCCTTCAACAAAGGCTTCTAATACGAACGAATGCGAAGCACCCGTATCGAATAGTGTATGAGCGGGCTTGCCACTGATAAAAACTATGCCTGAGGTTGATTGAGTTTCAGAGGGGTAGTTATTCTTCATGGTTTAGTACTATACATAAAAAGGAAATATCTTAATTTAATAACATTATTTGTGTACATGTGATGACATCTTCAGGGTTCCTCGGCTCGGGGAGGTCCAATGCATACATCTGCTCCTGTTCTCTGCCTCGTCCAAAAGGTCCTCGGCCTCGGCCTCGACCTAGACCTTATCCTTGACATCGGCCCTGCTGTACCGGAGGGGCCACCAGAGGTGGAGGAGGTGGTGGAGGAAGTGGACAAAACTAATGCGGGCACTCAGATCTAATGTGGCCTAGATGATGGCACTCGAAACAAACTATCGGTCGCTGGCCATGATCATCCTGTCTCATCTGGCCATGTGTCTGTGGTGGTGGAGGAGCTGGTGCTGCAGGAGGTCCCTTCTCCTGCCTGTAGTTGGGACAATAACGACCCCCGCCTCTCTTGTGCCTAATGACTCTGCCCCTCTGCAAGCCCCAGCTATTCTCCCCAAAGAACGACCCATCCAGTGTTCTCTTTCCTCTATTCTGCACCATCAGCTGGTCTGCCTCCAGCTTCTTGGCCATCTCGATGATCTGAGCTGAAGTGCCATGAGAGATGAACAGTAGGGCCTGCCTCAAATCGTCTCTAAGGCCCTAGTAGAATCTCTTGGCGTACCTCCCGTCATCTGAATCATGCATCCCCGCGAACCTGGCAAGGTGGGAAAACTCCCTCTAGTACTAAATCACTGACCTGGTCCCCTGCTTGAGATTCAAGAACCTCTCTTCTAACTCATCTCGATCCATGGTGGACACAAAATGGTCCAATAATACCTTGACAAACTCCTCCCAAGATATTTCTGAAAGATCCCTATCTGTATAGGTGGAGTCCATCATGGACTTCCACCACCTCTTTGCATGGGTATCCAGTACGGTAGTTGCCAAATGAATTGCCTCGCTGATAGGGCAGCTGATTCCTGTCAGCATCTCATGTATAGCCTCGAGTCATTCCTCCGTTTTTACCGCATTCTCCATCCCGTGGTACATGGGTGGGGATAAACTCATGAATGCACTCAGCCAGTTTGATCCCAGATTTGGCAGCGGTGCCGGAATCTGCTGGGCCCTGAAGGTCTCAAGGATTGCCATCAAGGTCTGGCCCATCTCTGTCTGTAGAAAAGGAGTGGGATCTGGAGGGGGAGGAGCCACATTCTGCGGTACGGCAACCCTGGGAGGCTGCATAAAGGTAAGGTTTATATTAGAATTGGCCTAACTCATTGCTTATGTGGACTGTTTTATGTGACTTTTTACACATGGGCACACCGTTGCTTTTGCTGCACAGTTTATCAACAAACTAATGCCCGTGCGGGATGGCCCAGTGTTGTCGACTTCTTCGCTTATGATCATTTGTTCAAGTGATACCAGTTTGTAAGACCCCTGCCGCTTACCGAGGAAGCTCCCGGTCTTATGCCCAAAACCGCCGTCTTATGGTGGCACTAACACACGGGTTAGCCGACACCATAACACGTCGATCCTGCAGGCTAGTACGATCATATAACATGTTAGTCCAAAAGAGAGAAAGCTGTATAAAACAAACACTAGTCCACAAGTCACAGCACTATCACATAAAAAAATGTGAGTACATCAGTACATAATGAGTTCATCAAAAATAGAGAAAAGGGCTTATGCCCAGTACATAATGACAAATATCTCTCTCATAAATGACAACATGCGGAAGCTACACTATCATCAGAAGACGCGTCCCACCTGACGTCGGGATGCAGTAGTAGTAGTAGGTAGTGGTGGTATCAGCTCCTCACGTCCTACCACCTCGTCCTGCTGGTACTCCCTCTCCTCAAGCTCCTAAAATTATTGGTCACACCGACCGTTAGTCAAAAGACTAAGTCGTTTCCTCCACACCTCGCCCCCGCAACACCTAGGCACCGTGCGGGAGGATGAAGTGGAGGACAATAAGGGGTGTAACAAAGGGAAGCAGGTAATAGTGGAGTTATACTAAGAGGACATATATAACAAATATTTCTACTCTAGCAGTTCTATATATATAGTGCAAGAAAAATAAGCGGAGCTAAACAGCAACAGTAAGTAAACAAGTACTTTAGGCAAGGTAAGAAAGACAGCAAGTATAATGAGCTACTACTACCATTACAGAAGTACCTTAACTTATATGAATGCTCATACAAACTTATAAGTTAAGGTTTCCAGAAATATAACTTATCATATAAAAGAGACCATACTAATTTATATAATAAGGATCTATGGTGCGTATAATTTTATGTTATGCGTGCGTTTTATGTTTCATGCAAGTGCAACTCACACACACGACTCTGTAATCATAGACCTTTAGTTCCCACTTTTTGGAGCTAGCATCACTCTCTGGTACCATTGTTGTGGCTACGACAGTAGTGGAGCGGGCGTCTCCACTCTTAGGTGGGTATCACACTACCAGCCTAGACCTCCCATACGGCTCTGTACACGTCCTAGGTGCACTCTAGAGTCTCTGCGTACTATTTGCTGGCTACCCACCAGTCTTTTTGGTCGAGTATGCATTTTCGTGGATCGTCCTCTAGACCGCAGTGTAAAACAACCCACTGGACCCTCAAACCATCACACCTTGCCAGAGCCACCGTACTTCCATCGGTGTGACGATTGATCCAGTACCGCATGACCCGCCACATGTTTGTGCACATGCAAGATATTCCAACTCGAGCCTCCGGCTCGCAGGACCAACCCATCCCGAATCCCTCCAACCCATCGCAGGTGAGATTGCACATTAGTGCCTTTATTCCAAATCCCTCAAACCTATCACGGGTGAGAATGAACCATAATGTCCTAACCTATTAGACTACTCTTGTCTAGTGTTAGTTACAACTAGCAGTTTAGGGCTGATCCCAGGACTACCCAAGGCATGCCCCGTAAAGGACTCTCAGGGGCACTAGGAACTACGATGGGCTGAATCCCAAAGCTCCCTTTCTCAAGGATATTTACTTTTGTTAATGTTTACCCATTAACCATACCAACTCTCATTGTTACTCTGGACAAACCTAATAATTTGGAGTATTATCAGGAGAGCGGCGGTCTTCCGTCGATCTCCGTTCTAGTCACTATCCTTGGGGTTTTGCACTCTACCACTCGTTATGAAGAAGTGACCTATTGGACTCCATCCAGGGTTTGTCTTCCCAATATAGTCCCCAACTCAGCCTACCATCGTATCCCCTGTAGGTCCCAGTATTATATGCTATATTTTTGTTATACACACCCATGACTTATTGTTGACTCATATAGTAGAACTTCTAATCCCTTGGGCCAAATGCCCCTAATTAATTATCATGGATTGGTATGGTGTATGATGTTGACCATTTAGGATTTCACTATATCTCTAAGTAATTAAGTGCCTAAATTAATTTCTTTAATAGTGTGGCATATATCACATTGCACATGATATACTACTTATATTGATTCATTATTCTTAAGAATTTTATCAAGTGTTCTAAGAAGTAAAATATGGCTGCCCACCAGATTTCCCAATTTTCCCATGAAATTACAATTTAATTTTTATTTAACAACAAAATCACAATTTGCCTACTTTCCAAATGAAGTATAATATATCTACCACCAAAAATTTTGGGAAACTTACTGCAGATTCATAATTTTAAAATCAAATTAAATACAGAATTTTAAAGTCCTAAACAGTCATTTGTCCTAACAAATATTCAAAATACTATTATTACTAAAATGCCATTTTTTGGGTGTTCATCATACTGGAATTTCCAAAAATTCTCAGAAAATTACCAAAGGAGTATATCATATGTATAGGCCACTGCAAAATTTTCCATATTATTCTAACAAAAAATTTCTTTTATTTTAATTAATTTACATAATGAGAAATATGATAATTCTACCTAAATTTCAAGATAAAATTATCCAACAGCCCCATAAATTTTCCAGAGATAATCTATGATCCTTTTAAGCTTGTGGAAAAATTTTAGAATTTAATAACATCATTAGCCTTGGTTTCAAATTTTTAATCATAAATGGTCTAATTTTCAAAAATTCCATTTAATGGGATTTTTAATCCCAAAAATCTCATTCTTCCTGTGGGAGGTATATTTCACCCCTAAAAACGTTTATCCAGAGTTTCATGATCATGCAATGTAATAATTGGGCTAAATTTCTCATTTTGCTAAATTTTACTATATGCACCACAAGCCTAAACCTATCTTTCTCATGCAAGTAGGATTACCCAACATGCAGGGATCAACAGAGACTGAAATATCTACCATGGTATAACATTGACCCAGTGGACATGCCACCAAAATGTGGGGCCATTTAGAGTTGTATTTCTCCAAATATTCAATTAATTTAAATAAGAGTTTTTTACCAAATACTATAGAAAATATTTTTCCAAAACTTCCAAGTTTTGGTCAGTGTTAAGGTAGACTTTGTCACATGCATTACCAAAATCTCAGGTCATGAGGACTTATAGTTTGGCCTGGGCACGCATTTGAAAATCTGCCCTAGCATAGGACCAGTCTTGGTAGAATGGCCCTACAGGGAGCCCAACTGATCCAAAGCTCAAGTTTAGGGTGGCAAAGCAAAGGTAAGATCTAGGCCTACAATGTTCATGTTGATGTCTGGTTCTGAAATTACATTTAACAGGCCAATTTTTAGCATGCAAGAACACTGTAAATATGCAACATAAATTTTACTGTTCATTAAATCATTATTAATAATTAACCCGGGATAAAAACGAACAACATCCGTTCATCGTCGCAAAGCAACAAATGGCAGAGATTTCTTTTTCCTAGGCCATGTTTGCTGGCAAATTCTGACCACCTGGGTCGGCGCCACCGCCGGCAATTATTGTCACCACCTTCGTTGAGGTGGTGTGAAAGAAATTGTACCTAATCACTTAGAGGGGGGGTGAATAGGTGACCTTAATCTTTTTAAACTTTTAGGCAGATTTAATCACAGAATTCACAGAACTATAAACAGCATACACAGAATCAAATACACACAGAGTACACACAGTTTTATAGTGGTTCCCCAAGGTCTGGGTACATCCACTTTCCCCCTTCGCCTATCTAGTAGTGTACTAGATTCGGCCAAACTTCTCCACTATTCCTCAGATCCTCAGATCTTACACTCAGAACCCCAACCAGGTTCCTACAACTCAGGCTCAAAGCCCTACCACTCAGTCTTCACCAAGACCTACACTCAGCCTTCAACAAGGCCTACACTCAGCCCTCAACAAGGCCTACACTCAGAGAAATGGATCTCCTACACTCAGGCACACAGGCCCTACCACTCAGCCTTTATAATTTCAGGCTTACAACTCAGATCCCTTAGGATCCTACAAGAAATTAAAATTACAATGAATATAATCACAACTCAGATTGAGAGAGAAGAGTTGTCTGGTTTCTTGAAGAGTTTTTGGAAGAACTTTGCTGAGATCAACCTTCCTTGGCTTCCTTCAAAGTTTCTTGAATTTAGAACACAGTAGTGTTGAGTCTCTATGCAGATGATCTTCAATCACTACTGACTTAAGAATCAGATCTCAATCTAAAACTTTCTTCACAGCCTGGTTCAATAGTTGTCTTCTTAGAAGGAGCTCTCTCTCTCCAACTTCTTAGATCTTCACTTGAAAGTCTTCATGGTGTAGACATTAGCCTTTATGGTGTAGACACAACTCCTTGTGTTGTAGAATCTGCTTCTCGACACTGCTTTTTCAACATGTGTCGACACTGATATTGTGTGTCGACACAAGTCCTTCTTCTTTAGTACTTAGTTAATTTCTGCTAAGTGTCGACACAACTCCTTTGTGTCGACACATCTTCTTGTGTTGAACTTGTTAAGTGTCGACACATCTTCTTGGTGTCGACACATGCCTTCTGTGTTGATTCTTTTGCTGAGTGTCGATACATCTCCTTTGTGTCGACACTTGTACTTAGACTTTGTTGAAATCTGCTGAGTGTCGACACAGCCTCCTAGTGTCGACACTTTCTTCATGTGTTGAGACTTTTGCTGTGTGTCGACACATTCTTCATTATGTCGACACTTGTACTTAGACTTTATTGAAATTTGCTGAGTGTCGACACAGCCTCCTAGTGTCGACACTTTCTGATGTCGATAAAGTTCCTCTGGGTGTCGACACTGCTTATAAGTGTCGACACTAATTCTTTAGACATTTCTTTATTCAGTGTCTACACAGCCTGTATGTGTCGACACATTCCTTCTGGTGTCGACTCTGCATTCCTAGTGTTGGCACAATTACTCCAAGTGTCGACACAGCTTCTCTGGGTGTCGACACAAGTCTTCTTAAGTGTCGACACTTTTCTTCTAGGTGTCGACAAGAAACTTTTAAGCTTTCCCTGCAATTACTTAACCTGCACAAGGTAACTCAAAATACATCAAATACACTTGATGTATATCATTGAGTAGGGTGAGGCTTCTTCAAATCAGGTACATATTTTCCAATGTACCCAACAATCTCCCCTATTTGGAGAAGTCATAACCCTTAGTCAATGATATACACCATACATAACAAATTCACAGTATGATGTAAAATAGTATTAAATGACTGGGTAAATACATAAACATGTATAAACAAAACATGTATACACAAATATCTCAGAACAGTAATGTAATAGATTTAACACATATCACATTGTTCTAACAACTTCAACATTTTCATTATTCAAAAGTTTACAGAAAGTTGAATACAACTGATTACACATAGTAAACTTAAGAAAATTCCAATCCTAAGACTGCTCAGGCTCCTTGATCACTATGACCTTTCCAGATTGAATCTTTGCTTGAACAGGGGCTTCAGTATCTTCAGCAGTAGCAGGCTTCTTCCCTTTAAGATCTTTCTTTTTCTGCTCTTCAGCCTTGATATTTTGCCTTTCAAAGTATTGATAAGGCTTTGGAAAGTACTTGCTAGGCTCCTGTGTATTAGGAGGTAGCTTTCCCATCTTAGCCTTTCTTCTATATTGAACAATAGCCTCTTGCCTGTTCTCATGTTTCCTCCACTCCAGTTCAGAATACCACTTGTTTTTATCCTGGATATTGTCCTTGGCAGCCTTCCATGCAGTCAAGATGATATTCCTGGAAGTGGGGCTCCATTGTTAAAAATCAGGCCTTAGTTCAGCTTGCTCTCTGAATCTTTTCTTAGATAATTGAGTCTCTTATGTTCTTTTAGCAAAGCTTCTTGTTCTTTCAGTATTGCCTCTTGCATAGGCTGAACCACTTTCTCAATGATGACATTTTGAATTCCCTCAGGAGGGCTATACATTGACTGTATATCTTGATGTATCATATCAAAGTCTGGTGGAGGGTAGATTACTTGAGCTACTTCAGCTTGCTCTCCTCCAAGATATGCATGATTAATACTAGACCTGCCACATTGTCATCATCACATAAGGGTGGATATCCAAGGGTGGCTCTGATGGAATTAGAAATCCATTTGGCATGATCAGAGACTGCCTTGACTAATACCCTCTCCCCCTTTATGACTTCTCTTTCAATGTGATCCCTCAGATCATCTTTCTGAAACCTTATCTGTGCATTCAGATAATTTACTCCATCTTTATAGAAGGGTTTTAATCTTTGAAGCTTGTCAGTAATTGCCTTCTGAGAGTCCTCAGTAGTAGTTTTAACAGCAGTTAGGCTCTCTTGCAAGTGTTTGTCAAATTCTTCTTTGGCAGTGGTCAGGGCTGCATTCTGGGCAGTTGCTATATTCTTCAGTTCAGTTACAATGGCATTGTGCGAAGCTGTCAAATTATCATTCATTCTTATCTGATTCTCCAGGACATAGCTTTGCTTCACTTCTAGATCATCAAGTTTTGTATTTATTTTTCTTGATGTGTGGAAAATAGACTACTGCATTTCCTCCCTTATGGAAGCAGTCAGTCATTTTTTTCTTATTCAGATTCATTTCAAATCTGATTGACCTAATGTCTTGGGCCAGATCAAACTGCAGTGACTTATGCCCTTCATCCATATAAGGTTGTAAAGCCTATCTTTGCTCATCAAGCTTGATCTGTAATGCTACCATCAGTGAACTGTAATCAGTAGATGGTGTAGGCTGTGGTGCAATTGTTTGTAAAGCCTTTTTGTAATTCTGGCTCCTTCTCTTAAAGACTTGGAATTTCCTCTTCTTGGCTCTAGCAGCCTCTTCATCTTCAGATGCAGATGTGCTAGCTATATCAACCCTGTCCTTAGGACTAGAAGGTAAATCCTTTTCAGTCCTAGGAACCTGCTCAGCATCCTTTGGCACTTCAGGTTCTTTAGTTGTTGTCTCCTCTTGAGACCTAACCTGCTCCCCCTGAAGATCTACCTGCTCCCCCTTAACAGCTGCTTTTTCCACTTCAAAGTCAGTCTGTAATAAGTCTGGGAACAGCTCTTCCAATGTAAACTCTTGTTGAGGTTGACTTGGTGAATCTCTTATATCATCAACCACTTGAGCAGCAACAGATGTGTCCTCCATGACAACATCCTAAGGTTGACTAAGAATCTGAGGTTGCTGATTATCATCAGATAATGTGTCAGTCATAACTTCATTCTCAATAGGGAAATCTAATTGGTTGATTTCAGTTATTACCTCAAGTATGGTTTGAGTAGCTTGTTCACTCTCAAGTGGAGTTGGCTCTTCCACAAGTAGAGGCTCCCCCTGGATTGAATCCTGGTGAATTGGGCTTGCTGAGGGTAGCTCCCCCTGCCTCTCTGCATCTTCTTGTCTTGCTGGAGATTGTCCAGCATTTCCAGTGTCTTCCTCATCAGGAGTACAAACAACTTGCTCTTCAGAGCTGCTTGAGGATTCTTGAGCCATGGGGGCTGTCTTATTCTTCTTCTTCAGGGGTGTGTCCTTTACTGGAGTTGGCATTTCCTTGGTCAATACTCTGTCCCACCTAGAGAAGATTCTCATATCCATCTTCCTCATGTGGTTAATCTTTGAACCTGCAGCTTGGTTCATTACATCTGGAATACTTCCAGTAAGGTAAAGACTCAAAATTCTACCCAAATTGGGCTTCTTCATACTCTCTTTTATCTTTTCAAACACAACTGCAGACCAATCAGTTTCTAGTTTGAAGATAATCCTGGTCATTAGAGTGAACATGTGAGCTGAAATTCTGTCATGCCCACCAGGCTTGCTCAGTATGACCTTGCCAACAATTTCAGATAAGAATTTTCCTTACATATTCATTCCTTTTCTGTTGAATACAGATCCTATCTTCAGGTTAGAATCAAGTCCACACCATCTCAGTGCCTCTCTAGTCTTAGAAACTGATACATCTTCCTCTTCCTTTGTCCTTGGTAGTTGAAGAACTTTTCTTAGAGTCTTAGGGGTGACCTTCACCTTGGTTCCATGAACTCTAGATTTAATCTTAAGTCTAGATTCATCTAGAGTTGCTCCATTCAGAAATTCGAGAACTTCCTTCTTCCATATCTTGATCGGTTCTGATACAAGAAATCCTAACCCAGTCTCTTCTATTAGGGTTATCACGCCTTTGATCTCAGTTCTGCGTCATCAAATGCGTGTCGCACGAGTTCATATCCTTCATTCACATTCTCTTCTAGCTTAGGCGCCATTAGGGTTTGAAGAAATTTGAATTTAGAGAAGAGAGATGTCTACACACAAGTTTGGTCTCGAAACTTTGGTGAGCGTGTCGACAGACAATGGCGAAAACCTATTTATACCTTTCTAGAATTGAAGATGAAATGGCGCATCAAAATACTTAAATTGTATCGACACTATTGAAAACTGTCGACACTTACTTATAATGTCTCGACAACTATGTGTCGACACAAGTATAGTCGACAGAATAGATGTGTCGACACCATTTTTCTGAAATGTCGACACCTTTTTACTTAGCCAATTTTGAAAACTTATTCTAAGTTTATCATCCCTAATTCAATTTTAAATTTATTGAATTTGGTTTCATCTAAGGGCTTAGTATACATGTCAGCTAGCTGATTATCTGTATTAATATACTCTAGTGAAATATCTCCTTTTTCCACATGTTCTCTTAGAAAATGGTATTTTATTTCTATGTGCTTAGTCCTGCTATGAGAGACAAGATTGTTTGCAATAGAAATAACACTAGTAGAATCACAAAATAGAGGTGTTCTACTTACTTGAATACCATAATCTTCTAGCTGATGTTGAATCCATAGAAGTTGAGCACAACAACTTCCTGCAGCAACATACTCTGATTCTGCTGTGGAGATAGCTACACTTATTTGTTTCTTGCTACTCCATGATATCATCCTTCCACCTAGGAATTGACAGGTTTCAGTAGTACTTTTCTTATCTTCCTTGCAGCCTGCAAAATCTGCATCTGAATAATCTGTCAGTTCAAAGTCTCCATTCCTAGGGTACCAAATGCCCAGATAAGGTGTGCCCTTAAGATATCTCAAAATTCTTTTGACTGCTGTCAAGTGAGATTCTTTAGGAAAGCTTGGTACCTAGCACAGACACATGTAGCATACATGATATCTGGTCTACTTGTAGTCAAATACAATAGGGTGCCAACTATCCCTCTATACAATGTTTCATCTACATGTTTCTCTGCATCATCTTTGCTTAGAGACATTGTTGACCCCATAGGAGTTTCTCATGGTACTGGATGATTCCATACCATACTTCCTTATCAACTCTAGGGTGAACTTAGACTGGCATATGGATAAACCATCCTCAGTCTGTCTAACTTGGAGACCCAAGAAGAACTTAAGTTCCCCCATACTACTCATTTCAAATTGTCCTTGCATAAGTTTTGCAAACTTTTTGCAAAGACTACTTTCAGTAGACCCAAATATGATGTCATCTACATATATTTGGACTAGAATGATCTTGCCTCTGGATTCCCTAAGGAATAGAGTCTTGTCTATTTTCCCCCTTGTGAATTTATTCTCAATGAGGAAACTAGACAGGGTTTCATACCAAGCCCTAGGGGCTTGTTTTAACCCATACAAAGCATTCCTAAGTCTATAGACATAATTAGGTTTGATAGAATCTACAAAACCTGATGGTTGTTATACATAGACTTCTTCCTTCAGATTTCCATTCAGAAAGGCTGACTTAACATCCATTTGGTATACTTTAAACCCTTAATAGGTTGCATACGCCAGGAACATCCTTATAGCTTCCAGTCTGGCTACTAGAGCAAAGGTTTAATCAAAGTCAATACCTTCTTCCTGCCTATAACCTTTTGCAACCAGTCTTGCTTTGTTTTTTATAATCACTCCATGTTCATCCAACTTGTTCCTAAAGATCCACTTGGTTCCAATTATGTTGTGGTCTTTTGGTTTAGGAACAAGCTCCCAGACATTGCATCTTTTGAACTGGTTCAGCTCCTCTTGCATACCCTCAATCCAATGATGGTCTAGGATGGCTTCTTCAAATTTCTTTGGCTCTACTTGGGATAGAAAGCTGGAGTAGAGAACTGAACTTAGATTCCTGCTCCTTGTTTGTACCCCTTGTTTGAGATCACCAATAATTTGATTGGCTGGATGATATTTTAGATGTCTATTTGCTGGAGGTAGCCTGTCTTCAGGTTGTACTCCTTCAGCTTCTTCAACTTGCTGCACTCCTTGGTCTTCTTCTGCATCAGGTGCATCTAGTACTCCCCCTGGACAACAGCCACTATCATCCACTTGCTGACTAGCAGTAGAACCTTCTTCAATAGTGAGCTTGTCCATCTTTTCAGTCACACCTGTAGAGTTGCAAATACTTCTAGACAATTCATTGTTAATGAGTCTAGCATCATCAAACACTACATGTACTGACTCTTCTACAACTTGAGTAGTCAAGTTGTAGACCCTATAAGCCTTATTGTTGTTGTTGTACCCAACAAAGATCCCCTCTTATGGGATTTGGCAGCAAACTTGGTTAAGTAAGACTTACCATTGTTAAGTATATAACATTTACAACCAAAGATCCTGAAATAGGATAGATTTGGTTTTCTGCCTTTCACAATCTCATAGGGGGTCTTATTGTGGCTCTTGGTGATAGTAGCCCTATTAATTACATGACATGCAGTGTTTACTGCCTCAGCCCAGAAATATTCAGGGAGAGATGTGTCACTTAATAGGGTTCTACCAGCCTCAATCAAGGTTCTATTTTTCCTTTCAGCAATGCCATTTTGCTGAGGTGTTCTTGGTGAAGAAAATTCCTGAAATATCCCAAACTCTTCACATAGCTTTGTCATACTGTCAGACTGGAATTCAGTACCATGGTCACTTCTTATTTTGACCACTGTACTGTCTAACTCATTCTGAATTTGTTTGACAAAACTATAAAAGATACTAGGAGTTTCAGATTTCTGTCTAAGGAAGAACACCTAGGAAAACCTTGAGTAGTCATCTACAACCACAAATGTGTAGACCTTCCTACCTAGGCTGTGAACTGGCATAGGACCAAAGAGATTCATATGCAAGAGGTATAAGCACCTCACAACATCTTTGTTCTCAATGCTATTAAAGGTGGATCTGGTCTGCTTGCCCTTTTGACAAGCTGAGCATATCCCAACCTTTTTAAACTTAACCTGAGGACCATTCCTCACTAACTCTTTGCTAAAGAGTTGGCCAATTGTCTTATAGTTAAGATGGGCTATCCTCTTGTGCCATTTGACATAATGAGAGACTTTCTCATCAGCTACAAGACACACAGGAGAAACATTGCTCTCACACATAATGTCTAGACAATAGACATTTCTCTTCCTATAACCTGTAAGAATGATCTTTTGATCATTTGACCTCCTGATATGACAACCATCTTTGACAAATGAGATGTCATATCCTAAATCACTCAGCTGACTTATACTAATGAGGTTGTGTTTCAAACCTTTAACATAAGCCACTTGAGTAATTGTAATAAGGTTGCTAGAAATATTACCAAAGCCTTTGATGATTCCTTTTTCAGAACCACCAAAGGTGACTTTAGGACCATCCTTGATTGGTGTATAGTCCTTTAAACAATCCCCTAGTTCCAGTCATGTGCCTGGAACATCCACTGTCCAAGTACCATATTGGGGCATGGTCACTTGGACTCACCTGCAAAACAGATTAGTTAACCTTAGAACCCAAAGAATTCTTAGGTACTTGGTGCTGGTTAGTTTGCCTCTTAACAAAACTACCATGTAGCTTTTCTAGCAGGCAGATTGCTACTCACCTTGGCACTAGAATTGTGCCAACAATCTATGGAAAAGTGGACTACCTTGCCACAACACCAGCACTCAAATATGTTGTACCTTTGTTTAGGTACAATCCTAGCTGTTTTGTCTACAACAGGTTTCTTGTTGAGTACTGGGGCTTTGCCCTTATACTTGGATTGTACAGTCCTGGCAGGTTTAGTAAACCCCAATCCAATTTTACCCTTTTGAGAAATGAACTCATCTATCAAAGGTAGAACAGACATTGGTTTAGAAAACCTTGCTACTATATCTCTCTCCTTCTGAAGACTAATCTCCAGATTTCTGATTTGATCATTCTTGAATGTAATAGTCCCCATCTGAATAACAGTAATGTTCTTTAGCCTGGCTATTTCATTTAGTTTCTGATCAAGCAACTTATCAAAATCTGTTGCAGCCACTTTGAGATTAACAATCTCCTTAGCCTGACTCTTGGCCAAGGATTTGCTTTTCTTCAAAGCTTGCAACACTACTCTATATTCATCAATTAATTGATGAATGTCTCCTTCAGATTCAGATTCACTAACATCATTTGATGCTGATGTATCTGAATCTGAATTAATACTATAAATTGAGCTTACAGAACAATTTTGTACCTGACTTGGTCCAGGCTGATCCTGGATTTTGTCTCCTTCTGATAAGGCCATCAGTCCCTAGCACTGATTGTCCTCTTGCTCATATATTGAGTTCATTAATTGTATGAACTCATCTTCCTCTTCTTCAACAAACAGTCCAATATAAGCTTCAGCTTATGAATCTGAATCTGAAGATTACATATCAGACAGACTTTTGTCCTTCTTAGCAACAAAGGACCTTTCCTTTTTGCCCTTGATCTGAGTCTTCTTCTTATCAGTTGACTCTTTCCTCTTCTCTGGACAGTCAGCAACAACATGTCCCTGTCTGCTACAACAATAACAAACTATCTTTGAAGATGTAGTTTTACTTGACTTGGGCTTTCTACTGTCATTCTTTGATGACTTCTGTGAAGTGGATGGCTTAGACCTCCACTGTTTCTTTTTTAGAAACTTCTGAAAATGTCTTGTGAAAGCTGCAAAGTCCTCATCACTCTCACTGCTTTCAGAATTCTTGCTTTCTGACTCATCTGTCTCAGTCTCAGCAACGTTTGGAGGTGGAGATGGAGACTTACTTTTATATTTCCTAGTGGCTTCTGTCTTGAAAGCCACAGCTCTTTCTTTATGCTCAAATCTGGTAGTCTTTCCTCCTCCTTCCTTACCATTAACTGCATCTCATATGATAATAGTTTTCCAAACAATGTTGGAGGAGGAATGTCTGCTAATTTGGTCATTTCCCTTATGGCACAAATCTTAGTATCCCAGTCTTTAGTTAGGGATCTCAAGAACTTATCATTCAGCTCATAATTGCTAAATTCTCTTCCATAGGACATTAACTCATTAACTATCCTATAGAATTTCTTGTAGCACTCAGTTATGCTATCAGACCTTCCTTGTCTGAAGCTCTCATACTTTTGGTTTAATAAAGACTTTCTGTCCAATCTAACTTCTTCAGAGCCATCCATGTACACTATCAGTGTGTCCCACATTTTCTTTGATGTTTTACAGTGAATTAAATTCTAGAATGTGGCATCATCTATTGCACTTACAATAATATTCTGAGCACTCTTGTCCATAGTGGCCAGAATAATCTCATCCTTGGTCATTTTAGAATAGTCTTTTGGAGTTCTCTAATTTGCATCTAACACATATACTTTCAATGGCACATATGACCCTTCTTTGACAGTGATATAGATTCTAGGGTCAGATGCTTCCATAAACAGTCTAACCCTTTCTTTCCAAATGCCAAAGATCTCCTTTCTGCAGATTGGCAACTTCATGGATCCTAGCTCTTTGTGATTCTCAGTTGAACCCATTTTCTTGATTCTTGATTATACTGAATCTGCCAACAGGATCTTTACTCAGACTGTTATGTCCTTTTTGAGTAACCTCGCTTTGATACCACTTGAAGAAAGAAATTGTACCTAATCACCTAGAGGGGGGTGAATAGGTAACCTTAATCTCTTTAAACCTTTAGGCAGATTTAATCACAGAATTCACAGAACTATAAACAGCATACACAGAATCAAATGCACACAGAGTACACACAGTTTTATAGTGGTTCCCCAAGGTCTGGGTACATCCACTTTCCCCCTTCGTCTATCTAGTAGTGTACTAGATTCGGCCAAACTTCTCCACTATTCCTCAGATCCTCAGATCTTACACTCAGAATCCCAACCAGGTTCCTACAACTCAGGCTTAAAGCCCTACCACTCAGTCTTCACCAAGACCTACACTCAGCCTTCAACAAGGCCTACACTCAGCCCTCAACAAGGCCTACACTCAGAGAAATGGATCTCCTACACTCAGGTAGACAGGCCAGGCCCTATCACTCAGCCTTTATAATTTCAGGCTTACAACTCAGATCCCTTAGAATCCTACAAGAAATTAAAATTACAATGAATATAATCACAACTCAGATTGAGAGAGAAGAGTTGTCTGGTTTCTTGAAGAGTTTGTGGAAGAACTTTGCTGAGATCAACCTTCCTTGGCTTCCTTCAAAGCTTCTTGAATTTAGAACACAGTAGGGTTCAGTCTCTATGCAGATGATCTTCAATCACTGCTGACTTAAGAATCAGATCTCAATCTGAAACTTTCTTCATAGCCTGGTTCAATAGCTGTCTTCTTAAAAGGAGCTCTCTAGCTCCAACTTCTTAGATCTTCACTTGAAAGTCTTCTTCTTTTAGTGTTGTTAGATCTTCAATCTGATTGTTATTGATTCTCTTCTTCTGTTGACAGAATAAGCCTTTATATAGACTTTCTTCATGGTGACCGGCTGATCCGGTTTCTAACAACTTTCTGACAGCTCTGACAGTTGCAGTAGACCGGCTGGAATGGCAGCTGTCAAGTCATCCAGTCACTTCTTGAATTTTCTGTAACTGTCTGAAAGTGAAAGTGTCGAGACAGTCAGTCTTTAAGTGTCGACACTGATAGACTAAGTGTCGACACAAGTAGACTAAGTGTCAACACTAGCCTTAATGGTGTCGACACAACTTCTTGTGTTGTAGAATCTGCTTCTCGACACTACTTTTTCAACATGTGTCGACACTGATATTGTGTGTCGACACAAGTCCTTCTTCTTTAGTACTTAGTTAATTTCTGCTAAGTGTCGACACAACTCCTTTGTGTCGACACATCTTCTTGTGTTGAACTTGTTAAGTGTCGACACATCTTCTTGGTGTCGACACATGCCTTCTATGTTGATTCTTTTGCTGAGTGTCGACACATCTCCTTTGTGTCGACACTTGTACTTAGACTTTGTTGAAATCTGCTGAGTGTCGACACAGCCTCCTAGTGTCGACACTTTCTTCATGTGTTTAGACTTTTGCTGTGTGTTGACACATTCTTCATTATGTCGACACTTGTACTTAGACTTTATTGAAATTTGCTGAGTGTCGACACAGCCTCCTAGTGTCGACACTTTCTGATGTCGACAAAGTTCCTCTGGGTGTCGACACTGCTTCTAAGTGTCGATACTGATTCTTTAGACATTTCTTCATTGAGTGTCGACACAGCCTGTATGTGTCGACATATTCCTTCTGGTGTCGACTCTACATTCCTGGTGTCGACACAATTACTCCAAGTGTCGACATAGCTTCTCTGGGTGTCGACACAAGTCTTCTTAAGTGTCGACACTTTTCTTCTAGGTGTCGACACATGGACTTAGAAACTTTTAAGCTTTCCCTGCAATTACTTAACCTGCACAAGGTAACTCAAAATACATCAAATACATCTTGATGTATATCATTGAGTAGGGTGAGGCTTCTTTAAATCAGGTACATATTTTCCAATGTACCCAACATGGTGGCTAGCTTTTCCCGGTAGTGAGGCTGCAGGAGGCGTCTCCTCTTGTGATCCCGAGCAAGAAGAAAGGCTCGATATTTTTCACACATTCTCCCATGGTATCGGGCTCGATTCAGCCCGATGTCTCGCCTAAATGAGCTAGAAAGCTAGCACGGGGTGAGGTGAGGTGAAACGGACCTGGAGTCGGGCTTGGCAGCGCGTGCGGTGGCGATGCTCCATGGCCGACGCTTACTCTGGCGAACTAGCCCGATTCCTTGATTCTCCGGCAAAAAAAAGTGCTCCAGATGTTGATCTCCACTCGCCTGAGCTCACTGAAGGTGATGGTGGGCTGCTTTTAGCTGGGGATGGCTGTGGGAGGAGTTGGAGTTAAGGGGGGTGGCCGGTCAAGCTTTGGAATTTCCTCCTGGCCACCAGTTGTCCCCAAATCCCTCCACCTTGCAGGAATAATCCTGAGGAGCTCAGCCAGCTGCTTGGGCAGAGAGAAGGAGGGCCACATAGCCACCATTTCTTCTCTTCTCCCTTTCTCTCTCCTCTCTTTCCTCCAAAAAGTCCAAATTTCCCCCATGCATGCATTCTCTCTGCATTTTCAGGAGGGTAGGGGCTGTCATTGACCCTTTAGGCTGGTCTTGGGACTTGGCTTGTGGGCCTAGCCCATGGGATGTGTGTTGGTTTCTTCTTTCTTCCTTTAAGCCTTTTGTTGACTTGTTGACTTTTGGGGTTGACTTGTTCAACATGGTGAGTGGGCTGACCCCATTTGAAGGTCATGGACCCCATGGCACCACCCAACTTGGGTTCGGCCATGGTGGTGCCCCACTTGGACTAATTGGGCCTTTAGGTGTGGGTTTGACCAATTTAAGGTTTAGGGTTGACTTGGGTCAACTTGGGTCATTAAATGACTTAGTGATATGGCTTATGGTTCCCTTAGGTTGGCGTTAGGGTTATAGGTGTAGTGGTAGAGTGAATGTGCGGCTAGGACCCCAATTTGGGCTGGTTTGACTCAGGTTACCTTGGGCCCTATTGTGGGCCCCATGTGACTAAACCCTAACCCCATTGTTCAAACCTAGCCTAAACTCATTCCCCCACCACAAGTCCTAACCCAACCTAAGTAGGGGGGTCTAATTGAATGTGGGATGTTACACGACCACACGCCCCATGCACTCGTGGCATATTATCAGTGTGCTGAGATTCAAGCCCCACCACCGAACTCAATGACGGTCCACATTTGAGCATTCTCTTTCGGTGTGCTAAGATTCAAGACCTAGCTATTTGAGCATTCTCTTTTGGTGTGCTGAGATTCAATCCCCACCTAAGACTCTCCCCTATGCTATGAAAATGTAAAAGGCGCTCTATTATCTTGAGATACAATTCAGTGACTCACTCCAAGTCGATCGCCATAGGGCAGGTACAATTCAGCCACATCCCGTTGCTCAAGTCATCAGGCTCGTAAGCCACAATGCGAGTTGGCCTCCCATTGCATGTTCATACATACATAACCACGTTATATTCCAAGGCTGGCAATCACGACCACCAAAGCTGGGCAATTAAAGCTCACAACTCATAATATTTTCCCCAAGTCTCCAAGAGTTAGGCCTCATAAATATAGCTCTCTGGGAGCTACCGCCAGCGATAGCACTACATCCGCATGATAAGGGATAGAACATTATTTCTACCCCAAATTTTGGGTTTTTCTTAGAGACCACTCCAGTACTCTCACTACAGCAACATACACACCTCATGACTTTATAAATCACATGTTTAACCACAGAGTCTTCTCTGATACGAAAACAAAAGATATCCATCACCAATCCAAACCAACCTGTCCAGATGGGCTTCTCACAACATGTCTATTCCGTACTTCAATTCTCGATTCTAAATGCAATTTCTACCGAGGATACTTTGTATCGACCCGTCAGAAATCCTTCATTCTCCACCAATTAGTGGGGGACTTCATATTATGCCAAATTAAGGACTTCACATGCCCAAGAAAGAAGATCATTACCCTTGTCGATCGCTTAGGAGCCATGAAATCACAGCAGATCCCGATGGAAACGGTCACAATACCTTCCTCTCTGTAGATCTGGCTTTAGCTCGCAAATCCGACCGTATAAACTCCTTTAGCAGCTCTCCAAAGATCCGCTTCCAGCCTTCTTCTTCCTTTCTTCTTTTCTTCTAAGAGAGAGAGAGAAATGAGAAATTTCTTTCATCTCAAGCTTTTTATATAAACTCGCTATCGCTGCACGATAACTAGATACCGCAGCACGGTAGTTTAGGCGGTGGACACTTGGCCCAATCTGCGTCGTTCTACTACTCAAAAACCGCCTCAATCTTATCTGACATGTGGCAAACTACCACCAACATTACCTCTACCGCCGGGCAGTACCGTCCAGAGACAATGATTGAATTAATTCATTATCGATCATCGGGCGGTATCAAACTACCACTGCGCGGTACATTCTAGAGATGCTGGTCTTTTAAATCAGCTGGATACTACAAGAGCAAGCTCTACCAGCTGATGATAATCTCTAGTGACCAACTTCCTATTATTTTCAGGATATTCGGGGAATTATAATTCTTCTCTTCTTTAAGAGATTTCGTCCCGAAATTTACACTTAACAGGAAATAACACAGAAGTACAAAACATATAAGATGTACCTCAACGCAACAGTTTAGGGAACTCTTCTCGCATAGACTGCTTGCGCTCCCATGACAGCTCCTCACGATCACAGTTGTCCCAAAGGACTTTGACCATTTTAATCTCCTTGTTTCACAATCGTTTGATCTCTGTATCATCGATTCGAATGGGCTTGACTCTCGTCGTCAACCCACTATCGACTGGCACTTGATCCGTAACAACCACTTGCGCATACTCTTGCACAACCTTCTACAACACTGATATATGAAACACATCATGCAAACCACTGAGTTCAGCTGAAAGATTCAACCGATAGGCAGCTTCGCCAATCCGCTAAACAATTTCAAACGGCCCAAGGTATCTCAGACTCGGCTTTTTCAAGCATCGAATCCCAAATACGCTGTTGAACGACTTTATCTTGAGATACACCCAATCATCGACCGCAAACTCCATGTTTCGGTGTTTGGCATTGTAATACTTTGCTTGTCTATCTTGAGCAATCTACAACCACTCAAATCAAACGTATTGTCGAATTCGCATCTTCGACGTCTTTATGTTTAAACCACTTTAATTCACTCGTTTTTACCCAAGCCAAGGAAGTACGACACTTCCTACCGTATAAGGCCTCAAAACGTATCATTTGAATACTTGCTTCGTAGCTATTATTGTAGGCGAATTCTATCATATAGAGATGGTCCTCCAACCTCTTCCTAAAATCCAAGGCACGCATGAAAAGAATATCTTCCATCATTTTGTTTACCCTCTCGGTTTGACCATTCGTATGAGGATGAAAGGCCATGCTGAACTTCAGCTTAGTACATAATTATTGATGAATAAGCCTCCAGTCATTTGACGTGAAACACTCATCTCGGGCACTGATAATGCTACGGGGCACATCGTGCATTCATACGTTCTGTTCAACATAAAGTTTGGCTAACATTTCCATTAATTTATCCCTCCAATTTCGAATGAAGTGTGACACTTTTGTCAACCAGTCCACGATCACCCAAATGACATCGTTTCCGCGTGGCAATCTCAACAAACCATGCACAAAACCATAAATATGTCATCAAACTTGCACTCCGGTATTGGTAATGATTTTAGGAAACCACAGAGTTTTTGACATTCATCCTTTATTATGGTGTAAGTATGACACATCACCACATAATGAGCTATGTCCTTCTTCAACCCTGGCCACCATAATAACTTCTTCATATCCATGGACATCTTTGTGCTCCCCCGGTGGATTGAGTATTTGTAAAGGTTGCCTCGAACATCAATTTCTCCCATAATTTTCCAATGTTTGGGATGCACAACCGACTGTCCTTCCATAAGAGACCATCATCAACAGAAAACTAGGCATTTGACTCATCCACAGTGATCTACAAAGCTTCCAAAGCTCAAATAAGATGTTCATCATGCATCTATACATAGTTGGTCTACATCGGAGTCCTGCGACTTAACGCATCTATGACAATATTTCCCTTCCCGGGAATATAGTGTTTCTCGAATGTATAGTCCACAAGGAAGTCCATCCACCTCCTTTGTCGCATATCCAAATCCTTTTGATTTAACATGTACTTTAAGATCTTATGATCGGTAAAGATGTCAACCATCACGTCATACTAATAATGCTGTCATAGCTTCATAGAGAATATCACAGCCGCCTACTCGAAGTCATGGAATGTATAATTTTCCCCGTACACCTTCAACTGTGGAGAGCCATAAGTTATAACCTTCCTGAACTGTAGAAGATTGCATCCTAAGCCGATCCTTGAGGCATCATTATAGATCTCATAGTCTTTTAAACCATATGGCGAATTGAAAATAGGCGTCATGGTCAGACGACTCTTCAAGTCCTCAAAAACTCTCACGCACTCGGGCGTCTAAACAAACTTCTGATTATTCCTTGTTAATGTAGTGAGAGGTAAAGCAATTCTCGAAAAGCTTTCCACGAATCGCCTATAATAGCCGGTAAGTCCAAGGGAACTCCTGACTTCTGCTATAGAAACAAGTACAATTCACTCTCATATTGCAACTATCTTCGCCGAATCAACAGTAATACTCTCTCCACTGATTACATGACCAGGAAATGTCACTAGCGATAGCCAAAACTCACACATTGAAAACTTGACATATAGTCGATTCCTCCACATGCTATGCAGAACCATTCTCAAATAATTCACATGATTCTTTTTTGACTAAGAGTATACCAGTATGTCATCAATAAAGACAATCACAAACATATCTAAATACTATCTAAAGGTCTTGTGCATCAAGTCCATAAACAACGATGACGCATTAGTGAGCCCAAAGGGCATCATGGTAAATTCATAATGCTCATAGCATGTACCAAACACTATCTTGGGAATATCACTTTCTCGAATCTTCAACTACCAATATCCAGACTTCAAATCCAACTTTGAATAGACAGTCAATCCAACTATCTAATCAAACAAATCATCAATTTGTGGAATCAAATACTTATTCTTCTCTGTTAGCTTGTTCAGTTCACAATAGTCAATGTATAGACGCAAGCTTTCGTCCTTCTTCTTCACAAAGATTATTGGTACACTCCAATGAGACATACTTGGACGTATAAAGCCTTGATATAGCAATCATGTAACTATACCTTCAAATCCACCATCTCCTTTAACACCACTCGGTATGGTGAGCATGACACATGTTTCATACCTGGCACCAACTCAATAGTGAAGTCAATATCTCGCTGGGGTGTAAGTCCAGGCAGATTCTTTGGAAACACATATGCAAAGTCTGATATAATAGGAACGTCACTCAAATTTGACTTCGGCTCTACAACGTCCAATAACATGAGAATAACTCTGCGCCCTTCCGAACCGCCTTGACCACTTTGAGAGCAGACATCAGTATCTTGCTCGATCCTCACATAATGGCGAATTTAGTCTCGCGTTCAGTGTTTTGTCCAAGTATGACTTCCTTTGAATTACAATCAATACATGCATGCTGCTTTGACAGCCGGTCCATGCTAAAGATCACACCAAATTCAGATATCGGTACCACAGATGCTTCCAATTCAAAATCATGACTTCCTATCGTCACCTGAACACAACAAACTCTATCCGCACACATCGAGAACCATTATGTAGCAATATATCAAATCTATCTGTCTATATAAAAGATGGCACTCTGATACGCAACACGAAGTTCTCAGACAGAAAGGAATAAGAAGCACCTATATCGAACATTGCTCTCACTGGATAGTCCAAGATTAGGACAAAGCATAATGCAAACAAGTTAAGCAATGTACAAAAAGTAGAAATATATAAAGTAGTAAATATTGTACACTAAAGCATACCTGTCACCACATAGCTTTGTTTTATGGCCTCATGTTGGCCAAGATTATAGATGTGTGGCTGAGCTGGAGTATAATGGGATGCAAATGAATCCTTTGCCTTCCCTTTCTCCTCATAAGTCACACCCGTTTTAGGAGGGCCACTCTGAAACTCTTGGGATATGTGTCCTAGCTTGCCACAACTATAACAAATAATTGGGCCTTGCCCAAAATTTGATCCAAACGCAATAGAAGAAGCTGTCCCAGAAGTTTTGGACTTCTTATTCTACCTTCAATACCATGACTTTGAAGAGTTCAGTACTTTGAAATCTAGCTTCTTCATGCTCAAGTCCTTCTTACTTTGGACTCTTTTCAAATCTTGCTCCATGGATTGTGCAGTATTAACCAGCGTCAAAAAACACTGCATCATCGAATCCGGGAGAAGCAACCTCAGATCATCTCGTAGTACTTCAAAGAAACGATTGGTCTTGCGCTCCTCATCAACAAACGTAAAGCACACATACCGTCCCAATCTTGCAAACTCATGTAAGTAGTCATCCACACTAATCTCACCCTGAATTAACCTCTGGAACTGATCCTTCATTGCGATCTTCTGCGCAGATGGGAGATATCTCGCCAAAAATAGCCTCAAAAATTCCTCCATCGAGACCTCGTCAACGGTCGACTAGCAAACCGGTGCAACTCCAATTCATCCCACCGTATCCTCGCCTGTCCATCTAACAGGAAGGTAACTACATTGAATTTTTGCCACTCCTCCGTCTCCATTGTCATCATGGTTCTCTTAATGCGAGTGAGACAAACTTCGACTTGTGTTGGGGTTCCCATACAAGAAAACAAAGAAGGGTTGAAACTCATGACATGCTTCAACTACTTTTACATTGCTCGCCTTGCGGCCACTGGCTCCACGACCACTTATCTCACTGCCATAGGCTCAACTACGCCAATCGGCTCCTAGGCCACCCCAAGGTTAGAAGGCTGTACTTGCCCTCCTGGTTACGCATTGATTAGTACGAACATAGCTTCAACAAAAAATCTTATAGTTTTAGCAGAAGGAGGAGGTGTAGGCACCTCAGCTGGTGCACTACTCTCCGCAGAAAGCTAGGCTTCAGAGTTCCCCGCACTGCTTCTAGTCACCTATAACTGTGAAACACACAACTAAGCAACTAATAATATTGCAAAAAGTCAATATAGGAACATGCATGTTAGGTAAACATGTGTATTTTCATCCCTAAGTGGACATTCATTGGTTCTTTCATGTTATAAAGGTAGCGAACATACATGTGCTCATCACCCCTTGAAAGAATTTGACTACAAATTCGAATAAGGAAGACTGGCACCAGAAGCTGAGACCAATTTGTAACACCCTCATCCATCATGAAGAATATAACAGAAGGTTTGCCAGGGCCCTACGCCATATTCCACTGACAGTCAGTGGAGTTATACATTAAAACCAAGATATACATGTGTCCTAACTCAGAGTTGCATTCTTGCGGAAGAATTAAGATTAACTTAGAACCCAACACCAGGAATATACACTAATAAAATCATAGGAATGATAAATATAAATACAAAAAGTGATTTTTCCTTAAGGCCTTACAAACTGTTTTCTCATCAAAAGTGTTTTACAAACATCGACACATAGGCCAGCCCCACATGAAAATATTAAAACATGCTTTGCTTGGCCTTCGAGGGCCGACATAGCTCAAAGGGGCTTCAGCCAGCTAATTCCCCCTCGGCTCTCCAGTACCTGCATAGGGACAATCCACCAAGGGGTGGTAAAATAAGCCAATGGTCAGCATTAGCTGACCAAATTATAATCACCTCACCCATCACTCGGGGCAACGATGCTCCTTCCCTACAAGTATACAACATGTATACATAATGGCATAAGAATATATAACTTAAAAAAAATCACCACAAACGTTAACACGTACGACCACACGCCCCGTGCACTCAGGGAACATTATTAGTGTGCTGATATTCAAGCCCCATCACTGTACTCAATGATGGTCCGCATTTGAGCATTCTTTTTTGGTGTGCTGAGATTCAAGCCCAACCTATTTGAGCATTCTATTTTGGTGTACTAAGATTCAAGCCCCACCTAAGACTCTCCCCTATGTTAAGATAAAGTCAAAGATGCTCTATTATCTTGCGATACAATCCAGTGACTCACTCCAATTGATCGCCATAGGGCAGGTATAATTCAGCCACAACCCGTTGCTCAAGTCGTCAGGTTTGTAAGCTACGACGCGGGTCGGCCTCCTCTTGATCAGTCATACATACATAACCACATTATGTTTCAAGGCTGGCACTCACGACCACCAAAACTGGGCAATCAAAGCTCATAGCTCATAATATTGACCCTCTATTCTCCAAGAGATAGGCCTCACAAACATAGCCTCTGTGAGCTACCACTAGCGGTAGCACTACCACCACACGGTAGGGGACAAAAACATTATTTCTTCCCCAAATTTTAGGTGTTTTCCAAGAGAGCACTCTAGTACTCTCACTATTGCAACATGCACACCCCATGACTCAGTAAACCACATATTTAACCACAGAGTCTTCTCCAGCAAGCAAACAAAAGATAACTATCACCAATCTAGACTACCCAGTGCATATAGGCTTCTCACAACATGCCTATTCCGTAATTTGATACCAGATTATAAATGCATTGTTTACCGTGGATACTTTGTATCGACCCGTCGAAAATCCCTTCGTTCTCCACCAATTAGTGGGGGACTTCATATTTTGCAATATTAAGTACTTCATATGTCCAAGAAAGAAGATCATTACCGTTGTCGATCGCTTAGGAGTCATAAAATAATAGCTAATTAGGATGGAAATGGTCACAACACCTTCCTCTCTGCGAATCTGGCTTCGGCTCACAAATCCGACCTTAGGAACTCCTTCACAAGATCTCCAAAGATCTACCTCGAGCCCTCGTTTTCCTTTCTTATTTTCTTCTAAGAGAGAGAGAGAGAGAGAGATAAGAAATGTCTCATATCTCATGCTTTTTATATAAACCTGCTACCATCGCGTGGTAACTAGCTATTGCGGCGAGGTAGCCCCAATCAGCATCGTTCTGCCGCTTAAAGACTGCATCAACCTTATCCGACATGTGGCACACTATCGCCAGCGTTACCTCTACCACTAGGCGGTACCGTCCAGAGATAATGGTCAAATTAATTCATTGTCGACCGCCACGTGGTATCACACTACCGCTGTGCGGTACCATCCAGAGATGTTGGACTTTTAAATTAGCTGGATACTACTAGCCCTAGCTCTACCGCATAGCGGTAACCTCCAATGACCAACTTCCTATTGTTTTCAGAAAATTTGGGGCATTACACATAGACTTATGGTTGAAGGCCAAGATAAAGTCACAAAGTGATGTTAAGTGTTACTGTACATGGACACTAAAAGGAGTAGCTAGACTTGGAGTCTGACGTTAGATTGTTTCTCCCCTACAAAAATCAAAAACCATCTTAGGGCAGTTTAGGAGTAACATGGAGAGACGGTTATGGGAAGGGTAGCCACCAATAAAAGTAAATATCTTGAGAAAGGGAGATTTGAGTTTTAGCCCATCGTATTTCCTAGTATCGCTATGAGCCCTTCACCGGGTAGATCTCGGGAAGTCTAAGATCCATCTTAAGCCACTATGTGTAACTAAATAGTAAATAAGAGTAGTTTATATAGGTGAACAAAGTTAACAGTGAGCCTTATCCCTGGTTATGGGATAGAGGGGTGATAGGACTTGTTGGTCCTGCGAGCAGGAGGCTCAGTATGATAAAGATTGGAGGACTTGTTAGTCCTACGAGTTGGAGGCCCGATATGATAGAGATTGGAGGACAAGTTAGTCTTGCGAGCTGGAGTCTCAAATGGATGAGGTGATACTTTGAATGTGCATATGATGTGGTAAGTCTTCGGTACTAGCCTTGTCATCACACCGAGGATAGTACGTTTACTTGGCAAGTTGATAAGGTCTAGAGGACCAGCTTAGACTAGTGTCTTGATGACATTTTTCCTAATGACTTATCACCTTGCCGTTAAGACTAGTGAATTCCAGCATTAGGTACACAGAGACTCTGGAGTACACTGGAGAGGGTATAAGGGCATATATAGGGCTTGGTCCTCGTAGCGTGTATACCTGCTTAGGAGTGGGGAGGTGTCTGATCCCCAACTACTGTTTGACCACGACGGGGGTGACCAAGAGGTTAGCTACCTCCAAAAAGTGGTAACAAAAGGTCTGTAAGCACAAAATTGTCTAGTGTTGGTGAGTTACACCTGTATGAAACATATCATAATCATTGCATTGCATAACATAACATTTATTTCTCGCAGATCCTCATCATATTAATTAGCATGAAATCTTTTATATGATGAGTAACATTACTGGAAACCTTAACTTATAAGTTTGTCTCGGTATTCATATAAGTTAAGTTACGCTTTAGTGATGGTAGTGTAGTTTACTTTACTTTACCTGCGCCGCACTATATTTACTTATTCTACTGTTTACTAATTACTTGATTACTGCTAGCATAGTTTTTAAGTACTATTGTAGTAAATATATATTCAATTGTTATCTAGAGTCACGTCACCTGCTTTTCTATACTGCTTTGTTGTCCTCATATTTCTTTTTCCCGCGCAGTGCTTAGGTGTCGCGAGTGTGAGGCAAGGTCGAAGCGACATAGTCTTTTTGACTAACGGTCGGTGAATCACATCATTTCAAGAGCTCGTGGAGTCGCAATAGTACTACCCGAAGGACCAGTAGCACGAGGAGGCAGGACCCGAGGAGCAGTTGCTGCGTAATACTACTATCACTACCTAGCACTAAGTTGGTGAGTGTTCTTATTAGCTTACTCATTATAGTATATAATGAGAGAGTGTGTTTTTCATTTGTACATGTACCGGGCATCAGCCCACACTCTTTCATTTTATTGTTCTCATTGTGAACTATCATTTTTTGAGATATATATATATATATATATATATATATATATATATATATATATATATATATATATATATATATATATATATATATATATATATATATATATATATGCTCTGATTGTGGACTTGGTTAGTTTAATCTTACTTCTTTTCTCGTGGGCCTTGTGTATGATCGTACCTGTCGGTAGAATTGGTATCTTGTAGTGACGACTAAACTGTGTGTTGGTGTCATCGCAAGCCAGCGGTTCTGAGCATAAAATCTTCCCTCAACCGTGCCCAATTACCGGGAGGGGGGATTTTATACACATCCCGCTCAGACACTCATTTTTAGGCTTGTGATGAAGACGAACATTAATTTACCCAGCGAACATTCAAAGAAGCTAGAAGCCCGATTAGAGATCATGTTAGAGGGATTCAAGTAGGTGTTGATGAGATGTCGTCACTACGCGACTCTATTGCCGAACAATTATACTGAGCTTGAATGTACTTGGAGTATTTGCATAGTCAACAGATGTATTTTGAGTTTTTGATATTTTGTTATTTAATTGTATTTTGACTTTATGCAAATGTTGATGTATATATGTTTTCTATTTTGTTTGTGTAAGCGTGTATTTTTCAAGTTGATAAATTTTATATTGATAGCACTGTCACAATTTTATAACAATAATATCACACCGCTATTTTGATAAATAATTTTCTATTCTGAAGAGTTCTGCAACTTGACTATCCAAATAGATATTCATTTCGAGCAATCAATTTTCAAAAACATCATTTACAAACTTTCATTTTACAACATTTCCTTTTTCAACCACACCCACTCTCTCAAATAAAGCTTAAATAAATAATAGTACAAATATATTAATATCCGTGGCCTGTGTTATCTAAGGGTTGGTATTATTTAGAAGCCATGAAATTATATAAACAAAAGTTTTAAAAAAAGCATATATACGTAAAAAAAAAAAATTTTAATCACGTTTACTTCAGTAAACATGCAGTTCTCGAAATCGTTGGCCTACCGCGTTGAACTACAATTTTGAAATAGAAGATCCATGGGAACGGAAGCAACATGTTGCGCTCATTAGGCCCCACAGAGTCAAGTCGATGACTAGACTTACATGCAGTCGGTCATTTTATATTAAATATATTGCCGTTTACTAAAAGGGGTCTGATGCATGTAATATTTACACATAGAAGACAAAGCTTCTTGTATAAGTAGGTGCTCCTGCATTAGATAGGCACCCAATCAGCTCCTCCTCCTCATTTGGTACTTGCTGCTTCCTCTCTGAAAGAAAAAATGGTGAGTCTACCCTTTCTATTGAGAATTCAAATATTAGTTAGTTGCTCTGCTTGTTTCTTGAAATTATTCATATAATTGTAGAGCGGTTGGGGAGGTGGTGGGGGTGGAGGAGGAGGCGGCTGGGGACCTTACGGTGGTGGTGGGGGAGGAGGTGGTGGAGGTGGCTGGGGACCTTATGGAGGCGGTGGTGGAGGCGGGGGGGAGGCGGGGGTGGTGGTTGGGGACCATATGGAGGTGGGGGTGGTGGAGGGGGTGGTGGTGGCGGCTATGGAGGCGGCGGCGGCGGCGGCGGCGGATGGGGACCTTATGGTGGTGGGGGTGGTGGAGGAGGTGGCGGGGGTGGTTATGGCGGGGGCGGAGGTGGCGGGGCGGCGGGTGGCGGTGGTGGATGGAGAGCATACTAAGGTGATTGATATTGTTCCTATCTCGCTTTCATTGTCCTTTGTGAGTGGTAATAAATTGTCTACTCTTTTTTTTTTGCCTTTTAGTGTTGATTACTCAAGTGAGAGAGATTGGATTAATGAAGATCAAAAAATTGTAATCGATACAGAAGTATTAACAAGAGTTGATATATCGTCATAAAAATAGATGTATCTTCTTATGAAGCTGAGTGGAATAATAAGACTTATCATTCCACCATTGTTTATTCTTTGAATTATTTTCATTTCCTGTCTGATAAGACAATGACACTAGTATTAATGGTGTAGAGCAGATAGCTCTCTCATCAAGAATACGATTTCACAAATCTTTTGACCATTTTCATGGAACACTGATGTGAAATCTCTACTTTCGAGAATTGGGCACGATCGCGGAGAGATTTTTGTTCAGGACTGTTGCCTTACAATGACACCAACTACGCGTTAATTATCACCACAAGACAGCGACCCTGCCGGCAAACACAATCATTCACATAGTCAACGAAAGAAGAAGTAACCAAGTCCACAAGAGATAAATGAAAGAGTATAAGAAATAGGGCTTATGCGCAGTACATAGCCAGCATAAATATCATTTTCTCTCTCTCAACAAAAAATGCAGAAGCTAAAACATATAATCATCAACCTGACGATAGGTAGTAGTAGTAGTGTGCGGCTTCGGCTCCGGCTCCGGCTCCTCAAATTCTGGGGTCACAACCTCGATCTTACTGTGCTTGGTCGAACTACGGTGGCGTCTCCACGTGTTCCTAAGATGTTGTGGTCCAACGACCGTCAGTCAAACTAGGCTCAGCTGCTTCGTCCCCACCTCACCACTGTGACTCCTAGTCATCGCGTGGGAGAGAAAGTGGAGGACCAATAATAGCATAATGTACAAACATGTGACAGTGATATTTATATAGATAATTTTCTAGCAGTTCTATATCAGTATGAACAATAACTAAAGTAAAGAAAAACAACAACTAGCACAGTATAACAGTACAATAAGAGCAGCTAAGTAAAACTAATAAAGTAAAAAAGCTACACTACCATCACAGAAGCGTACCTTAACTTATATGAATGTTCATACAAACTTATAAGTTGATATTTCTAAAGTTGTAACTTATCATATAAAAGAGTACATACTAATTTATATGATGAGCATCTGCAAGTGCGTATGCTATGTCATGCTATGCAATGCAATGTGTATTATGTAACTCTCACACACGACTCTGTGCACAGATCTTTCATGCATCCCCACTTTTTTGGAGGTGTCCAACCTCTCAGGTACCAACCATTGTGGCTCACGGTGGTAGTGGAGCGGGTGTCTCCACTCCTAGACGGGTAGACACACTACCATACCAGGTCAAGACCTATTGTACGCCTCAACGTTAAGAACACAACAACAAAGCCCATGTGTACTCTTGCTGGCAACTACCAGTCCTCCATGGTCGAGTGTGCTCTTAGGGGACACAGTACTCAAGACCTCGGAAAAAACACCCTACCGGACTCCCAAAACGTCTACACATCGCACCATAGTCACTGTACTTCTGACGGTATGATGACTGGACCAGTAAGAGTGATTCACCACATAAGCGCAAACTATATATAACAATACCCTCCCGAGCCTCCAGCTCGTAGGACTAACTCGTCCTGATATCGATTAACAAACCGAGCCACCAGCTTGTAGGACCAACAAGCCCTATATCACTCCAACCCGCACATGGGGCAGATCTCTATAACATTTCGGCGGCAAGTTTGTTGGCCATCCGTGGGAGCTCGTACTCATCGTACGGTCGTTCCAAATCATTTTCCGTTGTCCGATTCGCGTGTAACCACCCACTAACCATCGGGTTTGTGAAGGAATTTTATTATTGACTTAATTGGTATGTGAACATCAAAATTAATTATCCTAATGTGTGCCCTTAAACTATAGCAAAAATATTATAATGGTGGTTATGGTGTGCGCATTGCCGCGTAACCATCATAACCACCTCCTGGAGGCTATAAAAGGAGCACCATGTCTGCTCATTTCTCACCTTTTTCCTCCAAGACTTCTTCTTCCTCAGGTCGAAGCTCTGCCAAATTTCTCCTATGAGCAGCATCCGAGCCGCACTCAAGCCGAACCAGTGCCACGTACGAGCCACGTAAGAGGCACATATGCGCCATATTCAAGCCACCCGACGAAGCCCAATCTCTCGGTTTGCAAGAGACCTTCGCAACTGCAAATTCAAGTGCTCCGCTCCCACATTCAGAGCCTACTGAACACTCAGTGAAGCCCATCATCGCAAAGTGCAATTTTTAACAAATGTCAGGCGCAATGGCCTGTCATCCGCCATGTACTAAGTGTTCTCTCAGCTTAAAGTTGTAACGAGAGGCGGTCTATCTCGCTCGATTCAACGAACAAGTTGTAACAACTAGGAAATAATAGACTTTGACCAGTACATATCCGGTCACATGATTTTTTACTGGGTTGAAGGGTTTTTCCATGTTAAAACTTTGTGTGTACGATTGATCTACTTTATTGATTGTGTGCACGCTCGACCATTCCGAGAGCTAAGGCGGTCCAGGTTATTCCGGTCCGACCGAAATGTCGAGTTAGACCGCAACAGTTTGGCGCCGTCTGTGGGAATCGAGTTCCCAGCATCTTCTAAAGTTCCGAAGACCGTACCCACTACACCGCTGTACTCGAGATTAAAGGCAATGACTAGAAGAAATGCCTGAACCATGGAAGGACCGGTCCTCGAGGGGTGCATTGAATCCGCCCCCTCCCGCACAAATAAGATTGATCAAGTAGCTGACAATGGCAAGTTCGAAGGCATATTCGCCAAACACGCCACACAATTAAACAAAGTCCAAGCCATGATGCTCGTCATTTGTCAAGAAGTAAAGCTGTGCGAACAAAAAATGGAAGTTCGAAAAATGGGCAAACAGAAATTTTTGTATTCCAAAAAAGGTGTCAATTACATGGTATAGCTTCCCTTTTATAGAATGAAGGAGATGAGAGAGATTACAAATAAACAATGTGGGACTAAAACATATCATGTACAATAGTTTAACATAAAAACAAGTCGCCAAACTGTGTGATTTGGTGAATGGGCAAACCGCCCGGCAACCACAAGAGAAAGATACCCAGCCACCACACTAGACTGCCAGGTCGCCTGTTCTCCAAGTCGCCAGGGTTAGAATGACAAACGCCAGAGAAACAACAACAACAGGACAACAACAAACCACAGGAGAGAAGCCGACAGACCGCCCGGACTACAACCTGCCAGAGTCAGACCGTCAGACAACCCGGTCTCTAATCTGCAACACTCCTCCTCAAGCTGGAGCATATATATCGATCATGCCCAGCTTGTCGCAAATGTGATGAAAAGGGGCGGATACTGGCTTGGTGAAAATATCAGCCAACTCTTTATCGGAGGTGACGAATGAACTACAAATTTGTTCTTTCAGAATCTCCTCTCGAATGAAATGGCAGTCAACTTATATGTACTTGGTTCTCTCATGGAAGACCGGATTTTTAGAGATGTATATGACGGCTTTGTTGTCACAAAACATAGGTAGAGGATGGTCGTAGACTTCTCCTAAGTCAAACATAAGAACCCGTAACCACTTCAGCTCACACGTTATCGATGCCATACTTCGGTATTATACTTCTACACTGGACCTGGAGATTACCGACTATTTCTCGCTTTTCCAGCTCACAAGGTTCCCTCCCACAAAGGTGCAAAAACCTTAAGTAAACTTGCGATCTCTTTTGTCATCGGCATAGCTAGAATCAGAGTACGCCTCAACCCTTAAATGATCATTCTTCTGAAAGAGAAGTCCTTTCCCGGGAGCTGATTTAATATACTCCAATATCTTCAGCGCCGACTGTAAATGGCACTCCCTAGGAGCTTGCATGAATTGACTAACCTTACCAACAACATAGGCAATGTCCGGTCTGGTCACTGTGAGATATATGAGTTTACCAACCAAATGTCTGTACCTCGTAACATCAGAAAGAAGAGGAGAGTCATCTGTCCATATTTTATCTTCTCCAGTCGCCATAGGATATCAGGCAGGTTTAGCCCCAGTCAACCATGCCTATTTTAACAAGTCAAGAGCATACTTTCGTTGCGATAGGACAAGAGAAGCGGGCTTCCGAGAAATTTTTATCCCCAGAAAATATTTTGGAGAGCCCATATCCTTTGTAACCAGGTGTTGCTGAAGATGCTTCTTGGTCAAGATTATCCCAGATTGGTCATCTCTAGTGAGAAGAATATCATCCACATATACTGCAAGCACCACTAGGCCTAGAAAAGTTTTACGAGTAAATAAGGAGTGATCAACAAAACTTCTCGTAAAACCAACAGCTGCCACAATCCTGCTAAACTTGTCAAATCAAGTGCGAGGACTTTGTTTTAGGTCATAGATAGCCTTCATGAGCCGACAAACCTGTGTCTCCCCCTGGCAACATACCCCTGAGGTTGCTCCATGTAGACATCCTTGTGAAGATCCCCATAAAGAAAGACACTCTTCACATCCAGTTGTGAAATGAGCCAATCTCTATTGACAGCCGCAGAGAGGACCCAAATAGTGCTGAGACGAGCAATTGGAGAAGTGTCAAAGTAATCAACGCCATAAGTTTGGGTAAAGCCCTTGGCAACAAGCCGAGTCTTGTAACGATCCACACTACCATCGGGGAGGAATTTCACCACAAAAACCTAGCAACAGCCAACAACATCGGTGCCAACAGGAGGAGGAGCCAGGGTCCAAGTACCCCGTTCAGTGGGAGTAGCAATCTCGGCATCTATGATAGCTTTCCAATGCAGAATGACAAGGGCCTCCTGATAGGAATGAGGGGTGGAAGTGGAAGAGATAGCCAGTGTGAAGTCCCTACGAGCAGGCGTCAGACGATTATATGAAACAACTGCAGCAAGCGGATGCTGGGTACAAGCCTGAACCCCTTTGCGAAGGGCAATGGGGAGGTCCAGGTCAGCAGGCGCCGTAGTATCCGGAGCATCCGTGGTGGAGAGATATGGCTCGAGAGGAGAGAGCGACGACAGTGAAGAGGAGGGAGATGGCGGAGGTGGAGAGGGAGGAGAAGAGGATATAGAGTGTTTGGTATATTGAAAACTGTGTACCTGATTTGGAGAAGCCTCACTTAACTCAATAATATATATCATTGTGTATTTGACGGGTTGTTGAGTTTTAATGTGCAGGTTAAGGAAATGCGGGAAAAGTTTCTAAGTACAAGTGTCGACACTTGTGAAGGACATGTGTCGACAATAGAAGCAGATTGCGTCGACATACAGGACTTATGTCGACACACAGAAATTCTGTCAATAACAATTGTGTCGACACACAGAAATTCTGTCAACAGCAATTGTGTCGACATACAGGGCTTGTGTCGACACACTCTAGGATTCTGTCAACACCAACTATGTCGAGACTAGAAGCTATTATGTCGACACACAGGACTTGTGTCAACATATTCCACAGAAGCTGTGTCGAGTAGATAAAGAAGGGCTGTGTCGACATTATGTGAGCTGTGTCGACATCATCAAGAATTGTGTCGACACATGGTTTATTTGTGTTGACACATTTGAAGTATTGTCTCGACACTTTTCTGCTGAGATAGAGTACACGAAGGCATCTTGTTAACCCCTCAGTCCGCAACACCTACAAGATGCCAAGGTCCTATTTTATTATCAGCATGCTCAATTTTGCGACCCACATGGCCTGGCGACTCAGCATAATTCTAAGGTCCCTGGCCTATCACAGGCGGATACGGTTCAGCAGTCCGCTCAGCTCGGCGGAGCAGCAGTAATCAGCCACCCCCAGGCTGATCCCCCAACGGCGGACTCAACGCTCTGTTCGCCCAGTTTTCCATGCCTTTGGATCTCTAGATTGATTCTACTTCGGCGGACGCAGTGTCCAGTCCGCCCAGGCCGCCGTCCTCCAACAAGAGCGCGCCTAGCAGCAGCAGATGGAAGCTCCAGCCCGCGAGCCTAGTCCGCCCCTTTTGCGCGGACTGGCGTGTTCTTTCTTTTTGCTTCCCGTCACCGCTGCCTGGTTCTCCTGTACCCCGGGCAGTCGGTTATTTTAGCCCTGCCCGTTTGGGAAGGACCCCATCCTATAAATAGGGGGGAGGTGGTGCACCCAAGGCACGCTGACTCGTGCCAAGGAGCCTACTTGTTAAAGGCTGCGGACTCCAATTTCGTGCTTTGCGGACTCCAGCTTGCTCAGCTCTTGCCTCTTCCTCTTTTCCTTCACCTGTAGTCAAACCGCCAGGCATGTCAGACGCCGAGCTCGCTACTCAGACCGCTCCAACTCTTCTGAGGATTCTCTTTGGGATGCAATCGAGCAAGCTCGCTTTGAGGCCGAGCAATCCCGCAGGCAGACTGACCAGCATCTCGATATGATCAGCCAAGCCCTGCTTGTGTTAACCCAGCGACTTGTTCCCTAGGCCGCAGCAGAGCCTGCGGACTCGCCAGTCCGCCAGACCCCAGCTCGCCGCACTCCGCTTCGGCAATCTCCAGTCACTTCTCGCCATCCTGTCCAGTCTGCCGCCCCTCTGCGCCCTCAGGAGGAGCAGTTTGCCTCATTCATTAATTTTTTCAGAGAAGCAGCTAGGGGCACTCCTGCCCGTCAGCTCCATTTCGCTGATCGCCAGTCCGTCGAACCCACGGACTACCCAGCTTCAGTCCGCCCTTTTTACCCTGCCGAGTTCGAGACTCCGTCTCCCTTCGTTGATAGAATACGACGGGAGTCAGATCCAAATAACTTCAGGGAACCTCGCCTTCCATTATATCAGGGGAGACTAATCCAGTCGCCCACCTCCAAGCGTTCGAAGGGGGCAGTTGCACTGAGATTCCTCTCCGATGCCATCAAGTGCAAACTTTTGGTTACCACTCTCGAAGGACATGCAAGAGAGTGGTTCTATGAGCTACCTTCGGGCACAATCTCTTCCTTCGTTGAGCTTCGCAGCGAATTGTTGTTGAAGTTTGCTATCTCAAGAAAGAGAAAAGATGGACCGGCCTCTCTCTTCGAAATCAAGCAAAGGGACAACGAATCAGTTGCACGATTCGTTGATCGGTTCCAAAAGGAGATTCAAGGGGTAAGGAACATGAACCCCGACTACTATAAGGTTGCCTTGATTCATAGACTCCGGGAAGGCCGCTTGAAATTTAAAGCAACAACAAAGGCACCAGAAACATACCAGGAGTTGATCGTCATGGTTAACCGCTTCATTGAAGGCGAGAACGCCAACCCCACGTATGTTTCATCCGTGACAACTAATGCTGAAGGAAGGGATACATCTGGCTCTTCTTCTCACAGCAAGCCCCTTGCGCAGATTTCCAGCCTCCTTCTCAAAGGGGCCGGAATTTCCGCCACAAGAAACCCTTTCTCGGCCATCAACCGTTTCAAGATCAGAGACTGCCATTGGCCGCCACTCCCTCCATACCACTGCAAGCGCTTCCCATCCTCCAGCAAGCAGCCCTGCTTGCTCCAAGCTCGTGTGATACTAACTCCGTGGAGGAGATTGCAGGTCTTGATCTTGACTAAGTCATCCAGATCTTGAAGAAGAAATCAGAAGAGAAGAAACAAGGGCCTTAGAGAGAGTGGAGGCCAAGAAACAACGCGTATTTCTGCCAGTTCCACAAGGAGAAGGGTCACTTGACCAAAGATTGCAAAGCCCTTCGTATGCTAATAGAGAAACTGCTTGCCGAGTGCAAGATTGATTTGAGCAAGAAAGACTCTTCTTCAAAGCCGTCCACCTCCAAAGGCAAGGAAGTAGCTGAAACTTATCAAGAATGTGTGGAGGTAGAGGACGAAGGCTGTCTGGGGCCAATCAACGTTCTGGTTGAATGTTTTGATGCAGATGATGAAGGAGTCCTGGGACGACTCCTCTTTATTCACGGTGGGGCAGGAACCGAGTCTACTCAGAAGTCCTCAATCTCAAGGGTCACTCGAGCAGAGGTGGCCTCTTCCTCTTCCACTGCTCCACCGAGCGAGGTCATCACTTTTAGCCAAGCTGATCTACCCCAAACAGCAAATCCATTCGATGATGCAGTTGTGATTAAGGCTATTATTGGGGGTTTCATGGTTGATAGGATTCTTATTAATACTGGAAGCTCAGTCAACCTGCTGTTTAAATCAACCTTTGAGGCCCTGAAGACTAGAAAGCCTCTGCTTTCCACCGAAGGGCCACTCTACGGCTTCTCTGGGGACAGAAAAGAAGTTGAAGGAAGATTCATCCTGCCAGTAAAGCTTGGAGGGGCAACCAAGCAAGTTCAATTCATAGTGGTTGACGCTCCCAGTAGCTATCACGCCATTTTCGGCAGACCTTTGTTGAACAAGTATCAAGCGGTGGTGTCAACTTACCACCTTGCGATCAAGTTTTTCGCCGATGGAAAGATGTGCCGGGTCAGGAGTGACCCAAGAAGAGCAAGGGAGTGCTATGTTCGCACTGTTAACATGGTTGATTCCAGTCCTTCCATTGCTCCAACAGCAGCCGCAGAAGCCTCTCCAAGTTCAGAAACTGCTGCTGAAGGAGGAGCTCACCTGGAACCTGCCCAGGTGACGCAAGGAGTCCCCATTGCTGAGGGGGAGGAGAGAAAGCTCTCCATCTACTCGGAGTTTCCCGAATATCAGAAGGCCGAGCTGATCTCCTGCTTGTTGAAGAACCTGGATGTCTTCGCATGGTCAGCAGAGGACATGCCAGGCGTGGATCCGGATGTTGCTTACCACCACCTTAATATTGATCCCAACTTCAAGCCTGTGTAGCAGAAGAAAAGAGATGTAGCAACGAGGCTTGCTGAACTAATAATAGAGGAGGTCGCAAAGCTCCTCAAGGCAAATTTCATTAGTGAAATTCAATACCCAACCTGGATATCCAATGTTGTAATGGTTAAAAAACCAGGAGGGAAGTGGCGCATGTGTGTAGACTTTACAAAACTTAATAAAGCATGCCCCAAAGATTGTTAACCCTTGCCTCAGATAGATTATTTAGTTGATTCTGCAGTAGGGTACTCCTTTATAAGTTTTTTAGATGCATTTTCTGGTTATCACCAAATAAGAATGCATAAACCTGACGTTCCTCATATGTCATTCATTACCAATGATGGTTGCTACAGTTACCTTGTGATGCCCTTTGGGCTTAAAAATGCTGGTGCAACCTACCAACGCATGATGGACCATGTATTTAAGCAACAGAAAGGAAGAAACCTAGAAGTATATGTAGACGACCTCTTGATTAAGAGTAAGTCTTTTTCGCTGCACTTGCAAGATCTAGCAGAGACATTCGCTACTCTGCGTAGATATAAAATGAAGCTCAAGCTGTTGAAGTGCACCTTTGGTGCAAGTAAGGGTAAGTTCCTTGGTCATCTCCTTACTCCAGAGGAACTTGCCCCCAATCCAGACAAAGTAAAAGCTATTCTTGATATGCCTCCCCCCCCCGTTCACCTAAGGAAGTTCAACAGTTAGGGGGGAGGGGGTTAGCCGGTCTTGCAAGGTTCCTCTCTCGGGTTGGATACAAGAGTGCTCCTTTCTTTAAAACTCTTCGAGGAGCGTCAAAGTTCGAATGGAGAGAAGAGTGTTCTCAGGCCTTTGAGCAGTTGAAGAAGCAGCTGACTTCAACACCTCTGATCCAGAGTCCCCGGTCAGGGGAGATGCTTTTCTTGTACTTAGGAGTTAGCCCTGAGGCAATCAGCTCTATTCTTCTTCGGGAGGAGTGCAGGAAAAAGTTCCTGATTTATTATGTTAGCCATATTCTGAAAAGTGCCGAGACACGATATCCGATTCTGGAAAAGTTAGCCTTGGAACTAGTCATGTCAGCTCGCAGACTCCGTCCGTATTTCCAAGCGCACTAAATTCGAGTTGTTACTGATCAACCTTTGAAAAGTGTGTTGGAGAAACCAGAGCATTCTGCCAGATTAGCCAAATGACCAATAGAATTGTGTGAATTTGAAATTTCTTATGTGCACAAGACAACCATTAAAGCTCAAGTTCTAGCAAACTTCCTGATTGACACAGCAGAGTCCAGTTCTGATCAAGCAGAAAGGTCACCTTTTACTTGGACCATCTATGTTGATGGTTCCTTAGGCAGAAATTCTTCTGGAGCAGGAGTGGTTCTGATCAACCCAAACGACATCAAACTAGAGCAGTCCATCAAGTTCTATTTTCCAGTGACCAATAACCAAGCCGAGTATGAAGCCTTGCTAGCAAGCTTGAGACTTGCAAGAGAACTCGGAATTGATCATGTTCATATCAAGACTGATTCTCTAGGGATGACATCACAAGTCCTTGGTAACTTTGACACAAGAGAGCCGATCTTGAAAGAATATCTTGCTCTTGTGAAAATAGAAGTCGGCAAATTCAAAAACTTTACCATTGAGCACATCCCCAGAACAAAAAATGAGGAGGTAGATGTTCTTGCCAATTATGGACTGCCATCAGGAGGAACAACTTCTGAACTCTTCCGCCTGGCAGTGGAGGAAGGAGAGTTGATGCAGGTTGATTAACGTCCCTCCTGGATGGACCCATTCATTCTTTATCTATCAATAGGGGACTTTCATCATTCAATTAAAGGTCAGAAAAGGTTAAGAATAAAAGCAGCTCACTATTACTTAGTTGCAGGAATCCTCTACAGAAAAACATTCCTCTCTGCCATGGCCAGATGTGTTTCAGAAGAAGAAGCTTCCGTTGTTTTGCAAGAAGTTCATTCAGGTGAGTGTGGAAGTCACTCAGGAGCAAGAGCTTTAGAAAGACGGATCCTGCGGCAGGGATATTTCTGGCCCCCATGAAGAGAGACTCAGAAGCTTATGCTAGAAAGTGTGTTCAATGCCAGAAGTTTGCTCCACTTCAACACCAGGCTGCTCAGTCACTCAGATCAATTGCAACTCCTTGGCCCTTTGTAGTTTGGGGGATGGATCTCATTGGTCCTTTTCCCATGGCAAGCAAACAACGACGTTTCATCATAGTGATGATTTACTACTTCAGCAAGTGGATTGAAGTAAAGGAATAGGCAAAGACAACAACTCAGGTCATCATGAATTTCATTTGGGGAGAGATTGTCTGCCGACATGGAGTACCAATGGCTATAATCACTGACAACAGGCAACAGTTCAACAACGCAGAGTTGATTGATTTTTGTAAGCAGATCGGAACAGAACTGCGGTTTGCATCAGTCCATCATCCCAGGAGCAATGGCCAAGTTGAAGTAGCCAACAAGCAGGTCCTCAATTTACTTAAGAAGAAAGTGCAGAATCTCAAAAGCAGTTGGGCTGATCAACTTCCATCGGTCCTTTGGTCCCTAAGAACAACACCTTCATCCGCAACTAGCGAAACTCCGTTTAAACTTTCTCATGGCTTAGAAGCCCTCATTCCAGTTGAGTTTGAAGTTCCATCACCCAGAGTTCTGCTTGCAAGGCAAGGTTTTGAGGACTGGCTTGAGCTGAACAATGAAGAGATGAAATTCAGCCTGGAACACATTGAGGAAATTAGAGACAAAGCAGCAATAAGGCAGGAAGAAATCAAGAGATGGATGGCCCGATATTTTGATCAGAACGTAAGGATCAAACACTTTCAAGTGGGAGATCTGGTTTTTAAAAAGGTTGATGCTGCTACAAGAGCTGGCTCAGTTGGAAACCTTAATCCGAATTGGGCCGACCCCTTCATTATCAAAGAAGCGTTAAAGAACGGTGCTTACCGCTTGCAAACATACGAGGGAGAGGATATGCTACCTATATGTAGCGGAGATGATCTCAAGCGGTTCTATTCCTGAACTTTCTCTTTTCCATTCTATGTAGCCTCTTCAAGAATCATTATGAGTAAAAGCCGCTTGCTAACGCTTCTTCAAGTGTTTTATCTATTCAAACATAACAGTTAGCATGCTGAGCAAGGAAGATTCCAAAACGGTTCCATATTTGAACTCTGTTTTCTTTCTTATGCTAGCTTTGCAAAAGCCTCTCATTAATCAAAGGATTCGTACTAACACTTTTCCTAATATTTTCTCTTTCTCTCCCTAACATCAATAACGGTTGCCTGATACCAGGAGACATCACCGAGTTCAGCAAACCTCCCCTAGAGCCGTTGTCATTAGCGTAACACCACAAAGACCACGTGTTGTGGGGAGATTTCGCACCGTATAGTGGGAGCTTGCAGGCTCTGGTGCGGTAGGATACTGAACTTCGAATCCTGGCTAGTACCTGACCCCTCCTCTGCATTATGGAGGGACAGGGTGGGAGTTAAGCTCTACTATGCCACTTTAGGGATATCGTTACAACTTCGATGATTGCATGTGGAAAGCTATGCCGCTTCGGCCGCACCTGCCCACGGGTCATCTTAGTTTGTAACCCTCGAACACTCCATGGTACCCTCAAGCAGTGCCTGCAGGAGACCCACAACTTGGTTGATCTTGGAGGAAAGTTATGCCGCTCCGGCCGCAACTGCCAAAAAGATCAACTAAGACTGTAGTCCAGGCAAGAGGGCAGAGGACCGTTCTGTTAGGTCTGTAAAGGCTTGTGGCCTGGTGAGAAAATCTATGCCGCTGCAGCCGCACCTTCCCACTTGGTCACAAGTCTGCATCTTACTCTTCACAGGGATAGTTTATTGCGGACTGCATTTCTGTTATCCGCTCCGTCCTCCGGTTTTCCTTGGGTTAATCGTATTGCTTGTGGCCTGGTGAGAAATGCTATGCCGCTCCGGCAGCACCTGCCCGCTTGGTCGCAAACTATAGATCATTTCATCTATTTAGTGTGGACTGCATTTTTGTTATCCGCTCAGTCCGCCGGTTTTTCTTGGGTTGATCGTATAGCTTGTGCCCCGGTGAGAAAAGCTATGCCGCTCTGACTGCACCTGTCCGCTTGGTCGCAAGTTGTAGATCATTTCATTCTATTTTAGTGCGGACTGCATTTCTGTTATCCACACAGTCCGCCATTTTTCCTTGTGTTGATCGTATAGCTTGTTACCTGGTGAGAAAAGCTATGCCGATCCGGCCGCACCTACCCGCTTGGTCATAAGCTATAGATCATTTCTATTAGAATATGTGTGAACTGTGAAATTATATCCGCCCAGTCCGCAGAATTGGTTCCCGGTTGGTCTTTTCAGCTCACAGTTTGACAGTAAATATAAGGCCACCATGCTTATATTGTCATTAAGCTAATTAAAAGATTTACAAAGAGAATCGCAGACTATTATTGGAACTCATCAGAGTCCGCCTGATCTTTTCGACAACCAATTAAACTTCTCATTCTTTTTACGGTGGACAGTGGCCGGATTATTAAATGAAATTTTCTAATTAGCAAGTCCAAAACTTATACAGTATGGATGATCTTTGCATCACGCGGACTGCTAAATAGAGATCGGACTTAACTATGTCAGTACAAAAAATAGAGAACATTGCAGGAGACACACTGATACCGGAATATCCTTTTATATTTGATCAAAAATTAAGTTACATCTTTCATGTATTCGGCGGACTACAAACTTGAGTCTGCTCTATTTACAAAAGAAAACAAAAATGCATTAGTCAGCCTCGGCGATCTTCTGTTTCTTTTCGGCAGGGAGTGCAGGGCTTAGGCTTTCGACATCAATCTCCGGAGAATAGCCCCCCGAGCCGCTTCCACTGCTACCATCTGAACCAGTGCTTGTCGCGGACTCTCTATGCGAGCTCTTGCCAACAGAGGAAGATTTAGAGGTGTCAGACTCGGCGGACTGTTCTCCGCCTTGCTGGCTTGAGCCAGTGTCGTCAGCTATTGCCTTGACTTCCCCACCTTCTTCTTCGCCTTCTCCTTTTTCTTCGCCTTCTTCTTCTTCTTCGGCTTCTTCTTCTCCTTCTTCATCTTCTTCCTCCTCAATGATGACATCTTTTCCCTTGGCAGCCCACTCCATTGCCGCAACTTGCTCTTTCAGCTCAGGGAAGAGCTGCAAGAAAGGAACACCGTCCACTCCTTCCTTTGCGAAGCCGCCGTGGACAAATCGCTCGATAGTGATTTCAATGGTTTCCTTCACAAAGGGGAGCATAGCGGCCTGGAAGTTGTCATTTTCCAAGTCGTAGGCGACCTACGCGAAACAAAGGAACAAACATCAGTTCGCGGCGGACTTCAAATTGAGACCGCTGCAAATAAAACTCACCCCCAGCTCTTCCTTCTGCCGAGCGACCTTCTTCCCTAACCGCGCATTTCTTTCCTTGAGCACCCTTTTTTCTTCTTGAAGTTGCTCGTTTTGTCTGAGTAGGTCTCTGGCCAGGGAACAGACAAAGTGGTTCGTCACCACGCTGTTCGCACTTGCCTGGGAGGCCAGCAGAGGGAGATCAGCAGCAGCAACCTTCTTCAAATCGCTCAAGTTGCACTTCCCATAGAGTGCGGAGATCGCGACATGAGCCTGACGAGTTATTATCGAACTTTTCCACGAAGGAAGCGCTGTCGACAAGCGGACATGCTTGTTCTTATTGTGCCAGTGGATCATCGGGTTCCCCCACAGATCCTTCTGGCGGTTGCCGAAGCCCTGCATTGTAAAGCTTTCAAAAGAGGAGTAGTCCGCCGTGGGATCCCCCTCGTCTTTCCTCTTCCTTGCGATCTCTTGTTTCCTTTCCCTTTGAGTAGGTGTGAATCCGCTGGGCGTCTGTGGCAGGTTGGCAGGCACATCCAAGGTCGCTGCAAAAGCAGAACAAGGGTTAACATATATGTCGCTGCGGATACAAACCATAAGTCCACAAAAGCTTACTTTCTTTACGCAAAACGTCTGCCAAGCTCGCCAACAGCGGGACATAGTACTCAATGTCGAGCCTGGCATCAGCTAGGAATTTGACAATGGCGGACTCCATCCCATCCAACTGGACACTCTTCAAAACGGAGTCTGCGCGCTCTTGTGGATAAGTATGCGCGAACCCAAGGTCGCCTTCGAAGATCAAAAACCTTGAGGTCCAGTTATGGATCTTGTTAGGAAGACCCACAACCTTCATTCCTCTGCAATAGAAGTAGATCACTCCCTTATAAGGGCGTCCTCCGGACGATATTTTTGAGCGGACTGAGAACATTTTGCGGAAGATATTCATTGAGAAGGCAATCTTCTCAGATCGCAGGTAAGAAATAAAGCTGCAAATGGCACCATCCCGTAGTGTTCAAATATTTCAGCGATCTCCCATAATAACGGAAATTTGAATCCGCTATCGAAGTGGTCAATGGGTATGGCGATATGAGTCGCCGTTGAAAATTTTTATCTTTCCTCATGGGCGGGAAGGCGGACAAGCAAGTTAGAGTTCGCCATTTTTCTTTCGACAAAAGCCTCAAGGTTGGCCTCTGTTAGAGTGCATTTTATGTGGTCGGCAGCATGGAAAGCAACCGCAGCATCAGTCCTGGCGGACACCATCTTGGCAGGCCGCAGGGTCTTCAGCTACACCTGTTTCCCTGCATAGAAGAAGCAATGGGGCTATATTTATAGTAGTGGGGCCTGACAGCTTTTTTGTCCAGGCCACATAGCTCGCTTATTCAGTCCGCATAATCCGCCATAATCCAATTATGTAGCAAAAGTAAAAAACAACGCGGACACAAACTTAAATCCACACTGCTGCTTCCAGTCGAGTACCTGCCAAGCAAAGTTCAAAGAACAAAATAAGGCGGACACAGTTTCAGTCCGCCCAGTTCGCAACACTTCCAACCTGCAGACAAGTTAAATTCTGAGAAGCGGACACAACATTAGTACGCACGGTTCGTCACAGATCACAGCACACACAAATTAGCAACAGAATGTGCGGATAGCTTATTTAGTCCGCATAAAGCGCAACACAGTTCATCTCAAGCCACAACATAGAGCATTGTTTAAAACACAAATAATTATACATCAAACAAATCGAATAAGTTCGTGGTTTTGCGGGCTCAGCGGTCTTTATTTTCAGTCCGCGTTGACCTCTCCATCCTATCTCTATACAAGTGTGTTGCCTGGTCGCTTATTTGGAGAACCTCGCTATAAAGGCGACAGATGTGGTGATTAATGGAGTTAATGGTCCGGTGCATGTGAGCGGCCTCCCGATCTACCCGACTTAGGGGAACCATCGGCTCCATTGCCGGCCTCAGCTGCTCGTCCGCGGTATGTTGGCCACCACCTACCGGTGCTGCGGCCTCCGGTGCAATGCGATCTGGCAATCGCGATCTTTGCTCAGCAACCTCAGCAGCCCGCTTCGCTTTCTCTTCCCGTGCCAACGCCAAGTGCTTACCTTTGTAGAAGCGGACATCATCAGCAAGCCTTTTCTTCTCCCTATCCGACCTCTCCAGCGCCCTTGAGATGCAGGCGATCTGATCCTTTAAGGCCTTCTCGCGCTCCACCGATGCCTTCTCGCGCTCTTCCACCACCTTTAACTCCGCTCTAATTTCTTGAATTTCAGCTTGAAACTACTTTTCTAACTCTTTGATGTTATTCAGGTTGGGCTGCTCACCTCTTGCGGACTCATCATGTGAGCCTACGTCAACGCCGGTATTCAGTGTAACAACAATCTCCCCACTCTCGATAGAGCACGGTGGTGACTTTCTACCTGCAACAAAGAAGGTCAATTTCACATTCAAATACAGTCCGCAGCGGACTCAAAGAATCAGGATAAATGATCCCTTTTAGAAAAAGCAGCAGCGAGTTGCCGACAATCGAAGATAGGCCGCCTTGCCCGCTCCGGGTCAAAGGTGCTTAACCATTTCTTCTATTCACGATGGTCTTTGACTCATTTTTCAGCAACAGAACTTTTTGAAACAACAATGTCATCAGTCTCGGTGATGATCTTAATCGGTCTCGACTTTCGCTGTGGCGACCTGTAAAGCCACAGACACTTAAAATATTTAGGTGCCAGTTGAAGGTTACCTGTCTGCAACAGCTCTGCGGCAGTCTGCAGATCCTCAGCATTCTTATCCGCCACGGCCAACTTCGAGGCCGCCTCGACCGTAGCTACATGAGCGGCGATTTGTTTCTTTTGCTCCGCTATCTTCTCCTTAAGTCTTTCCCTCTCTTTTTCCTCCGCAGCGGATAAAGAGGGGATTTTGCCGCCCTTAACCCCAAGGATTTCCCCTTCAGGTTGCAGCACACCCAGCAAGGATTCATTGATGAGATCAAGTTGATCGACATCTATCGAATTTAGTATCTCGTCCGTAGATAAACTGACCGTGGAGAGCGAATTGTCACCCTGGACTTGGGCCTCCAGTGTAACTATGTCACTTTCAGGAACTTCTTTCTCGCGCGGCCTGTACTACAAGTCCTCATCTCCAGTCCGCACAGAGATATTTTTCTCTTTCATCGCTCGCAGCTTCTTTTCAACCCGCTCAGCTACAGCCGACCCGTCCCTCTTCCTCTTCTTTCCGGAAGGGCCCCTTTTCTAAGCAGGGTCCGCGGTAGCCTTTCCTAAATCTGGCTGACTCTCGCAGACCGTCTCAAGGTTCGCAGCGACAAATGACTTTGAAGGCGCGTCTTTACCAACCTCTTCTCCCGCAGTCCGCCTGTTTTCATCAAGGTTAATGATGGGCTCCCGGGCGTTGGGGGATGATACTTCGGTCTCATTATTTTCGCCAACCATGTCCGCCGAGTTCGTGGTTTTTTGAGTGGGGGCGGTGTCCGACAGATTTAATGACTTCTCACTTCTTAACGGTTGTTCTGCGTGAGAAACGACAGCATCCTCCTTCTCGCGCATAGATATATCAGCATGGCGGACTGCTTTCTCCGCAGGCTTCTGGCTATGGGAACTCTCTCCAACAGAGCGGACATGCTCTCCTCTCGTCACTCTCTTCATTATTTTCTTAGTTTTTATTGGCATTATTGTCTTCTCACTTTTTGCAGTAAGACTAGTGAAGAAAGCTCCAAGCCTCGCCATGCCGGACTGCAAAGTGGAGACCGCAAGCGGTGAATAGCGCCCCATGTCGATCGGAGTTTTTAACAGTTCCAGGCCCTCCAGCAATATTTATAGCGCTGACGGCATTAATGAGGCTTGCGGACTCGGCGGTTAAGAAAACATTTTCGAAGATTTTTGGAAACTTAAAAATGTGCGGGGATTATGTTAACCCCTCAGTCCGCAACACCTACAAGATGCCAAGGTCCTATTTTATTATCCGCGGGCTCAATTTGGCGACCCACATGGCCTGGCGACTCAACATAATTCTAAGGTCCCTGGCCTATCACAGGTTGATACGGTTCGGCAGTCCGCCCAGCTCGGCAGAGCAGTAGTAATCAGCCACCCCAAGTCTGATCCCCCAACGGCGGACCCAACGCTCTGTTCGCCCGGATTGATTCTACTTCGGCGGACGTAGTGTCCAGTCTGCCCACGACGCTATCCTCCAGCAGGATCGCGCCTAGCAGCAGCAGATGGAAGCTCCAGCATGCGAGCCCAGTCCGCCCCTTTTGCGAGGACTGGCGTGTTCTTTCTTTTTGCTTCCCGTCACCGCTGCTCGGTTCTCCTGTACCCCGGGCAGTCGGTTATTTTAGCCCTGCTCGTTTGGGCAGGCCCCCATCCTATAAATAGGGGGGAGGTGGTGCACCCAAGGCACGCTGACTCGTGCCCAAGAGCCTACTTTTTAAAGGCTGCAGACTCGAATTTCATACTTTGCGGACTCCAGCTTGCTCAGCTCTTGCCTCTTCCTCTTTTCCTTCACTTGTAATCAAACCCTTCTTTTGTCAAAGAAAAACCCATCGCTAGAGAGGCATTCAGGCCGCGACGGGCGAAGTCTGTTGTTGTCGTGGCTCACGACCCTGCTGTTCTTCTTGCCCTCGTTTGCTTCGTAGATTACTACTCGCAGTCTCTCTTTCCCCTTCTATTCCCCTATGCTCGAACTGTTAGTTGGTGGTGCTCGACCCCCTTCGCATTTTTGTGCATCAACACATGAGGTGTCAAGATTGAAGACTTTACAGCTGTCATAAATAACAAAGCAGTTGCATCTGTCCGAGCTGTCAGAAGACCGTTATGAACCATATTAGCCGGTTACCTAAGATGGGTCTATATAAAGACCTGTTCTATCATCGGACGGATATAGATCGAAGAAGAAAGGACTTGACATTTTACTAACAGTTGAAATCTTCAAGTCATCAAGAGAAGGCAGATTATGAACAAGTCTGCAAGAAGATTTCAGATTAAATTCTGATTAGAAGAAGGAAGCTGGATTGATGATCATCTTCAACTTCACAAGAAGATCAACCTTACTTTGTTCAGATTCAAGAAGCTTTGAAGAAGTTAAGACAGGTTGAATTTTAAGCAATCAGATCACTCAAGAATTGATCAAGAAGCCTTCACCCCTTTCTCTCTCTACCTGGGTGAAGGATTTATCTCTTTTATAATCAATTTTTCTGTAAGATCTTTTATAGATCTGAGTGTAAGAGAGTTATCTCTCTGAGTTGTAAGCCTAAGTTTATAAAGGCTGAGGTAGGGCTGAGTGCTTGAGGTAGGAGATTGATTTCTCTAAGCTATAGGCCTGGTGGAAGAGGCCGACGTAGGGCTTGATTGCTTGAGTGGTAGGTGTGTGGATTCACTTTGAGGTAGGATTCTCTGATAGAATCTGAGTTATAAGACTTTCTGAAGTATGAGCTGTAGGAACCATTCTGGGTCCTGAGTTGTAAGATCTGAGGATCTGAGAAGGAAGAAGGAAGTTATGCCGAATCTAGTATACTGCTAGATAGGCAAAGGAGGAAAGTGGATGTACCCATCTCTTGGGGAACCACTATAAATCTATGTGTATGCTATATTTGGCTGTGTTCTATTAATCTGTGCTGTGATAGTTGTTGCATAGGTTGTCTGTTGAATTTTCTTAAAGTGGTCAGCAAGATAGCCCAAACCCCAAATTAATATTCTCGGCACTACCCAGTTCACAATTTGATCTAGCGGAAACCCAAGGAATAAGGTTAACACCAACACCCAATGGAAGCACAAGCAGATCTTTTATTCATTACACTTCTTTACAAGGCGAGGTATACGTAGCGAGACATGATTTCGCTAGTATACAAGGCATAACAGAAAGCACCAAAAATAAGTCGGGCGGACAGCACTGGAAACCGCCGAAGTCGCCAAGTCCGCCGAACCCGCCCGAGTTGAAGCTACAACATGCCGAATAGACACGGAGTCCGCCGAAACCGCGAGGCCGTGCGGACACACCGTTATTCGCCTACTGCTGATGAACTGATGAACAGACCGCCTACCCACCTGAAACCGGCGGACAGGTTGGAACTTGGCAAAGTTGAAGCAGAGAACTGATAAGCCGCAGAGCGACCTGCTGAAACCGCAGAGACCGTACACTTCCAAGTACTTGACCGATGTCAAAGACAAACTCCTGGCTCCTTGAAGCTACCCGCGTGACCTGCACACAGCAACAGTAAACTCTGAATCAATCCGCGCGGAGAGAAACCAGAGACCGCAGCACCTCACTGAGCCCCACTTACTGTTCACTCAGTTACTGTAGACGTGCCGGGGGGGGGGGGGGGGGTCCTATTTATAGACGAGGTGAGGAGTGTGGTCACCGCCCTAGTAGATAGAAACACCACCCCAGCCCGCGCGCTAGCAAAACCTCCGTCCGCTGAGTCCGCAAGGACTTAGCCGGATTCCAAGGAATAACCCGCCAGGAGCAAGGCACCTTTGGGCGAACCCTCATCAGTTTGCCCAAGCTATGCGGACAAGGCATCAGCCCGCAAAGCCTCCAAACACTGGACAGCATCCCCTTCAGTGACTGTCCGCACAATAAGAGGCAGTCCACATATCACCACAACAACACCTCCATCCACCCCAAGCCCACGACCAAAGGTAGTCCGCCCGGTCAATCAGCGGACTTGGCGGATACTGCGGATACACTAGTCTTGTCACGGAGTGTGACCAAGTCCAGAACCACCAAAGGGCCTAACACGAGCTCGGCGGACATAGCTCCGTCCGCCAATCAACCAAGCAACACAGACCGCCAAATCCTAGCCAAAGAGAAGCACTCCACAAGCTACTCGCACCCCTGCCCAATGCAACGACCATCTGCCAGACTCCACACACCAGTCCGCCACAGCAACAACAGTGTTGTACTACCAGAGCTCGGCAAGACCACCACCAAACTCCTAAGGCCAGTCCGCAACAGCGGACACCGCAGACACGCCAGTCTGTAAGCCTCCCGCGGATAACACACAATCCACCGGTAAGCACAAGCTTACAACATGGCCACTGAGCAAAGTACACCACTCCGCGAACCTTTATCCGCTCAGGCCGCTCCTTGGCTAAACCAACAGCCAATGCCCTATCCGTAGATAACAGTCCGCCCAGGACGCACACTTAATCCGTACAACCCGCTCAGAAGAACAGCCAACTTCCACTAGATCTATCACCAGGCCGCATAACAGCAATCTGCCCAGTACGCCCAGTCCGCCGACTATGTCCGCTCAGGCCGCCGTCCTGCACATCAACCACTTCCACTTCACAAATTTCAACACTCCCCATTGAAGTGAGAAGTGGCGATCAAGCCCAGCAAGCTGGGCAATCGCTCAAAAGGCCCCTTCGACAGTGGCTTCGTGAAGATGTCAGCAAGATTGTCTTCACTCCGAACATGCCCGACCAAAAGAGATCCCTCTACCGTATGAAGTGGTGATCGATCTCTATATGCTTGGTCCTAGCGTGACACACTGGATTGTTAACCAGCTTGAGAGCACTCTCATTGTCACCCCGGAGTAAAGTTGGACCTTGCACTTCTTCATGAACATCCTCTATAAGCCTCCTAACCAGATGGCTTCCCGAGCAGCCAAGGCCGAAGCCTTATACTCTGCCTCCGTAGTTGAGACGGACACCGAGTCCTGCTTCTTGCTACACCACGAGATGCTAGCTGAACCGCAAGTGAACAGATAACCTGAAGTTGACCTTCGATCATCCGAATCACCGCCATAGTCAACATCCGTGTAACCAAGCAAAGCGAAATCCGAGTCCCTTCTATAGAGAAGTCCCATGTCAGAAGTTGACTTGACATACTTCAAGATGCGCTTCGCCGCCACTAGATGAGACTTCCTTGGTTCAGCCATAAACCGACTTACTCGGCCAACAACATAAGCAATGTCTGGCCTTGTAATCGTTAGGTAGATCAAGCTCCCAATAAGAGCCCTGAACACCAAGGGATCAGGAAGAATCCTCCCTTCATCTCGTCGAAGCTTCAGCCCATATTCCAGTGGAGTAGAGCAACTCTTCCCTTCGCCCATGCCGAACCGCTTCACAATGAGATCTGCATATCCTCTTTGGCAAATGAGTATACCGTTCTTCTTCCTCTCCACTTCAAGACCGAGAAAGTGATGAACCTCTGCCAAGTCTTTCATCTCGAAGCGTATAGCAAGCTCAGCCTTGAGCCTTGCTACTTCACCCTCCGAATTTCCTATGATGATCATGTCATCCACATACAGCAGGACCAAGACTTGAAGCTCCCCCTTCTTCTTGACAAACAATCTAGAATCCGAGTTGGAGGCCAGATACCCGCAGAATTGCAAATACTCTGCTATCTTCCCATACCAAGCTCTAGGAGCATGCTTCAACCCGTAGAGAGCCTTCCTGAGCTTGCAGACATAGTCTGGAAGATCTTTAGAAACAAAACCAAGTGGCTGATCCATGAAGATGTCCTTGTCAATCTCTCCGTAAAGAAAAGCATTCTTCACATCGAGCTGCCACATTCTCCATCCCTTGCTAGCAGCCAAGGCGATCACCACTCTAACTGAAGTCATCTTCGCAACCAGACTAAATGTCTCCTCATAGTCTTCTCCATACTGTTGTGATAATCCTCGAGCAACTAGGAGAGCTTTGAACCTATCAATGCTCCATCAGCCTTCTTCTTCAACTTATACACCCACTTGCAAGTCACCGGAGTAATGCCATCAACCTTGGGCACAAGGTCCCAGGTTTCATTCTTCTTGAGAGCAGCAATCTCATCCTTCATGGCATCTTCCCACTCCTTGACTTCAGTGCCTTCATTGAAGTTTGCAGGCTCTCGCTCATCCAGAGGACCCGCAAAGAAGCAGGAGACAAAGCTCACTGCATTCCCATCACAGTACCGAGCCGGTGGCTTAACAACCCTCTTCGATCTTCGAAGGGTCGGCTCCTTGCTCGCTGCTTCCATTTCTTCTTCGGGCTCAACTCCTACTTGGGGCAAGCTTTGAGCAGTGCTCGCCCTACTTCCTGAGCCAGAAGGCTCAGCCTCGGAGTTAGAAGCAACAGGAGCTGCCGGTGAAACAGCAAGCTCCTCTTCCAAGCCTTCAGCAGCCACCATCGGTTCCTCATCAACCTTGCTTCTGGTTAGCTCAACCGAGCCACCTCCATACGACGTCAGCTCGTCAAAGACAATATCTCTTGACACAACGAACTTCTTCATCACAGGGTTCATGCATTTCCATCCCTTCTTTTGCTCATCATAGCCAACAAACACAAGCTTCCTTGCCTTTGCATACAACTTAGTCCATGAAACATCCGGGACGTGCACATAGCAAGTTGAACCAAACACCCTAAGGTGTCCCACACTCGGCTTCTCCTTCAGCAATAACTCAAAAGGAGTCTTCATGTTGATCGGGCTGAGCGGCATCCTGTTGATGACATAAGAAGCACAAGACATTCCCTCCGCCCAAAAGGACCTTGATATGTCTTTCGCATGAAGCCAACATTTGCAGGTCTCCGTTAGATGACGGATCTTCCGCTCTGCTACTCCATTTTATTGTGAGTGTGAGCACAAGTGAGCTCTCATTGGATCCCGTGCTTCCTGCAGAAGTTAGAAAACTTGGAGGAGATAAACTCACCACCGGTGTCAGTTCTATGCTTCTTGATCCGCAAGCCAAGCCGGCGTTCCACCAGCTCCTTGAACTTCACAAACAACTGGAAGGCTTCAGACTTCTCCTTCAAGAAGTAAACCCAAGTATACCTTGAGTAGTCATCAATCAGGACAAGTATGTATCTGCTTCCACCAAGGCTGGCAGTGACCGTTGGTCCGATCCAGTCTCCATGAATGCACTCCAATGGTTTCTTTCTCCTTGTTTGTGATTTATCAAACGGAAGGCGATATGCCTTACTGTATTGACACCCCGCGTAAACATGCCCGTCACCAAAGGAGGATAACTTAGGCAGACCTCTCACCAAACTTCTACTAGCCATAGCCTTCAGCTTGTTCATTCCTACATGCCCCAGCCTCTCATGCCAGATAACAACGCTATCGTTGGCTCTCATTCGATCAACATAAGAATTGGTTGCAAGAACAAACAAGGTCTTAACCCTCCTTCCTACATGAGCAACATCAACCTTAACCGCTGATACGTTGCGAAGGAACTTCACGTCTGTTGGCCCAAACAGAACGTGATAACCAACATCTACCGCATTGGTCACCGAGAATAGGTTCTTCTTCATGCCCAGTACGTGATACACACTCCTTAATGTGAGTGGCCCCTGATCACTACCCAAAAACACAACCTCCTCCTTCTCTACTACATAAACAGTATTATCAGTAGTGATAATAGCTTCATTACTTGAGTATGCTTGCATGGAGGAGAACTTCGACTTGTCTCCGGTGAGGTAATGACCACACCCGGAGTCCACGATCCATTCGCCGTTGAAGTCCTCAGCAGACAAGGCACGGACACAAGTGCCCGTCATGAAAGCTCTGCCCCATTCTGCTTCCTCACTCATAGAGCAAGCTTCCTCCTTTCCTGCAGCATGCCCAGGCTGCAGTTTGACCTTGCAGTCCCGCTTGAACTGCCCTCGCTAATGACACCTATAACACTTCAAGTTCTTCTTCCAATCCTTATGAGCATTGCTCCTCTCCGGCTGATAAGACGTTGAAGGCTCTTTCTCACCAGCGACCTGCTTCTTCTTCCCTTCTCATCTCTTCTTCTTCTTACCCGTGAAGAGTGCTTCACTGCTCTCCTCAGAGACAGTCACTCCAGCCATCTTCCTTGCCAAGCTTTCCTGTGAAGCAAGCAGATTCTCAATCTCCAACAATGATGGTTGAGTAGCCCAACCTTGAACTGATGTTACAAAGGCAACATACTCCTTCCGCAAACCGCAGATAATGTGCCTTTTCAACTTAGCCTCAGAGATGGGCTCATCAGGATCAAGAGCTGAAATCTCTGCACACAGACTCTTCATCTTCAAGAAGTACTTTGAGATAGAAAGTTCTCCTTGAGTTGTTCTGGCCAACTCATTCTCCAAAAACTGAAGTCGAGTCACATTCTTCCTATTGAACAACTCATCAATGGTTGTCCAAATATCAGCAACCGACTCACATCCAATGATGTGATCAAATAGTTCTGGTGACACGGCCCTCTTGAGAATAAACTCCACCTTAGCATTTGTTTTTCTCCAGAGCCTAACCTGCTCAGCAGTACCGAAAGCAGCTGTCACTTCCTATCTGTCGTCACCACCGACAACCTCCCATAGCTCATCACCAAGAAGATAACTCTTCATGCACGACTTCCACTTTTTGAAGTTAGTCAGCGTTAAGAGTTCAATGCCAAGACCTCTTGCATAACTCCCTTCCATTGCAACAACTGTTATTAACCTTTCAGAAGCTCCGAGCACCAACACAGGTTGATCACCACTCAAGCACAGAGTAACAACACTGGTAGAACACCGCTCAAGCAACTGAACCTCCCTCTGATACCATGTTGAATTTTCTCAAAGTGGTCAGCAAGATAGCCCAAGCCCCAAATTAATATTCTCGGCACTACCCAATTCACACTTTGATCTAGCGGAAACCCAAGGAACAAGGTTAACACCAAAACCCAATGGAAGCACAAGCAGATCTTTTATTCGTTACACTTCTTTACAAGGCGAGGTATACGTAGCGAGACATGATTTCGCTAGCATACAAGCTATAACAGAAATCACCAAAAACAAGCCGGGCGGACAGCACTAGAAACCGCCGAAACCGCCGAAGTTGCTAAGTCCGCCGAACCCGCCCGAGTTGAAGCTACAACACGCCGAATAGACACGGAGTCCGCCGAAGCTGCGAGGCCGCATAGACACACTGTTATTCGCCTACTGCTGATGAATTGATGAACAGACCGCCTACCCGCCTGAAACCGGCGGACAGGTTATTGGAACTTGGCAAAGTTGAAGCAGAGAACTGACAAGCCGCAAAGCGACCTGCTGAAACCGTAGAGACTGCACACTTCCAAGTACTTGACCGAAGTCAAAGCCAAAATCCTGGCTCCTTGAAGCTACCCGCGTGACCTACACACAACAATAGTAAACTCTGAATCAATCCGCGCGGACAGAAACCTGAGACCGCAGCACCTCACCGAGCCCCACTTACTGTTCACTCAGTTACTGTAGATGTGCCGGGGGGTCCTATTTATAGGCGAGGTGAGGAGTGTGGTCACCACCCTAATGGATAGAAACACCACCCCAGCCCGTGCGCTAGCAAAACCTCCATCTGCTGAGTCCGCAAGGACTTAGCCGGATTCCAAGGAATAACCCGCCAGGAGCAAGGCACCTTTGGGCGAACCCTCATCAGTCTGCCCAAGCTATACAGACAAGGCACCAGCCCGCAAAGCCTCCAAACACTGGACATCATCCACCTTCAGTGACTGTCCGCACAACAAGAGGCAGTCCACATATTACCACAGCAATGCCTCCATCCGCCCCAAGCCCACGACCAAAGGCAGTCCGCCCGGTCAATCAGCGGACTTGGCGGATACTGCGGATACACTGGTGTTGTCACGGAGTGTGACCAAGTGCAGAACCACCAAAGGGCCTAACACGAGCTCTACGGACATAGCTCCGTCCGCCAATCAACCAAGCAACAGAGACCGCCAAATCCTAGCCCAAGAGAAGCAGTCTGCAAGCTACTCGCACCCCTGCCCAATGCAACGGCCATCTGCTAGACTCCACACACCAGTCCGCCATAGCAAAAGCAGTGTTGTACTACCAGAGCTCGGCAAGGCCACCACCAAACTCCTAAGGCCAGTCCGCAACAGCGGACACCGCGGACCCGCCAGTCCGCAAGCCTCCCGTGGATAGCACCCAATCCGCCGGTAAGCACAAGCTTGCAACACAGCCACTGAGCAAAGTACACCAATCCGCGAACCTTTATCTGCTCAGGCCGCTCCATGGCTAAACCAACAACGAATGCCCTATCCGCAGATAACAGTCCGCCCAGGCCGTGGACTTAGTCCGTATAACCCGCTCAGAAGAACAGCCAGCTTCCACTAAACCTATCACCAGGCCGCAAAACCGCTGTCCGCCAAGTCCGCCGACTATGTCCGCTCAGGCCGCCCGACCTGCCCATCAACCACTTCCACTTCACAAATTTCAACACTGTCTACTAGTGACATATATTATCTGCCGTAATAAAAAGGAATTGAACCTATTCACCCCCCTCTAGGTGTTTAGGATATCTTGAATCCAATTCTTTCAAGTGGTATCAAAGCCAGATTTCTCAAGAATAGACTTAATAATCTGAGTTGATCTATAAGGCAGCTATCAGTTAGAAAAAAATAGGTTCAGGTGAAAATCACAAGGAACTTGGATCCATGAAACTACCTACATGTAGAAAGGAAATTTTTGGCATATGGAAAGAGAGTCAAATTGTTCATGGAAGCTTCTGACCAAAGAATCTACATTACAGTTAAAGAAGGGTCATTCATTACCATGAACTTCTCAGCTCTTGATGCCAACCTAAGGACTCCAAAAAGTTATTTTGAAATGACAAAAGATGAGATCATCTTAGCCACTTTGGATAAGAGAGCACATAACATAATAGTTAGTGTTATAGATGACTCAACTTTCCAAAACTTGGTTCACTGCAAAACCTCCAAGGAGATGTGGGACACTTTGATTGTCTACATGGAGGGATCAGAAGAAGTAAGAGAGGACAGAAAGTCTATGCTAAATCAAGAATATGAAAGTTTTAGACAAACCAAAACAAACAGCATAACTGAGTGATACAAGAAGTTTTACAGAATAGTTAATGAGCTAATGTCATATGGAAGAGTCTTTAGCACATATGAGCTCAATGATAAGTTTCTCAGATCACTAACCAAGGACTGTGATACCAAGATATGTTCCATCCGAGAAGTGGCCAAACTTGCAGACATCTCTCCTCCAACTCTATTTGGAAAACTGATATCATATGAGATGCAGCTTATGGCCAGAAAGGAGGAGGAGAAAAGCAATAGGTCTGAGAACAAAGAGAAATTTGTAGCCTTCAAGGTTGAAGCCACAAAGAAGGACAGGAGGATGTCTCCATCTCTTCCTAGGAAAGCTGCTGAAGTTATCACAGAACAATCTGACAACAACACATCAGACAGCCCTAATTCTGATGAAGATTTTGCTGCCTTCACAAGGCAATTCCAAAGATTCTTGAAAAAAAAAACAGTGGAGAACCAAGCCATCCTCCTCACAGTCCAAGGATGACTATTACCAGAAAAAGAAATCTTCTAAGAAAGACAGGTATGTCACTAAACCAAGCAAAATAGCTTCTTCTAAGATTGTTTGTTATTGTTGCAACAGGTCTGGACATGTTGTAGCTGACTGCCCTGATAAAAGAAAGGAATCAAATGATTAGAAGAAGCATCAAAATAAGGGCATGAAGGAGAGATCCTTTATTGCAAAGAAGCAGAAAAGTTGGAATGTCTCCTCATCATCAGGTTTAGGAGAAGAGGCTGATGTTGAAGCCTATATTGGATTGTTCACTACTGAAGAAGATTCAGTAGTCTCTGAATTCTTGCAAATGCTGGACTCTATAAATTGGATTGAAGATCATCATTGTAGGTGGGTGATAGCATTGTTTGAGGAAGATCAGTGTTAGGATCAGCCTGGTCCCAGTATGGTAAACAACCTATCTTCAGTTTCTGATTATTATACTGGATTAGAATCAGAAGCATCTGCATCAAGAGATGAGGATGGTTCTGAATCTAAAGGGGATGTCCATCAAATAATTGATGAGTATGGTGATCTGTTGCAAGCTCTTAAGAGAAGCAGAATCCTTATCAAAAAACAGGCAAAGTAAATTGCATCTCTTAAAATGGCTGCATCAGATTCAACAAAAATGTTGGATCTGAAGTTGAATGAAGTTGCCAAACTGAAAACATACCTTTTATTCAGATGGGTACAATTACCTTCAAAAATGATCACATCAAGAGTTTGGAAGTCAGACTTCAAAGAGAGAAGGATCTTGTGGAAAAATTCTCAAAGCCAAAGTCAGTCTTACCCTTAATTGACAACTTCATCCTCCGAAAGGGTAAGACAGGATTATGTTTCAAGGGAAGAACTAGGGCAGCTAATTCCAAAAGAAAAGGCAAAGCCCTAGTTCATCCACTAGCCTTCAAACTCCCTATTTCTTTCAGGAAAGTGATGCAGCCTACTAACAGGTATGACCATGACATCACACATGGTCACTGTAAGCATGGTGATCAGAATGACAAGGGTGCAAATGTCAATAGGGCAGCCCATGAACAAACACACCATGTTCTTCAGGAATCATCAGTGTTAGATGCACCAGCCCCAGCACTCAATAAAAGGACCACTGTACCTACAGTTTTAAGGATTGCTGACAGCAATGCTGGTAAGACTGAACTTAAAAGAAGATACAATAGATATGAGTGCTGGTTTTGTGGCAAAGTGGGTCATTATGTCATTGATTGTTGGCACAACACTACTGTTAGGAAAAATGCCAGCTTACCTGTCAAAAAGGCTGCAGGAAAGCATGCCAAGTTTCAGTCTAACCTGAACCTAGAACACAATATTTATTGGGGTTCTAAGGTTAAGTAATTTTATTTGATGCTGGTGAGTCCAAGTGGCCATACCCCAATATGGTTCTTGGACAGTGGATGTTCCAGGCACATGACTAGAATAAGAAGGATGCTGAAGGATTACTCTCCCATTGAGAATGGACCCAAAGTGATCTTTGGTGGATCTGAAAAGGGGGTCATCAAAGGGTTTGGTAACATTTCCAATAGCTCTATCACTATCACCCAAGTGGCTTATGTGAAAGGTCTGAAACATAACCTAATAAGCATAATCCAACTAAGTGATCTTGGTTATGACACTTATTTCATTAAGAATGAGTGTAAAATAAGAAGGACAAGTGATCAAGAGGTCATCTTGTCTGGCTATGGAAAAAGGAAATATTTATTGTCTGAATTTTGTGAGTGAGAATAAAGATTCTCCTGTTTGCCTATTTACAGATGAGAAAACTTCTCATTGTGTCAAATGCCACAAGAGGCTTGCTCACCTTAACTATAAGACTATAGGTCAACTCTTTAGTAAAGAGTTTGTGAGAAATGATCAAGTCAAGTGCATCAAGGAGGGTGTATGTTCAGCTTATCAAAAGGCAAACAGACCAAGACCTCCTTCCACAGTCTTGATACCAAAGACTCAGTGAGGTGTTTGTACCTCCTGCATATGGACCTATTTGGTCCTATGCCAGTTCATAGTCTAGGTAGGAAAGTCTATACATTTGTGATTGTGGATGACTATTCTAGATTTACATGGGTTTTCTTCCTGAGGAAGAAATCTAAAACCCCTACTATCTTCCATAATTTTATTAGGCAAATTCAGAATGAACTTAATAATTCAGTGGTCAAAATCAGAAGTGACCATGAGACTGAATTTCAGTCTGAATGCATGACAAGATTTTGTGAAGAACTTGGGATTCATCAAGAGTTCTCCTCACCTAGAACTCCCCAGCAAAATGGGATTGCTGAAAGAAAGAATAAGACTCTTATTGAGGCTGGTAGAACACTACTAAGTGACACTTCTCTCCCAGAATATTTCTAGGCTGAGGTAGTAAACGCTGCATGTCATGTTCTCAACAGAGCTTCCATCACCAAAAGCCACAAGAAGATACCCTATTAGATTATGAAAGGCGAAAAATCAAATATATCATATTTTAGGATCTTTGGTAGCAAGTGTTATGTACTTAACAATGACAAGTCTTATTTAACTAAGTTTGCTGTCAAATCCCAAGAAGGGATATTTGTTGGGTACAACATTAGCAGTAAGGCATACAAGGTCTACAACTTGACTACTCAAGCTGTAGAAGAATCTGTCCATGTAGTTTTTGATGAATCTAAGCTAATTAACTGTGAGCTGTCTAGCACTTCTTGTAGCTCTACAGGTTTGAAGGAAAAGACGGACATGCTATCCATTAGTGAAGACCAACCTGTAAGACAGGATGAGGAAAATGATGGATGCTTTCCAGGGGGAGTACAAGACTCACAAGCTGATGATGATGAAGACAATGAAGTACATCTTGGTGTGGAGATTGGAGGAAATCAAGTTATTGATAGATTGCCTCCAGTAATAAGACATCCAAGGGATCATCCAGCATACCAAATTATTGGTGATCCAAGACATAGTGTTCAGACAAGGAGCAAGAACTTAAACACAGTTCTTTGTTCAAGTTTCCTGTCCCAGATGGAACCCAAGAAATTTGAAGAGGCCATACAAGACCCAAATTGGATTGATGCCATGCAGGAAGAACTGAATCAATTCAGAAGATGTAAAGTGTGGAAGTTGGTTCCTAAACAAAAGAATCACAATGTCATAGGAACTAAGTGGATCTACAAGAACAAGTTAGATGAAAAATGATATTATAGTCAAGAACAGAGCTAGACTGGTAGCAAAAGGCTACATACAAGAAGAAGGAATAGACTTTGACCAGACATTTGCCTCAGTGGAAAGGTTGGAAGCAATAAGGTTGTTCCTTGCCTATGCAGCTTACCAAGGGTTCAAAATATTCCAGATGGATGTAAAGTCAGCATTTTTGAATGGTTACTTGAAAGAAGAAGTTTATGTTGAACAACCCTCAGGTTTTGTAGATCCTCTTTATCGTAATTATGTTTATAGGCTTAAGAAAGCTCTATATGGATTGAAACAAGCCCCTAGGGCTTGGAATGAAACATTGTCTACCTTCCTTATTGAGAACAAATTCTCAAGGGGGAAAATAGACAAAACTCTATTCCTAAGGGAATCAAAAGATAAGATCATCCTAGTCCAGATATATGTTGATGACATTATCTTTGGATCAACTGAAAACAACATTTGCAGAAAGTTTGCAAAACTTATGCAAGGGAAGTTTGAGATGAGCAGCATGGGTGAGCTGAAATTCTTCTTGGGACTCCAAGTTAGACAGACTGATGATGGCTTGTCCATATCCCAGTCTAAGTTCACTAAGGAGTTAATTAAGAAATATGGCCTGCAGTCATCCTCCACCATGAGAACTCCAATGGGGGTCAAGTATGCCTATAGACAAAAATGATGCAGGAAAACCTGTAGATGAGTCTTTGTATAGAGGGATAATTGGCTCTCTTATTTACATAACTGCTAGTAGACCAAACATTATGTATGCTACATGTGTCTGTGTTAGGTATCAAACTTGCCCAAAAGAATCTCATTATACTGCTGTCAAAAGAATTTTGAGATATCTTAAGGGAACACCAAATCTTGGCCTTTGGTACCCTAAGAATAGAGATTTTCTACTAACAGGTAATTCAGATGCGGACTTTGCAGGATGCAAAGAAGATAGGAAAAGCAACACTGACACATGTCAATTTCTAGGTGGAAGATTGGTGTCATGGAGCAGTAAAAAGCAGACAAGTGTGGCTATATCCACAACTGAGTCTGAATATGTAGCTACAAGCAGTTGTTGTGCTCAACTGTTATGGATACAACATCAACTTGAAGACTATGACATCAAGGTAAGTAGAACTCCATTATATTGTGATTCTACAAGTGTCATTTCTATTGCTAGAAATCCTGTTTCACATAGCATAACTAAGCACATAGAAATCAGATTTCACTTTATTAGAGATCATGTTGAAATAGAAGACATAAGTTTAGAATTTATCAATACTAATTTTCAAATTGCTGACATGTTTACCAAAGCACTAGATAAACTAAATTCAATTACTTTAAAATTGAATTGGGCATGCTAAACTTGGAATATAATGGTAAATATGACTAAGTAATTCTGTGTTGACACATAAAGAAATCTGTGTCGACACTTAGTACTTGGTGTCGACACATAAGGAAAATTCTGTCAACACATCAAGCAAATTGTGTCGACACTCAGAATTTGGGGTCGACACATAGCTCTCCTGACACTTAGATACTGGTGTCGACACATACAGACATCTGTTTCGACATGTAGATATTAGTGTAGACTCTTAAGGTTGTCTGTGTCGACACATCGCAATTGGTGTCGACACATAGTCTTGTAATACCTTTACATTCTCTATCGAGACTTTAGTTGTCTGTGCCGACACTATCCCAACTGTGTCGACACAATAAGCTTATTTTTGCCCGCCTTTTGACCTTCTTTGTTTAGAAACATATAAATAGGTGGAAGCAAAACCTTGTTGACTATGCTCTCAGAATTCTTGACACCCAACCATTTGTGTCGACAAGACCTTCATCTCTCTTCTCCTCAATCTCTCATCCCTAATGGCGCTAAAAATGGAAGAGAACATCAACGAGGGGTATGAACTAGTTCGCAATACGTTTGAGAGTGCAGTGCCAGAAATCCAAGTTAGACAGACTGATGATGGCTTATCCATATCCCAGTCTAAGTTCACCAAGGAGTTAATTAAGAAATATGGCATGGAGTCATCCTCCACCATGAGAACTCCAATGGGGGTCAAGTATGCCTATAGGCAAAAATGATGCAGGAAAACCTGTAGATGAGTCTTTGTATAGAGGGATAATTGGCTCCCTTCTTTACATAACTGCTAGTAGAGCAGACATTATGTATGCTACATGTGTATGTGCTAGGTATCAAACTTGCCCAAAAGAATCTCATTATACTGCTGTCAAAAGAATTTTGACATATCTTAAGGGAACACCAAATCTTGGCCTTTGGTACCCTAAGAATAGAGATTTTCTACTAACAGGTAATTCAGATGTGGACTTTGCAGGATGCAAAGAAGATAGGAAAAGCACCACTGACACATGTCAATTTCTAGGTGGAAGATTGGTGTCATGGAGCAGCAAAAAGCAGACAAGTGTGGCTATATCCACAGCTGAGTCTGAATATGTAGCTACAAGCAGTTGCTATGCTCAGCTATTAAGGATACAACATCAACTTGAAGACTATGACATCAAGTTAAGTAGAACTCCATTATATTGTGATTCTACAAGTGCCATTTCTATTGCTAGAAATCCTATTTCACATAGCATAACTAAGCACATAGAAATTAGATTTCACTTCATTAGAGATCATGTTGAAATAGAAGACATAAGTTTAGAAATTGTCAGTACTAATTATCAAATTGATGACATGTTAACCAAACCACTGGATGAAACTAAATTCAATTACTTTAAAATTGAATTGGGCATGCTAAACTTGGAATAGAATGGTAAATATGACTAACTAATTCTGTGTTGACACATAAATAAATTTGTGTCGACACTTAGCAGTTGGTGTCGACACATAAGGAAAATTCTGTCGACACATCAAGCAGATTATGTCGACACTCAGAATTTGGTGTCGACACAGAGCTCTCCTGATACTTAGATCCTAGTGTCGACACATACAGACATTTATTTCGACATGTAGATATTAGGGTAGACTCTTAAGGTTGTCAGTGTCGACACATCGTAATTGGTGTCGACACATAGTCTTGTAATACCTTTACATTTTCTGTCGAGACTTTAGTTGTCTGTGTCGACACTATCCCAACTGTGTCGACACAATAAGCTTATTTTCGCCCGCCTTTTGACCTTCTTTGTTTAGAAACATATAAATAGGTGGAAGCAAAACCTTGTCGACTACGCTCTCATAATTCTCGACACCCAACCATTTGTGTCGACAAGACCTTCATCTCTCTTCTCCTTAATCTCTCATCCCTAATGGCGCCAAAAATGGAAGAGAACATCAACGAGGGGTATGAACTGGTTCGCAATGCATTTGAGAGTGCAGTGCCAGAAATCCAAGCCGTGATTACCCTAATCACCGATAATGGATTGGAGTACTTTGTTTTAGAACCTACCAGGATATGGAAGAAGGAGGTTCTTGAATTCTACTCGTCGGCATCACTGGATTCGAAGGGCATCAAAATAAAATCATCTGTCCAAGGAACTAAGGCAAAACTCGCATAGAAGAGTTTAAGTAAGATACTTCAGCTTCCCAGGGTTAAGGAAGAAGATGACATAGCAGCTTCCATGACAAAATATGCTCTCCAATGGTGTGGACTGGATCCCACTACCAAGATTGGATCATCAATGAATAGGAAGGGAATGAATTCCCGGGGCAAATTCCTGTCTGAGATTATATGTAAGGTTATTCTGTGCAAATCAGGCGGACATGATAGGATTTCAGCTTAAATGTTCAATCTCATGATCAGGGTTATATTCAAGGTGAAAACTAATTGGTCTACCGTTGTCTTTAAAAAGATCAAAGAAAGTATCAAGAAACCTAATCTGGGCAGAATACTAAGCTTGTATCTGGCTTTGAATATTCCAGAGGTGATGAATCAGACTACAGGTTCTAAGATTAATCATATGAGGAGAATGGATACAAGAATATTGTCCATATGGGATAGGGTATTGACAAAGGATGTCTCTACACCTCAACAACACCAGAAACTGGTTCAAAAAAAGAAGCAAACTCCACACAAGCCAGCTGAATCTTCCAGTGATTCAGAAGAAGAAGTTTTTTTTCAACTTAGATAATGATGGATTAGAAAGGACTCGAAAATCACTTGCTCTAGAAACTGTAACTGATGATTAGGTGTAGGGGCAGCAGATTCTTGCCAGCAACATCCAGTCGATCAGGTCTAAGAGGAGCCTCTTCAAGTGGGAGCTAATGAGCCATCTCCAGTTCCAGCACAACAAGTGTCGTCACCCTGAGGGGGAGCTAATGAGCAAGAGACAAATGTCCAAACAACTGCATTGGACAGTGAAGCAGCCACTCAATCTATACTTGAAGTAATACAGGATATAAATCAAGCTGCTATAGGCACTGAGAATGATGCACCGGACGTGCATATGAATGAAGTTGATAAAACTAACCAAGACAATGTCCCTGAGCATGAAATTACCATAGAAGACACTTTTGAATTTGAAGGAGGACCATCTGCTGAGAAAGAGAAAGTTATTCCTCCAGTTCAACTGCAACAAGAGGTCACATTAGAAGAATTATTTCCTGATTTACTAGAAGCAAGAACATAGGGGGAGCTGCAAAGAATTGAGGGGGACCTGCAAAGAACTAAGGGGGAGCTGCCCATCATTGCCTCTAGACTAAAGGATACTGTGGATATTGCTACATCATCTGATTCCTCTAATGATGAAGAAACCTCCAGGGCTAAGAAAAGGAAACTAGTAGATCTCAGGATATAAGAAAACCTTGAAAAATGCACCACAAAGTCAAGCTCCGGTAATAGACTTCAGCTCCCTTTTAGTGTCACTGAAACTGAAATTGGATGAGCAAAGAGTTGCTCTTGAAAAATATGTGGATGAAAGTCATAAAGAACTGCAATCTACCTTGGCCCAAGATATCAAATCCATCAGATTTGAAGTCAATCTGCACAAAACGGAAATGACTGAATGCTTCCAAAAGGGGGGTAATGTTGTTGTCTACTTGGCCAAGCAACAACATCTGGACAAAACTCAGATAGATGACATTGTAGTAAAACAAGGTTATGTTCTGGAAAATCAAATCAGAATGAATGACAATCTCACAGAATCCCATAATGTTATTGTCACGGAACTCAAGAATCAAGCGACTGCTGTAACTGACCACATGGTTAAAGTAAAGTCTGAGTTTGATAAACAAATCAAAGCTGATTTAGCTAATGTCCAAACCACTATCCAGGACTCTCAAAAGGCAATTTCTGATCTACTGCAAAAGTTCAAATCCTTCTATAAAGCAGGAACAAATTATCTAGCTGCTCAAATACGCTTTCAAAAGGATGATCTAAGAGACCATATCGAAAGAGAAGTCATAAACGGGGAGAGAGTATTAGTCAATGCCAGTTAAGAACATGCTAAATGGATAACTAATGCCATCAGGGCAACTCTTGGTTATCCACCCCTCTGTGATGATAACAACACTGCCGAATCTGGCATTCAACCTGCTTCCATTGAAGGAGTTCAGTAGGAAGTAACCCAAGTCATCTATCCACCTCCAGATTTTGATGGAATTCACTATGCAGTACAACAAATGTACAGTCCTCCATAGGAGGTACATAATGTGATTATTGAAAAGGTAGAAATGTCTGCAGCAGCATTACAAAGAGCTAGGGATGCTCAGAAAGAAGCTCAACTCTCTAAGAAAAGGTTCAGAGAATAGACAGAATTAAAGCCTGATTTTGAACAATGGAGTCCAACCTCTAGTAATATTATTCTCGCTCCTTGGCAAGATGTTAAAGAGACAATGCTTGATAGAGGCAAGTGGTATTCTGAACAGGAGTGGAGCAAATATCAGAAGCGGCAAGATGCGATATACTAGTTCAGAAGAGACCTCAAAGCTGGGAAAATACCTGCTAAATCTGTGGATCCTAGCAAATATTTTCCAAAGCCTTATCATTACTTTGAAAGGCAAAAGGTCAAGGCTGAAGAGCTCAAGAAGAAGGATCTGATAGGAAAGAAGCCGGCTAATGACACAGAAGCTAATTTACAAGCTAGGATTCATTCTGGCAAAGGAATTATCATTAAGGAGCCTGATCAATCCTAGGGATAGATTGACTAAGTTTAGAACTATATATCTTCTGTTCTAAAATCCTTATAATGTAATAAAAAAAACCGATTCCTGTTCACTGTATTTTATCATATTTTGTGATAATATTATATTCTGTTTCTGTTTATGAGTTACCCTGTCTGAGTAATGCTTTTATACATCATAATCTTTGTTTTTATTTTAAGTGATGTATATCATTGACTAAGGGTTATGTCTTCTCCAAATATGGGGAGATTGTTGGGTACATTGGAAACTGTGTACCTGATTTGGAGAAGCCTCACTTAACTCAATAGTATACATCATTGTGTATTTGATGGGTTGTTGAGTTTTAATGTGAAGGTTAAGGAAATGCAGGAAAATTTTCTAAGTACAAGTGTCGACACTTGTGAAGGAAATGTGTCGACACCAGAAGCAGATTGTGTCGACACACAGGACTTGTGTCGACACATAGGACTTGTGTCGACATATAGAAATTCTGTTAACAGTAATTGTGTCGACACACAGGAATTGTGTCGACACACAGAAATTCTGTCAACAGTAATTGTGTCGACACACAGGATTTGTGTCGACACACTCCAGGATTCTGTCAACACCAACTATGTCGAGACTAGAAGATATTGTGTCGACACACAAGACTTGTATCGACATAGTCCATAGAAGCTGTGTCGAGTAGATAAAGAAGGGCTGTGTCGACATTATGTGAGCTGTGTCGACATCATCAAGAATTGTGTCGACACATGGTTTATTTGTGTTGACATATTTGAAGTATTGTCTCGACACTTTTCTGCTGAGATAGAGTACAAGAAGGCATCAGGTGTCAAGACTGAAGACTTGACAGCTGTCATAACTAACAAAGTTGTTGCATCTGTCAGAGCTGTCAGAAGGCCGTTATGAACCGGATTAGCCGGTAACCTCAGATGGGTCTATATAAAGACACGTTCTATCATCAGACAGATATAGATCGAAGAAGAAAGGACTTGGCATTTTACTAACAGTTGAAATCTTCAAGTCATCAAGAGAAGGCAGATTCCGAACAAGTCTGCAAGAAGATTTCAGATTAAATTCTGATTAGAAGAAGGAAGCTGGATTGAGGATCATCTTCAACTTCACAAGAAGATCAACCTTACTTTGTTCATATTCAAGAAGCTTTGAAGAAGCTAAGACAGGTTGAATCTTAAGCAATCAGATCACTAAAGAACTGATCAAGAAGCCTTCACCCCTTTCTCTCTCTACCTGGGTGAAGGATTTCTCTTTTATAATCAATTTTTCTGTAAGATCTTTTATAGATCTGAGTGTAAGAGAGTTATCTCTCTGAGTTGTAAGCCTAAGTTTATAAAGGCTGTGGTAGGGCTGAGTGCCTGAGGTAGGATATTGATTTCTCTGATCAGTAGGCCTGATAGAAGAGGCTGAGGTAGAGCTTGATTGCCTGAGTGGTAGGAGTGTGGATTCACTCTGAGGTAGGATTCTCTGATAGAATCTAAGTTGTAGGACTTTCTGAAGTCTGAGCTGTAGGAACCATTCTGGGTTCTGAGTGATAAGATCTGAGGATCTGCGAAGGAATAAGTAAGTTAGGCTGAATCTAGTATACTGCTAGATAGACGCAGGGGGAAGTGGATGTACCATCTCTTGGGGAACCACTATAAATCTATGTGTATGCTGTGTTTGGCTGTGTTTCTATTAATATGTGCTGTGATAGTTGTTGCATAGGTTGTCTACTAGAGTCCATAGGAAGAGGAGAGGAGCCGTTAGAGAAATATGGAGCATTTTCGAAGAAGGTAACGTCCACGGAGATGAATTGTTTGCGAAGGATGAGATCAAAACAACAGTAGCCTTTCTGAGTGATAGAGTATCCCAGAAAGACACATTTGGTGGAGCGAGGGGAGAGTTTGTCGCGGGTGGCGGAGGGAGCATGCACAAATGTCGTGTAGCCAAAGATATGTAGAGGAAGAGGAAAGAGATCCTTTCCTGGATAGGGAATGAAGAAGGGAGTTTTACCGCGAAGAAGGTGAGGGAATGCGATTGATGAGGTAGCAAGAAATGAGAATAGCATAGCCCCAGTAGGAGCGAGGTACATGCATTTGCGTAAGTATGGTGCGAGCAACATCAAGGAGATGGCAGTTTTTGCGTTCCGGCACCCCATTTTGTTGGGAGGTGTAAACGCAACTTGTTTGATGAAGAATTCCATGTTGCATACAAAATGATGAAAATGCTTGACTAATGTATTATTTGGCATTATCAGAGCGTAATACTTTAATAGAAACATCAAACTGATTTTTGATGAAATGATAAAAAGATTGTCATACATCAAATAGTTCAGAGTGTTCTCGTAAGAGATACACCCAAGTACAACGAGAGAAATCATCAATAAAAGTTACAAAATAAGAGCTACCCCGACCAACTGTGAGGGTAGGAGCAGGGCCCCAGATTTCAGAGTGAACAAGATTAAATGGACGGGTACAACCACGACCTTGCTTTGACGGGAAGGAGGAACGATGATGCTTGCCAAGCTGACAGGCATTGCAGTTGAGAGAAGAACTGTCCGGATGGAGGTGAGGTAGCATCTGATGAAGAAGCCGTGGGGGAGGATGCCCAAGGAGGAGATGCCATTGTAGGAGATCTGTAGAAGAGGAGGAGAAGGCGGAGAGAGCAGAAATGTTGTCGAGAAAGTAGATGCCACCGCTCTCAGTCCCAGTAGCAATCGTCCGTTGGGAGCTCGGATCCTAAAAATAGCAAGAACTGGGAGTGAATGTGACAGAGCATTGAAGCTACTTGCATAAAGATCTAACTGACAACAAATTGCAGGGAAACTTGGGCACATAGAGAGTGTCGGCCAAGTGAAGAGACAGAGTGACATGAACCACTCCTGTTCCATGAACCGGGGAGGGAGTGCCATCGGTAATAAGGATCAGAGGCAACCAATCATGTGTTTCAAGGAGAGAAAAACATTGAGGATTGCTCGTCATGTGATTAGTTGCACCAGATTCAATGAGCCAATACCTTGAGTAACCACGCGATCACTACATGAGGAAGTGACCACCGAAGCGGATGGCTTGGAAGAGGAGGTGGAAGCGTCACCAGAAGGGTAAAGATGTGGATGCTTCATCCGGCATCGATCCACAAGATGCCCGGTTTGGCCACAGTGAGAGTAGAGGAAGCGGGAGGAACTCCGACCACCGGAATGATGGTTGCGACTACCAGAGCCGCTACGTTAAGTCTGGTGAGCATATTGTTCTGGAGGAGGAGAAGACAAAAGAGGATGCTGAATAAGAGATGTAACCACTGCAATGCGTGCGACCGTTGTATCCAAGTTGGGAGAGTCCGCTTCACCCAAGATTTGTTGGTGAATCATGTCGTAGGAATCAGAAAGTCGGAGGAGGTAGCACACAACAAGCAGTTCTTAAAAGTGCTTGTGCTGTTCGGCAAAATACGCAAAGAAGGGGCGATGTTGAAGGATCTCAGCCCCAAGAGCTTGAACTTATTGATAAGCAGCAGTAGGAGACATAGACGGACGAGCAAAGAGGTCCGCATACAATGTATAAATGCGGGACATCTGAGCCCCCTTTGAGTACAAAGCAGCAAGATGAAGCCATGCCTTCTTGACTGTCTCATCATGACGGATAATAAGAAGACATTCATCGGAAAGACTGTTAGCGAGCCAAGTGCAGATAAGCGCATCGCTAGCATCCCAGTCATCAAATTCAGCAGAAGAGGTGGCAGGAGGATCATCGGTAAGGTGGTGGCATTTGCGTTGTGTGCGGAGGAGGAAGGTGAAGGAGACGCTCCAATCCGTGTAGTTGGAACCAACCAGCTTGAATATGATGCAAAGATTCCCGGAGGGAACGGGAGAAGGATGTGGAGTTGTGACGGGAGTAGCGCTGGTGGTAGAAGAGCTAGAAAGATCCATGGAAGAAGCCGCGTGGGTAGAGGGAAGAGAGAAAGGCCGCACGGGAAGAAAGAGGCCGGGACGGAAACAGAAGACCACAGCGGACAGAAGAATAATCCGTAATAGAGAAAATGAAGAAGCCGCGCAGGAAGAGAGCAGGCCGCGCAGACAGAAGACCGAGATACCGCGAAAACAGGTCGCTGAGAAGAAGAAGGCCGCACAAACAAAGAAGGAGAGCAAATTACGCGAACAAAGAACAACGACAAAAGGAGGGGAGGTCGCACGAACAAGAAGAAAGAAGGAGATCAGGTCGCGCCGGTAGAGAAATGCACTGAATCAGACGGCCAAGATCGCGGGCTCTAATACCATTGCGAACAGAAAATGGAAGTCCGGAAAATGGACAAATAGAAATTTTTGTATTCTGTTGGGTACATTGGTTAAATGTACCTGATTTGAAGAAGCCTCACCCAACTCAATGATATACATCATAATGTATTTGATGTATGTTGAGTTTACTTGTGCAGGTTAAGTAATCACTGGACTGAAGCAAAAAGTTTCTTAGTCCATGTGTCGACACCCAGAGGGAAAGTGTCGACACTTAAGACGGCTTGTGTCGACACCCATAAAAGCAGTGTCGACACTTGGAGTCATTGTGTCGACACCTGAGATGCAGAGTCGACACCAGATAGAAAGTGTCGACACTTGGAGCTGTGTCGACACTCAGTGAAGAAAAGTGCAGACAGAAAGTGTCGACACAAGGAGCTGTGTCGACACCCAGTGAAGCTGAGTCTACACCAGAAAGTGTCGACACTTGGAGCAGTGTCGACACTCAGCAAAAGTCTGCAGAGACTAAGTACAAGTGTCGACACTCTACACAATGTGTCGACACTAAGCAGAAGAGTCAGCACTTGAAGTAAGTGTCGACACTCAACACAATGTGTCGACACTCAACAGAAGAGTCAGCATTTGAAGTATGTGTCGACACCCAGAACAATGTGTCGACACACAGCTGAAGACTCAGCACTTGAAGAAAGTGTCGACACAAGGAGCTGTGTCGACACTTAGCAAAGAACAGAACTATCTCCAAAATATTGTAAGTACAAGTGTCGACATTAAGGGAATGTGTCGACACTCAGTTGAAGTCTCGACAGAAGAATTAAGTGTCGACACAAGGAGCTGTGTCGACACTCAGCAAGTATCAACATAGAAGACTATGTGTCGACACCAAGAAGCTGTGTCGACACTTAACAGATTCAACACAAGAAGATGTGTCGACACAAAGGAGATGTGTCGACACTTAGAAGAATTCAGTTAAAGATAGAAGATCAAGTACTTGTGTCGACACTCAATTTCAGTGTCGACACCTGAAGAAGAATCTATGTCGAGACATACAAGGAGTTGTGTCGACACCTTGTAGACTTGTGTCGACACTTACACAGCATGTGTCGACACTTGGACTATAAGTGTCGACACTTAAAGACAGAAAGTCTCGACACTTTCAGACAGTTAGAGATTTTCAAGAAATGACTGGATGATTTGACAGTTGCCGTTCCAGCCGGTCTACAGCACCTGTCAGAGATGTCAGAAGTCAGTTATGGACCGGACCAGCCGGTTACCATAAAGAAGGCCTATAAATAGGCACCTACAGTTTACAGAAACAGAGTTGTTGTTGTTGATTAGTGATTAACAAGTGGTTCAGATTATTGTTGAACAAGTTATTGAAGTGGTACACAAAGTATCAAGATAAGAAGATCTTGCAGTCCAAGTGCAGATCTAAGAAGTTGGAGAGAGAGGGCTCCATCCAAGAAATCAGCCTCTGGAACTAGGCTGAGAAGAAGGATTCAGATTCATTCTGGATCTTAAGTGGCAGAGGTCAAGGAACTACTGCAGGAGGATTCAGTCTTATTCAGTTCTACTCAAGAAGCTTTGAAAAAAGCTAAGTCAGATTGAATCCAGCTGAGTTCTTCCAAGAACTCATCAAGAAACTCTCAACTCCCCTCTTTTATTTCTGAGTTGTTGAGTTAATATTTGTAATACATTTTTATCTTGTAGGATCCTTTGGATCTGAGTGAATTGTAAGCCTATAATTATAAAGGCTGAGGGTAGGGCTTGAGAGCCTGAGTGTAGGAGATTGAGATCTCTGAGTGTAGGCCTTGTTGGCTGAGTGTAGGCCTTGGTTGGCTGAGTGTAGGCCTTGGTTGGCTGAGTGTAGGCCTTGATTGGCTGAGTGTAGGCTTTGGGATAAAGCTGAGTTGTAAGGCTTTGGGCTGAGGTGTATGAACCAATTTGGGTTCTGAGACAATGGAGGAGTTTGGCCGAATCTAGTACACTGCTAGATAGGCGAAGGGGGAAAGTGGATGTACCCATATCTTGGGGAACCACTATAAACCACTGTGTATGCTGTGCTGTGATTGTTACTGTGCATGCTGTGTGTTTGCTGTGATAAAGTAGTTAGTATTATGTGATATAACTGATTGCTGCCTTTTAAGTTTAAAAAGGATTAGGTCACCTGTTCACCCCCCCTCTAGGTGTTTAGGTACCATATCTTTCAAGTGGTATCAGAGGGAGGTTCCTCAAAACAAGGACTAACAGTCTGAGGAGATCCTGTTTGGCAGATTCAGTGTGCTGCAAAATACAGATTCAAGAAATTCAAGAAAATCAAGAAACATGGGTTCTTCTGAAAATCACAAGGAATTGGGTTCCATGAAATTACCTATATGCAGAAAAGAGATCTTTGGGATCTGGAAGGAAAGGGTAAGGCTGTTTATGGAGGCCTCAGACCCTAGAATCTACATCACAGTAAAAGAAGGGCCTTATGTGCCCATGAAGATTTCAGTTCTAGATGCAAGTCAGAGAACTCCAAAGGATTTCTCTGAGATGACTAAGGATGAGATTGTCCTAGCTAACATGGACAAGAGGGCACAAAACATAATAGTGAGTGCCATTGATGATGCAACTTTTCAGAATCTTATACATTGTAAGACAGCCAAGGAGATGTGAGACACTCTTATAGTGTATATGGAAGGATCTGAAGAAGTTAGACAAGATAGAAAATCCTTGCTAAATCAGGAGTATGAGAGTTTTAGACAAGGTAAAGGTGATAGCGTAACTGAGTGCTACAAGAAGTTCTACAAAATAGTTAATGAACTCATGTCTTATGGAAGAGAGTTCAGTAACTATGAACTAAATGACAAGTTCCTAAGATCCCTAACCAAAGATTGGGACACCAAGATCTGTGCCATAAGAGAAATGGCTAAGTTGGGGGAAATTCCTCCTCCTACACTGTTTGGCAAGTTATTGTCATATGAGATGCAGTTGATAGTGAGAAAAGAGGAGGAGAAGTCAACAAGAATTGAACACAAGGAAAGATCAGTTGCTTTCAAGACAGAAGTTCCCAGAAAGTGCAGGAATAAGTCATCAACTCCACCTCCAGAGGTAGTTGAATCAGAATCAGATGAGTCAGTCAGCACAAAGACTGAGAGCAGGGAAAGTGATGAAGACTTTGCTGCCTTCACTAGACACTTTCAGAAATTCTTGAAGAAGAAACAATGGAGGACAAGACCTTCTACTTCAAAGGGAAAGAAAGTCTTTTATCAGGAGAAAAAGCCTTCAAAGAAAGACAGGAAGAGGACAAAGTCAAGCAAGGCAACTGGATCTAAGATAGTGTGCTATTGCTGTAATAGACAGGGCCATGTTATTGCAGATTGTCTAGAGAAGAGAAAGGAATCTGGTGACAGGAAAAAGGCTCATTTCAAAGGCAAGAAAGAAAAGTCTTTTGTTGCCAAGAAGGAGAAGACTCTATCAGATATCTCTTCTTCAGAAACTGAGTCTGATGCTGAAGCCTACATAGGGCTGTTTGCTGAAGAAGAAGAGGAAGAATTCATGCAGATTTTGGAGTCTATTTATGAACAAGAAGACAGTCATTGCCAAGGGCTAATGACTTTGACAGAGAGTGCCAAAATCCTGGAGCAGCCAGGACCCAGTAAGGTACAAGGTTCAAGTTCAAGTTTAGTTTCTTGTTCTAGTTCAGATTCAGATTCTTCTTCATCAAGTGATGAGAATGTATCTGAGTCTGAGGATGATATTCATCAGCTTATAGATGAATATAAAGTGCTGTTGCAGGCTTACAAGAAAAGCAAGACCCTTGCCAAAAGTCAGGCATTGGAAATTGCTGATCTAAAAGCTGCTGTAACAGATTCTGAGAAGCAATTTGATCAAAAACTAAATGAAATAGCCAGGTTGAAGCACATAACAGTGATTCAAATGGGTACTATATCATTTAAAAATGATCAAATCAAGAGTCTGGAGAGCAATCTTCAGAAAGAGAGAGAGCTTGTTGCTAGGTTTTCTAAACCTAAGTTAGTGCTACCTTTAATTGATGAATTTGTTCATCATAAAGGCAAGGCTGGACTGGGCTTTATTAGACCTGCAGGGACTGAGCAGTCCAAGTCTAAGTCCAAGGGAAAAGCCCCAACATTCAACAAGTCTGCTGTAAATAAGACAGCAAAGACTGTACCTAAGCAAAGGTACAACAAGTTTGAATGTTGGTGCTGTGGCAAGGTTGGCCATTTTGCAGTGGACTGTTGGCACAATGTTAGTGCCAAAGTGAGTACCAAACTACCTGTTGGAAAGCCAGTAGGTAGCTTTGTCAGATTGCAAACTAACAAGTACCAAGGACCCAAGAATTCTTTGGGTTCTAAGGTTCATTAAATCTGTTTTGCAGGTGAGTCCAAGTGGCCATACCCCAACATGGTACTTGGATAGTGGATGTTCCAGACATATGACTGGAACAAGGGGACTACTAAAGGACTACATACCAATCAAAGATGGTCCAAAGGTTACCTTTGGTGGTTCTGAAAAAGGAATCATCAAAGGGTTTGGTAACATTTCTACAAACTTGGTTACCATTACTCAAGTGGCTTATGTTAAAGGGTTGAAACACAACCTAATAAGTATAAGTCAATTAAGTGATGTAGGGTATGACATCTCATTTGTTAAAAATGGTTGTCATATCAAGAGGTCAAGTGATCAAGAGATCATTTTGACAGGTTATAGGAAAAGGAATGTCTACTGCCTAGACATTATGATTGAGAACAATGGTTCTCCAGTTTGTCTTGTAGCTGATGAGACAGTCTCTCATTGTGTCAAATGGCACAAGAGGCTTGCCCATCTTAACTACAAGACTATTGGCAAACTCTTTAGCAAAGAGTTAGTGAGGAATGGTCCTCAAGTTAAGTGTGTCAAAGATGGTATTTGCTCAGCTTGTCAAAAGGGCAAGCAGACTAAATCCACCTTTAGAAGCATAGAAAACAAAGATGCTGTGAGGTGTTTGTACCTCTTGCATATGGATCTCTTTGGTCCAATGCCAGTTCACAGCTTAGGTAGGAAGGTCTATACCCTTGTAGTTGTAGATGACTACTCAAGGTTTTCCTGGGTGTTCTTCTTAAGACAGAAATCTGAAACACCTAGTGTCTTCTATAGCTTTGTCAAGCAAATTCAGAATGAACTAAATAGTACAGTGGTCAAGATTAGAAGTGACCATGATACTGAGTTTCAGTCTGAAAGCATGACAAAACTATGTGAAGACTTTGGGATATTTCAAGAATTCTCTTCACCTAGAACACCTCAGCAAAATGGCATTGCTGAGAGGAAGAATACGACCTTGATAGAGGCTGGTAGGACCCTACTAAGTGATACATCACTGCCAGAGTATTTCTGGGCTGAAGCAGTTAACACTGCATGCCATGTTATAAATAGGGCTACCATCACTAAAGGCCTCAACAAGACCCCCTATGAAGTTGTGAAAGGCAGGAAACCAAACCCATCCTATTTCAGGATCTTTGGTTGCAAATGCTTCATACTTAACAATGGGAAGTCTTACTTAACTAAGTTTGCTGCCAAGTCCCAAGAGGGAATTTTTGTTGGGTACAATAATAATAGTAAGGCATATAGAGTCTACAACTTGTCTACACAAGTTGTAGAAGAATCTGTGCATGTAGTTTTTGATGAGACTAAGCTTATTAACAATGAGTTGTCTAGTTCTGTATGCAACCCCACAGGTTTAACAAAGAAAATGGACAAGCTTACTCTAGAAGAAGTACCTGCTGTAAGACAGCAAGGAGAGGAGAGTAGATGTTGTCCAGGGGGAGAACTACATGTGCCAATTGCTGAAGAAATACAAGGAGAACAGCATGATGCAGATGCTGAAGTGGTTCAACCAGAAGTTAGGATGCCTCCAGCTCACAGGCATCTTAGAGATCATCCAGTAGAGCTGATTATTAGAGATCCAAGACAAGGAGTACAAACCAGGAGTAGAAACATGAATGCAGCAATCTACTCCAGCTTTCTGTCACAAGTTGAACCTAAAAAGTTTGAAGAAGCAATACAAGATCCACAATGGACTCAAGCAATGCAAGAAGAGCTTAATCAGTTCAAGAGGTGCAAGGTCTGGGAACTTGTTCCTAAACCTAAAGAACACAATGTAATAGGAACTAAGTGGATCTACAGGAATAAGATGGATGAACAAGGGGTCATCATCAAGAATAAGGCTAGACTGGTTGCTAAAGGATATAGACAAGAAGAAGGTATTGATTTTGATCAAACCTTTGCTCTCTAGTAGCCAGACTAGAAGCCATAAGGATGTTCTTGGCCTATGCAACCTATCAAGGATTCAAAGTATACCAAATGGATGTCAAGTCAGCATTCCTAAATGGTAATCTTAAGGAAGAAGTCTATGTGGAGCAGCCTGCAGGTTTTGTTGATCCAACTCTACCTCATCATGTCTATAGACTTAGGAAAGCTTTATATGGGTTAAAGCAAGCCCCTAGGGCTTGGTATGAAACTCTATCTAGTTTCCTCATTGAGAACAAGTTCTCAAGGGGGAAAATAGATAAGACTCTATTCCTTAGGGAATCTAGAGGCAAAGTCATACTTGTCCAAATATATGTAGATGACATTATATTTGGGTCTACTGAAAGCAGCCTTTGCAAAAAGTTTGCAAAACTTATGCAAGGTCAGTTTGAGATGAGTAGTATGGGAGAGCTGAAGTTTTTCTTGGGTCTCCAAGTTAAACAGACTGAAAGTGGTTTGTCCATTTGCCAGTCCAAGTTCACCCTAGAACTCATAAGGAAGTATGGTATGGATTCATCCAGCACCATGAAGACTCCTATGGGGTCAAGTATGTCTCTTAGCAAGGATGATGCAGGGAAACCTGTAGATGAAACCTTGTATAGAGGGATAGTTGGCTCCCTATTATACTTGACTGCTAGTAGACCAGACATCATGTATACTACATGTGTTTGTGCAAGGTATCAAGCCTGCCCTAAAGAGTCTCATTTGGCTGCAGTCAAGAGAATATTGAGATATCTAAAGGGCACTCCTTATCTAGGCCTCTGGTACCCTAGGAATGGAGATTTTGATCTAACAGGTTATTCAGATGCAGACTTTGCAGGATGCAAAGAGGATAGAAAGAGCACTACTGGAACCTGTCAATTCCTAGGTGGGAGACTAATTTCATGGAGTAGCAAAAAGCAAACCAGTGTGGCTATCTCCACAGCTGAGTCAGAGTATGTGGCTGCAGGAAGTTGCTGTGCTCAACTTCTGTGGATACAACATCAGCTAGAGGACTATGGATTTCAGGTAAGTAGAACTCCACTTTTTTGTGATTCTACTAGTGCTATTTCCATAGCTAATAACCCTGTATCACATAGTAGGACAAAACATATTGAAATTAAATATCATTTTCTTAGGGAGCATGTAGAAAGAGAAGATATTTTCATTAGAATATGTTAAAACTGATAATCAAGTAGCTGATATGTTTACTGAGCCACTAGAAGAAGCTAAGTTCAATAGATTCAAAATTGAACTAGGAATGATAAACTTAGAGTAAGTTTACAGATTTGAAAATGACTAAGTAAAAAGGTGTCGACACATAGACAAGTCTATGTCGACACAGAATAGTGGTGTCGACACTTCAGGAAAAAGGTGTCGACACATCTAGGAATGTGGTGTCGACACTTCAGAATGTTAGTGTCGACACATGCCAAGTAGGTGTCGACACATCCAAAGTGGTGTCGACACTTAGTTTTACTCAGAATTTTCTAAGTAAAGTCTCGATAATGTGTCGAGATATGTTGTGTCGACACATAACCAAGTGTCGACACATAAAATCTGTTGACTAAACTTGTGTCGACACATGTGTGTCGAGACATTATAAGTCAGTGTCGACACTTATTGCCAGTGTCGACACATTTTAAGTTAGCTGTCCCGCCTGTTCATCTTCAAAATCAGAAAGGTATAAATAGGGTTCTGTCTTTGTTTGTCGACACGCTTTCAAAGTTTCGAGACCAAAACTACTGTGTCGACACCTCTCTTTTCTAAAGACAAATTCTACAAACCCTAATGGCACCTTAGCTTGAGGAGAACGTTAACGAAGGATATGAGCTTGTGCACGGCGCGTTCGACGATGCCGATCAAGAAATTCAGGCAGTAGTAACCCTAGTCGCTGACTCTGGGTTAGAGTACTTAGTTTCAGGACCAACTAAGATATGGAAGAAAGAGGTTCTTGAATTCCTTAATGGAGCTGCAGTAGATGAATCTGGATACAGAATCAAATCCAGAGTTCATGGAACTAAGGTCAAGGTTTCACCCAAAAATCTGAGGAAGGTGCTCCAGCTACCAAAAACTCAAGATGAAGAAGAAATTACTGCATCCAAGACCAGGGAAGCTCTAACCTGGTGTGGACTTGATCCAAAGATGAAGATTGGTTCTGTATTTAACAGGAAAGGCATGAATAATCAAGGATAGTTCATGTCTGAGATTGTGGGAAAGGTCTTACTCAGCAAGCCTGGAGGGCATGACAGAGTGTCTGCTTATATGTTTGGAATCATGACAAGGATAATCTTCACTCTGAAAACTGATTGGTCAGTAATAGTCTTTGAGAAAATTAAAGAAAGTCTGAAGAAGCCCAATCTGGGCAGAATCTTAAGTCTCTACCTAGCTGGTTCCATACCAGAGGTAATGAGTACTACTGCTGGAAGTAAAATAAATCTTATGAGGAAGATGGATCAAAGGATCTTTTCAAGATGGGACAGGGTGTTGTCCAAGGAAATGCCAACCCCAGAGACGACAATTACTGAGAAAGACACTCCTCCAAAGAAGAAAAGGAAAATAGCTCCTGTGGAACAAGTGTCCACTAGCAGTTCAGAGAGTGAAGAACATGTTGTCTTCACTCCAGATGAGCATGAGGAAGAGCCTGCAATAAAATCTCCTGCTGCTCAAGAGGCTACTGAGATCCAGGGGGAGCTGCCTCCAGCTAGCCCCATCCATAGGGATCAAAGCCAGGGGAGCCTCCGGTTGTAGAAGAACCCTCTACACTAGAAAGTGAGCAAGCCACCACCATCATACAAGAGGTACTCACTGACCTAAAAACTTTAGAATATCTTATAGAAGATGCTGATTTGTCTAATGTTCCTCAGCAAACTCAGCTGGATATTCCAGTTCCAGATGTTGTTAGAGAGGACACATCTGCTGTTGAAGTAATTCCTGATGCAGTAGTTGAAGAGCAAAGAATGTCTCCAGCTTCTTCACCCCCTGAATACACCATGGAAGATTTATTCCTCAATCTGGATCAAGCAGATTTTGACAAGAAAATTGATGCTGCTGAAGGAGAGAATGCTGCTGCTGAGGGGGAGCAAATGCAAGATCTGGAAGAGCCTATAAGGCAAGAAACTGAGAAGGCACAAAATGTGCAAGCTAACAAGCCTCAAAGCCCTAAGGATAGGGTTGACATAGCCAGCACTTCTGCCTCTGAAGATGAGGAGAGTGCTAGGGAAAAGAAGAAGAAACTGTATGTCTTTAAAAGGAGAAGTCAGAGTTATAAGAAAGCTCTGCAATATATAGCCCCACAGCCTATAGTTCAACAAGCTCCAACTGTTGATTATAGTGCTTTACTGATTGCACTGCAGATTAAAATGGATGAACAAATAAAAGCCATAGAGGCTTATGTTGATGCAGGGCACAGATCATTACAGTTTGATCTTGCCCAAGATATAAAATCTATAAGCTTTGAAATGAACCTTAACAAGAAGGAGATGAATGAATGCTTCCACAAAGGTGGAAATGCAGTGGTGTATTTGGCAACACACCAAGAGAAGATTAAAGAACAAGTGGATGACATAGCATTGAAACAAGGATATGTTCTTGAAAATCAGTTAAGAATGAATGACAACTTGACTGCTTCACATAATGCTATAGTCACTGAATTGAAGAACAAGGCTGCTGAACCTTCTACTTCTGCTGATGCTAAAACTGAATTTGATAAAGTCTTTCAAGAAGAACTTTCTGCTGTAAAGACTGCTATCCAAGCCTCCCAGAAAGCCATATCTGAACAACTTACAAAGCTCAAACCATACTTTAAAGATGGAATCAGATACTTGGATAGTCAAATAAGATTTCAAAAGGATGATGTCAGAGATCATATGGCTAGAGAAGTCATAAAGGGGGAGAGAGTTTTAGTCAAAGCTAGCTCTGACCATGCAAAGTGGATATCTAATTCCATCAGAGCTACACTGGGCTATCCTCCACTCTGTGATGATGACAATGTAGCAGAATTTGGAATTCAACCTGCATATCTTGGAGGTGAGCAACCAGAGGTAGCTCAAGTGATATATCCTCCACCAGATTTTGACATGGTGCAAGCTGATGTTCATCAATGTATAGCCCAACTGAAGGGAAGTCTAATGTTATTCTGGATAAAGTGGTTCAGCCTATGACTGAAGCTATGCAAGCAGCTCTTCAGAAAGAAGAAGCTCTACAAAAGGAAGAGACAAGGTTGTCCAAGAAGAGGTTTAGGGAACAAGCAGAACAAAGGCCAGACTTTGAACAGTGGATCCCTACCTCTAGAAATATAATTTTAACTGCCTGGAAAGCTGCCAAAGACAATACTCATGACAGGAACAAGTGGTTCTCTGAAGCAGAATGGAGGAAACATGAGATCAGGCAAGAAGCAATAGTTCAATACAGAAGGAAGGCAAAGATGGAAAGCTACCTCCTACTGCAGTGGAGCCTAGCAAGTACTTTCCAAAGCCATATCACTATTTTGAGAGACAGAAGATCAAGGCAGAAGAACTCAAAAAGAAAGATCTAAAAGGCAAGAAGCCTGCTGATGCTGAAACTGTTGAAGCCCCTGTCAAAGCTCAAGTTCAAGCTGGCAAGGGAATAGTTATCAAGGAACCTGACCAGAAATAGATTAAGAATTTACTTGAAGATTATTTTGTAATCTTTTGAATGTAACACATTTTGTGAACTACTGAGAATGTATATGACAAATGTTAGAACAATATGTGATCAATATATTTCATGATTGTTATGTGAATATGTCTATTTCTTAATTGTTCTGTGTTGATGTATGTGTATACATGTGTGATTTATACATGTTATGTTTACCCTGCTGTACTTTATCCTGCTTTACATCATTTTGTAAATTTTAATTATGAATGGTGTATATCATTGACTAAGGTTATGACTTCTCCAAATAGGGGGAGATTGTTGGGTACATTGGTTAAATGTACCTGATTTGAAGAAGCCTCACCCAACTCAATGATATACATCATAATGTATTTGATGTATGTTGAGTTTACTTGTGCAGGTTAAGTAATCACTGGACTGAAGCAAAAAGTTTCTAAGTCCATGTGTCGACACCCAGAGGGAAAGTGTCGACACTTAAGACGGCTTGTGTCGACACCCAGAAAAGCAGTGTCGACACTTGGAGTCATTGTGTCGACACCTGGGATGTAGAGTCGACACCAGACAGAAAGTGTCGACACTTGGAGCTGTGTCGACACTCAGTGAAGAAAAGTACAGACATAAAGTGTCGACACAAGGAGCTGTGTCGACACCCAGTGAAGCTGAGTCTACACCAGAAAGTGTCGACACTTGGAGCAGTGTCGACACTCAGCAAAAGTCTGCAGAGACTAAGTACAAGTGTCGACACTCTACACAATGTGTCGACACTAAGCAGAAGAGTCAGCACTTGAAGTAAGTGTCGACACTCAACACAATGTGTCGACACTCAACAGAAGAGTCAGCATTTGAAGTATGTGTCGACACCCAGAACAATGTGTCGACACACAGCTGAAGACTCAACACTTGAAGAAAGTGTCGACACAAGGAGCTGTGTCGACACTTAGCAAAGAACAGAACTATCTCCAAAATATTGTAAGTACAAGTGTCGACACTAAGGGAATATGTCGACACTCAGTTGAAGTCTCGACAGAAGAATCAAGTGTCGACACAAGGAGCTGTGTCGACACTCAGCAAGTATCAACATAGAAGACTATGTGTCGACACCAAGAAGCTGTGTCAACACTTAACAGATTCAACACAAGAAGATGTGTCGACACAAAGGAGATGTGTCGACACTTAGAAGAATTCAGTTAAAGATAGAAGATCAAGTACTTGTGTCGACACTCAATTTCAGTGTCGACACCTGAAGAAGAATCTGTGTCGAGACATACAAGGAGTTGTGTCGACACCTTGTAAACTTGTGTCGACACTTACACAGCATGTGTCGATACTTGGACTATAAGTGTCGACACTTAAAGACAGAAAGCCTCGACACTTTCAGACAGTTAGAGATTTTCAAGAAATGACTGGATGATTTGACAGTTGCCGTTCCAGCTGGTCTACAACACCTGTCAGAGATGTCAGAAGTCAGTTATGGACCGGACCAGCCGGTTACCATGAAGAAGGCCTATAAATAGGCACCTACAGTTTACAGAAACAGAGTTGTTGTTGTTGATCAGTGATTAACAAGTGGTTCAGATTATTGTTGAACAAGTTATTGAAGTGGTACACAAAGTATCAAGACAAGAAGATCTTGCAGTCCAAGTGCAGATCTAAGAAGTTGGAGAGAGAGGGCTCCATCCAAGAAATCAGCCTCTGGAACTAGGCTGAGAAGAAGGATTCAGATTCATTCTGGATCTTAAGTGGCAGAGGTCAAGGAACTACTGTAGGAGGATTCAGTCTTATTCAGTTCTACTCAAGAAGCTTTGAAGAAAGCTAAGTCAGATTGAATCCAGCTGAGTTCTTCCAAGAACTCATCAAGAAACTCTCAACTCCCCTCTTTTATTTCTGAGTTGTTGAGTTAATATTTGTAATACATTTTTATCTTGTAGGATCCTTTGGATCTGAGTGAATTGTAAGCCTATAATTATAAAGGCTGAGGGTAGGGCTTGAGAGCCTAAGTGTAGGAGATTGAGATCTCTGAGTGTAGGCCTTGTTGGCTGAGTGTACGCCTTGGTTGGCTGAGTGTAGGCCTTGGTTGATGAGTGTAGGCCTTGATTGGCTGAGTGTAGGCTTTGGGATAATGCTGAGTTGTAAGGCTTTGGGCCTGAGGTGTAGGAACCAATTTGGGTTCTGAGACAGTGGAGGAGTTTGGCCGAATCTAGTACACTGCTAGAAAGGCGAAGGGGGAAAGTGGATGTACCCATATCTTGGGGAACCACTATAAACCACTGTGTATGCTGTGCTGTGCTGTGATTGTTGCTGTGCATGCTGTGTGTTTGCTGTGATAAGTAGTTAGTATTCTGTGATATAACTGATTGCTGCCTTTTAAGTTTAAAAAGGATTAGGTCACCTATTTACCCCCCCCCCCCTCTAGGTGTTTAGGTACCATATCTTTCATATTCTAAAAAAGGTATCAATTACATGGTATAGCCACCGTTTTATAGAATGGAGGAGATGAGAGAGATTACAAATAAATAATGTTGGACTAAAACATATCATGTACAAGCGGTTTAACATAAAAACAAGTCGCCAAGCCGTGCGGTTTGGTGAATGGGCAAACCGCCCGACAACCACAAGAGAAAGATACCTAGCTGCCACACAAACTGCCAGAGCACCAACAGCAACAGGACAACAACAAACCGCAGGAGAGAACCCGACAGACCGCTCGGACTGTAACCCGCCAGAGTCAGACTGCCAGACCGCTCGGTCTCTAATCTGCAACAAAGCCGTCCTCCATAATGCCATTCATGCAAACTGACTCACTGTCGCCAGGATAACTCTCCGCCACTGCCAAGTTGCTCCCTTTTAAGGATTATGATGTAGAAAATGAGTTCACTAGCACCAGTAGCTCCCCCACTCCAGCAACAGTAACCCGAGATAGGCAAGATCGCTACCTCAGTGATCCACAATATGATGGGGACTTCAGAAACACAACAAATCACAGACCTCAGAAGCGGAAACAAAAAAGCAAACCACATCAGGAGCCTAAAAAGAATTGCAACCGACGCACAAATACATGCCGGATAAAGGAGTCACGTCGACATCAAGAATTCGCGCCACTAAATTCCACTCAAAAGAAGATTTTCCAAGCAATTCACAATCTCCGAGCACTGCATAAGCACAAGTCGTTCTCCTGAGGTCGAGGAAATTCATCGAAATACTACCAATACCACCAGGGGCCTATCCACAACATTAACGAATGCCATTAACTGAAGGAAGAAATTCAGTGACTCACCATCCTTGGGGCAGTCAATCAATTCCTATCAAAAGAGAAGCAACCTTCCGTTTAGAACACAAGAAGCATAACCATCGGCATCGGCAAGCCGCCAACCAGGCTAAATCAAATCTTGGTGGACGAAGGGATTATAATGAACGTATTATTTCTATCAACACTACTTCAGCTCAAACTAACCACTGGCTACCTCAAGCTGGAATCTACTAGCGCATGCTTCCCGGGGAGGACTTTAGTACCAGTCATAGGTACCATAATCCTCCCAGTCACTCTTGGAAAAGATCCCGAGCAAGCAACCTATGATGTACAGTTCCTTGTCATCCAGACTCACTCTGATCTCACCGCGATACTTCAATAATCACTCTTAGATGTCTTCCAAGCCCGCTCCCACTGCTTTTTTCCCTGAATCATAACCTCTACTCATAATTTTTCACTCAATTTGTTGTTCCACGACTAACTATTGTATAAACCGCAAGCCTGAACTTGTGTAAACTATTTTTTATATATAATTGTGTTTCTTTCAACAGAGTCTCATTAATTCCAAACTAAGCCGCGAGTGATCCTCATGCAAATTAAGTCGTGAGTGATCATCTTGCAAATTAAACCCGTGAGTAATACTCGTGCATATTAATCCGCGAGTGATTCTCATGCAAATTAAAGCTGCGAGTGATCCTCATGCAAATTAAAGCCGCGAGTGATCCTCACGCAAATTAAAGCCACGTGTGATCCTCACTCAAATTAAGCCGTGAGTGATCCTCCCACAAATTAAGCCACGAGTGATCCTTGTGCAAACCAAGCTGCGAGTGATCCTCGTGCAAACCAAGCTGCGAGTGATTCTCATACAAATTAAGCCACGAGTGATCCACGTGCAAATTAATCTGCTAGTGATCCTCATATAAACTAAGCCGCGAGTGATGCTCGTGCAAATTAAGTCATGAGTGATCCTCATGCAAATTAATCCGTGAGCGATACTCGTGCAAATTAAGCCGCGAGCAATCCTCGTGCAAAATCGGTAAGACCGTGCATGTGGTTTGAATACAAACGCTATTCACCAAAACTGCCTTTCTACTCCATAACGTCGTCAGGGCCTGCCACCCTCATGACTAAGCTGTGAGCGATCCTCATGCAAATTAAGCCGCAAATAATTCTCGTGCAAATTAAGCTGCGAACGATCCTCATTTAAACTAAGCTGCAAGCAATTCTCGTGCAAATTAAGACTCGAGCAATCCTCGTGCAAACTAAGTCACATATTAGCTGTGAACCAACTAAGCCGCAATCACAGCCCGCATAAAGCAATACCGTGAGTCAAACAACATTCAGGCAAAAAAGAAGGAGAACATTATCATCATAGCGACATATAAGTACTTGCGCAAATATGCTGACCAGGACTGCCAAACAATGAAGGCAACATACAAGATATAGAAAAATGCAAACACGCTAAAAGAATATAACACCGCTACATATCAGCCGCGTCAACATCATAACTCTCATCGCTAGAGATATCGTCAAAATTAAAGCCAGATATGTCACATCCCAAGCTCCTGCCAACAAGATGAAAAGCCCTCCAAACTCCATGTCTAATCACCAGTTCACAAACATCCTCCATCCGAGGCTCCATCTCGTTGGTCCAGATCTCATCACGAACCTGCTCTTTAATCAAGCAACGATCTCGCATATAATCTAAAGACTCCAGGTAATCTGCAAGTCCGGCGGCCTTCAACTCTGACATGTGGTTATTAGAAGATAACGTCTCCACTTGGGCCTTCGCCGTGTGGAGCTCTGTCTTTAAACGGGAAGTCTCCTCCTGGGCACGCTTCAGCATTTGTGCGGTTCTCTCCACCAGAGATTTTTACACCTCCAAAGATGCCCAAGTCTCCTCCAATTCTGCCTTCAGCTCTGACCCGATCTGGCAAAATCGAGAAAGGTCTCAATCATGATCATCCCTTAAAGTAGCAAGTTAGCTTGCCGCCGTTCGAAACTTCTACTAAAGAGCTAGATATCCGTCTTTCAAGCCCACGTAATGATCATTCCAAGTGACGGTAATCTAAGCTTGGGTCTTGATCTACAGGAAAAAGACGGAGGAAAATCAATACAAACGCAACAATGAAGGAGAAACAAAAATAATTAAACTTGCTTACCACTTCATTCATCGCCTTCAAATAAGAAGACAATCTCGGAGCAGCCGACTCCGTAAGGGGAGCCTGGGGGGGGGGGGGGGGAGCGGGGCAGAACATCCAAGCACCTATACCTTGGGAGCAGGCCCGCCTCGACCATCAGAAGGAGTAGTCTTACTCTGAGAAACTGAATAAGGCACCGTACCATCACCACCACGAGGGGCTATCATGGCCTTCCTCTTTCAACCGCAATCCGAAGATGTCTCGGTAATCCGCTCAGAATCTGAAGAAATATCGCACTGCAATAAGCATTTCTCTTCCACGAGTGAGGAAATGCTGAACAACCGGTTTGCCAATTCATGGGGCTCTGAAAATCCTAGAACTCGGGAAAACTCCCGATCCTTACCCTTTTGACAGGAACAAAAATCAGGCAATGTATTCCACAGCTCCGGCAAACCCTAAGAATTCTTGACATAGCCAAAAAAAGTATTCCCATGACGATGGTCCGTTCGAGTCTCAAAATCAAGCCAACTCTTGTTACTATGAATTTTAACACGATCAGCACCATCAGAACAAATATCACACCACTCCCGGAAATAGTTCAAAGAGAGTTTCCCACCTATTCATGAAAGAAGACAACCAGTCCCATGAGGCGCACTACTCCCAGTGGTGTGACTGGGAAATAGGCACACCGTAAAATTTCAGAATATCGATCACTTACTCGCGTGTGGCCAAGAGCGTGCGCGGTCAGGCGCACGCGCTACCCAACACGAGCAAGTACGCACGTGCCCGCGCGCGGCCTAGCAGGTGGGCGTTCATGCGCACGGCCTGACACGCTCGTGCGCGACCGCGTATGCACTCTCTCGTGCGTGTGGCCTAGTGCGCGTACGCGCACACGCGCGCAGACCCACCCGCGCGCACCGGCGTGCGCGCAGCCGCGCGCGCCCCCGCGCACGTGTTCAGGTGTACGCACGCTCCCGCGCACGTCCTGATGCTTGCAGGCACACCGGTCTCTTCCCCCGTAACATTTTCTGACGCGACACCTTTTTTCCCGAGGTGACCGCTCCCGTCTACGGTCATGCTCGATTAAGGAGGCATTGACCCTCACGAGCATGCTCCATCGCAACATGATCGTCAGTAAGATAAGAACGCAGACACATTTATCTAGCAGTACGCTTCAAACCCTGACACAAAGAATTAAAATTGGTCTAAGATAAAACAATCCATAAATCAAATATTTCCCTCCCTCGTCAGGCGTGTAAAGGCACATCACGTAGCAATGCGAAAACCATATGTTTCCTAGGGCGACGCGCCAAAGTACACGCGCGCAGACAATCCTGATTACGCGCACACGCAAGCTGGTCTGCATGCGGCCTGGAGCGCACGCTCATGTGACCTCAAGCTCACGCACACATGCGCATCCTGACGCAAACAAACCAGGTGCGCGCGCGCCCGCACACGGCTAGGTGCGCATGCGTCCAGGCGGGCGCGCACGCTTGTGGCCAAGGGCGTGCGCGGTCAGGCGCACGCGCTCCCCAACACGAGCAAGTACGCGCGTGCCCGCGTACGGCCTAGCAGGCGCGCGTTCATGCGCACGGCCTGACACGCTCGTGCGCGACCGCGTATGCACTCTCTTGTGCGTGTGGCCTTGTGCGCGTACGCGCCCACGCGCGCATACCCACCCGCGCGCAACCCGCGCGCGCCCCCCGCGCACGTGTTCAGGTGCACGCACGCTCCCGCGCACGTCCTGATGCTTGCAGTCACACCGGTCTCTCTCCCCCGGTAACATTTTCCGACGCGAGACCTTTTTTCCCCGAGGTGACCGCTCCCATCTACGGTCATGCTCGATTAAGGAGGCATTGACCCTCACGAGCATGCTCCATCGCCTCCCCTTCTCCTCCTTGACATATTCTAGCATTTTACCTTAGTTTGTAGGATGCCACCATCCACTGTCTCAAGCCTTTCACTGTTCATCATCATTGCCACTATGAAGAATGAGCAAAGGGAATATCCTTTATTTTCTTTGCCCGAATCGGTCTCTTGCAACAAAGATCAGGGGGTCAAATGTTAGGGATGAGATCCATATTTAAAAGAATAGGTGTGCACATAACCACACCGCCATGATCTCCCACCAAAATTGTGGGATCATGGATGCGACCGCACACATGATCACCGCGCCCGATCGCCCCACACGTCGATCCCATCACGCGAGACGTCAGAACCGCCGCGGGAGTAGCCTTGTCGGCGTCGTATTGCGGGCATCATCCCTCCTTTCACTGCCTCTGACCGCCACCTTTCGCGGCCGACGGCGCGCAACCGCGCTGGCCTCTCCTCTGCGGCCTACGACGCGTGGCGAGGTAGCGACCGCGCCGACCGCTCCTCCTCGGTGTCCGGCGCACGGCTGCGGGGGTGTCCGTATCGGTCGCCACTCCTCGTCCGCCAACGCGGGGCCGAGGGAGCGGCTGGGCCAGCCGCCCTACCTCGGCCGCCAACACGCGGCCGAGGGAGCGGACGTGCGGCCGCCCCTCCTCGGCCGCCGGCGTGCAGCCGAGGGAGTGGCTGCGCCAGCCGCTCCTCCTCAGCCGCCGGCATGCGGCGATGGAGGCCGTGCTGGCCTCCAATCCTCGGCTGCCATCACCGACGGTCTCCCTCCTCACCGGTAAGTCCGACGGCAAGTTCGCCGCCCTCCCGTGGGAGCTTGTCCCCGCCATCCGATCGTTCCAGATCATTCCCCGTTGTTCGATTTACGTGTAAACACTGACTAACTGCTGGGTTAGTGGAGGAGTTTTATTATTGATTTAATTTGTGTGCGAACATCGGAATTAATTATCTTAATATGTGCCCCTAAAGTATAGTAATAATATTTATAATGGTGGTTATGGTTTGTGGATAGCCTCGTAACCACCATAACCACCTCTTGGAGGCTATAAAAGGTGACCCATGTCTCCTCATTTCTCATCTTTTTTCCTCCAAAGCCTTCTTTTTTCTCAGGTTGAAGCTCTGACAAATTTATCCTATAAGCAGCATCAGAGTCGCACTCAAGCCGCACTAGAGCCACATACGAACCACGATCAAGCCATCTGACGAAGCACAATCTCCCGGTTTCTAAGAGAACTCTACAACCACAAATTAAAGTGCTCCGCTCCCATATTCAGAGCCATCAGAATTAATTATCTTAATATGTGCCCCTAAAGTATAGTAAAAATATTTATAATGGTGGTTATGGTGTGCGGATAGCCGCGTAACCACCATAACCACATCTTGGAGGCTATAAAAGGTGCCCCAGGACTCCTCATTTCTCATCTTTTTTCCTCCAAGCCTTATTCTTTCTCAGGTTGAAGCTCTGGCAAATTTATCCTATAAGCAGCATCCGAGCCGCACTCAAGCCGCACCAGAGCCACATACGAGCCACAGTCAAGCCACCTGACGAAGCCCAATCTCTCGGTTTCTAAGAGAACTCTGCAACTGCAAATTCAAGTGCTCCGCTCCCACATTTAGAGCCAGCGGGACGCTCAGTGAAGCCCTCATAGCAAATTGCAATTTGTAACAAATTCCAAGCACGACGGCATGTCGTCCGCCGTGTGCTAAGTGTTCTCTCGCCTCAAAATTGTAACGAGAGGCGGCCTGTCACCCTTGATTAAATAAATAAGTTGTAACCGCTAGGAAATAGTGGACTTTGACTGGCATAGATCCGATTATGTGGGTTTTTACATAGTTGAGGGTTTTTTCCATGTTAAAACTTCGTGTACGGTTGATCTACTTCATTGACCGTGTGCGCGCTCGACCGTTCCGAGAGCTAAGGCGGTCCAGGTTATTCCGTTCCGATGGGGACGTTGAGTTAGACCGCAACAACATCATTCCAATAATATTTGATATTTAATTTCTAATTACATAAATATTGTCCCTGGGTCATGTTATACATGAGGTACTATAAATATTCATTAAGTAATTCAAGAAAAAATACTGGAGGTTACAAATGGTAAATGATTATTTATTCAAGAAATGTATAATTCTATAAATCAATTTGAGCACAATTATCTCGATAATATAAAATAGGCAAAATTGATAATTATAACTGCAACCCTAAGATTCTGATTTTCAAAAACTCTAACTAATTCATCCAATGTATATCATACTAAATCACTGCTATTGACAAGATTTCATAATATTTGCAACTATTATAGTCACCATAATGTCATTAATACACATGTATAACAAAAATACTAATTAATTCATTTGCCAAGCAAATCAACTCCAAATGTTTAAAATTTCACGAGGAGGTGTACTTTCGCTAAATAAGTAGATGCATAAAATTTTACTCGATTTGATCAAGTCAATCTTGCTAAATTCACAAGATAAACCTTTTGTCTAAATGCACACCACATATCACAAGTCATAGCCTCATGCATTGGAATTGCACCCACATGCAGAGCTCCAAATGACTTGAAATTTTTACCAGGCTTTTTATTGACTTATTGAGACTCCCACCAAAATTTGGGGTCTATCTAGTTATTTTTCACAAAAATATTTTACTTTTATGAGAAATCACATTTTTCCTAAAACAATAGGAAACTTTTGTCCCAAAATTCTGATTTTTGGAGTGTAGGTGTATCTATGGTATATTCTTAGATGCTCAAAATTTTAAGTCAATCCCCTTAGCCAATTAAATGCTATTAAAGAAATAGTGACTGTCCTACCCTAAGGACTAGTCCCACAAGAATTGCCCTACAGGGAGCTACTGTGCTCCAAATGGGCTGATTTAAGTCTCAAATTAAAGTTAAGATAGAGGTCTACAATTGGGCACTTTTCATGATTTTGCTCCCAAGGGTCTCCTTTTCCAGCATCAAAAAGTGCATATTAAAGGGAAAAATTCTCTATATTATTAATATATTAAAATATTGGACGGTTGTGATTTCATCTTCAACCTCCAACCTAAGGCTCAGATCAGCCTGACCTGGAGTTGTTTCCAAGGTCATTTGCTGGTGATCTAGCCCCCCTCCCCGACCGGCCACCACAGCCACCACCTCTGTTGAGGTCAGAGTTATCGCCCGGCGGTAGCCCGGCCGTCGGAGGGGTGTTTTCCGCCGAACACATCACCTCCATTTTCATGGCAAAATCTGAAATTTCGCTCACTTTATCGAACTCATTTGAGCCCGATTTCTCTGCTTAATGTGCTAGAGATCTAGCACAGTGGGAGAGGGGGAGAAACATGCCGGATTTCAGGCTTGGATATGGCTACTCCGACGGGTGTCCATGAAATTTGGAGTTGTTCGGCGAACCTCTCCCGATCTCGATTCTCCGCCGTTTGCAGTGATCCAAGAGTCAATTTCAGCTATTTGAGGCCTTCTGAAGGTGATTAAAGGGTCGAATGTGGATGGGGAGGGGTATTTATGAAGTTTCCATGAAAGGGGGTGGTAGGCCGTGGCCATTAATGGCCCTCCTTGATGGTGATCGACCTGTAACTGCTGGAAAACTCCTCATCTTCATCAGGGCAGATGAAAGGAGGGATTGGGGAAGAAGAAGGGAGTGTCATTTGACCTCCCTCCATTATTTCTCCCTCTAAATAAAACTTCCCCACTAATTATCCCAATAAATCCCCATTACACTCACCTAATTCAAATTGTTTAATCTGAAAAATCTCATCGGCTGTAAGATGTTCCTTGGGCAAGGCCTTGACCCAATTAAATTGGCTTGGGCTCTCATTTAGCCTTTAGAGGTTAATTTGACCATGGTTAACCTATGGGTTGACTTTGGTCAACTATATGGGTTGACTGGTTCAAGGGGTGTGTCTTGAGACCCTTGATACCACCCAATGTTGATTGGATCACGGTGATGCCCAAATCATGCCAATTTTTCCAAATAGTGTGATTTGACCTAGATAGGGTCAAATTTTATTTTAATAAAATTGATCAACTCGGTGACCCCATGATGGGGCTTTTAGGTCACCTGGGTCTCCCTTGATGTCCCAAGACTAGGGGCAAGGTCAGTTTTAGTTTTTAGGGCCAATTGGACCTCTTAGGTGAAGGTTTGACCAATATTGACCTAAAGTTGACTTGGCCAATTTGACCCACTTGATTGACCTAGCCTTGAGTCTGTTGCACAGTTATCTCTCTCTTAGGGTTAGGGAAGTGTTAATGAGCTTATCTTGAGGTAGTGAGTTCATGTGAGTGTGAATTGACCTAGGTTGACTTGTGCACCTTGGGCGTGCACATAACAATTTTCCTTAAGTTTGAACTGAGCTAGGGTCACACTAAGGCCCCATGCACCACTCAAACCCTAACCCTAACTTTTGAGGATCTAGAAGTGTAGGGGATGTTACAAATTTCAATAAACAAAACAAAAATTTTGTCCTCGAAATTCAAGCTCGGGTCTAGGGGTTTCACAAGTGAAGAAAAAATTGAGTTGTAGGAGATTTAGTTTATACCTAGGGTGAAGAACTCCGGGTCTTTCTTTTGCATGAGGTCCAAGGGCTCCCACGTGTACTCCTGTCCATGATTGGAACACAACACCTTGACCAAAGGGACGCTTTTCTTCCGCAAAACTCAGACTGTTGTATCGTCTATCCGAATTGGCTGCAATCGAATTGACCGATCAGATGCTGAAAGTTATTAATTCAAGCTTAGCTAGTCACCTAGACGGGGGGGGGGGGGGGGGGGGGGGGGGTAATGGGTTTTTGAAATTTCTAAGTCTTTTTGTTGTTTTCTTACTAAGTGTTTAGCTTTCTTCAACTTTCTTCCTAAGGTGATCTTAGAGCTTGTCCTTAGTACCCGCAATATAAAAGAAGAACAAATAACACAACAAAGCATACAAATATTTATAGTGGTTCCCCAATTGGGTACATCCACTTTCCCTCACACCTTTCTAACTTATATTAAACAAGGCCCAAACTCCTCCAAAATGCTCCTCAAAGCTTACACCTTAGGCCCTCAGCCTTACACTGAGGTTCTCTTCAGAACCCTACCTCAGAAGCACAAAGGTTCCTACCTCAGAGCTCTATAATGCTCCTACAACTTAGTGGTCCTCAAACCACCAACCTCAGCCTTATCTCTAAGGCCAACAGCTTAGGCTTTTTAGCCCTACAACTTCAGGCACAAGGCCCAACTCTCAGAGTGCTGCATCACTCCTACAACTTAGTACCCTTCTAGGTACCTACCTCAGTGCCCTTCTAGAAACCTATAGCTTAGTGACACACTTGTCACCTACCTCAGGCCAAAAGGCCATGCACCCAGTCTCCTCCAAGACCTACAACTCAGTGACACACTTGTCACCTACAGCTTAGTGACTCAACAGTCACCTACCTCGGGCACTAGGCCCTACTATTCAGACTGGGAGGACAGCCCTAGTCTCAGATCCACACTCGGATCCTACCTCAGTACCCCTGCAGGGCACCTACCTCAATGACTAATTAGTCACCTACAACTTAGGAACAAAAGGCCCTATAGCTCAGACTCAGACAACCTGAATACTACAGGAAATTAATCAGGACTTAAAACACTGACTCAAAGATAAATCTCAAAGTCTACCTTGCTGGACTGAGCAGGTATCAGTCCAGCTCTCTTATTGTAGAAGGAATTAGTTGTCTTCTACAGCTAACCACTTCTCTGCTGCACTGAAGAACAACTATGTGTTGTTGAAGGCTGACGACCCTTCATACAGCTATCTCTTCTTACTGATTGGATGAATCAGCTAACTTGTTCTGCATAGAACAAACTTGCTGAATTGGTAAAAGCTTCAGCTATCTTTTCTTTGACTGTTGGCTTGCACTGAAGGACTTGGATTTCATGCTCGTCGGAGAAGATGATGTCCAGCCACCTTTATTTTCCGTAAAACCTAATCCCATGTCTTCTTGATTCAATTTTTCCTTTTTATATCTGTTGATTTGAATCAATGATTCTATTTGAGCGTGGGCCCAACCAAATATGGTGAGCGACACCTCCCTCAAAAGAAGACAAACAGTAGCTTCCGGCGCTACTGTAGCTTTACTGCAATGACATGAAATACTTTGGCTTGTTGACTTTTGGTGACATCAGCAGTGGTCAACACTTTCTGGACTTAGAAAAATTTCAGAACTCATTAAGCGTTGAGTGATGTTCAATCACTCAACGCGCACTGACTTGGCTCTTCATTAGAAGCGTTGAGTGAGCCTGCTTCACTCAACGCTTCTAGTCTTAGTGAATTTCTGCTGGCTTTATCTCAGCGGTTCCTTCTCAACTGTCTCAGCGGTTTCTTCTCAACAGTTTCAACACTTTCTTCTTCACAGCTGAGATTATCTCCTGTCTCAGAAGTTGTGTTGAGACCAACACTTCTCTCAACGCTTTGTATTGAGCTTCTCAGCTGTCTCAGCGGTTATGCTGTGACCTTCTTCTCAGCTGTCTCAGCTGTCTCGATGTTTTTGCCTAAGTCAAATTATCTAACTTCTAGCTTAATCTTTTTGTTCACCCGTCCAAACAAGGACAACCTGCATGCATAAACTTAAGCACACATCAAATACATTATGCCTCTTAACATGATTGGTGAAGCCTCTTCAAATCCTGAGGAATATTGGAGGGCACAATTCTTAACAATCTCCCCCTATTTGAAGAAGGCAGAACACCCAATCATGCTAAGGTGCATCAACACAAAAAGTATCATGATAGGCCTATTGAGACATTATCATGACAACTAGCCATCCCAGTATAGGAACTCCCCCTAGATGAGATGACTTAACACTATGATTGATTAACCAATAGTACTTGTAAATTATCAATCATTAACAATGTAACAGTATGATTAACAACAAAAGCTTTATTAATCATTAACACGGTAAACATTATGATTAAGATACACCCAATCATTAACTAATTTAGAGAGCCTTAGGCAAACAACAATAGACAAAACTTGTGATTATAAGATATCTATGAAAGAACTGCATATTCATTAATCACATATATATAAATTAAGAATTCATTCACATTTATCACAATAATATAGTCAGGGCCAACTCATATTAATTTCATTGATAGAGATTTGATACTGTTATACCATTGATTTTCATTACAAGGCATTGATTAAATATTTAAAGAGCCCTAAGTCTTGTAGACACATATCTGTTGTACTTTGATGAACTTGAATCAGCATCCTTGGTAGCAGCAATATCAGTCTTCTTCAAGTTTTTAGCATGGTTCTCCTACCATTTGAAGTAAAGGAATGGCTTTGGAATATATCTGGGAGGCATTTTCTTAGGGTTGCACTTCCTTACCAAATTTTCTTTGAATACTCTTTCACTTAGGGAATTTCTTTCCAAATGCTTTATCCATTCCTCAAAAGGATATACACTATAAAAATTCTTTAAGATTTGTCCATGGCTTACCCAAGCATTGATAATGATGGATTCAGAGGAATCACTTAGCTATTCATGATCTGGATCATCTCTGTTCTCAGTTCTCCTCTTTGCCATGAACTCTTCAGCCATCTGAGTTCCTTCCTTCTTTCTTCTGGCAGCAAGTTGTGCATCCTGTGCAATTCTAGCTTGTGTTGGGAAGTTTAGGTCCTCTGGCCTCTTTTTATCTAGGAGGGGCAGGTGCAGTGCCACCTTGGTGCCTTGAATTACATTGAAGGCTTGATCTTCAATAAGTGTTGTTCTCTTAGCACGACTCTCCCCCTTTTCGCGTTCTTCAGAGATGGTCATTTGCAGTAGGGTGGTGTTGGCTTCATTTTTGCTTGATATAGATTGAAATATTTTCTCATTGTCAACGAGCAGCTCATTTTTCAGAAGTATTGCCTCCTTTAGAGCGTGGATAACAACATTGGTGACATGCTGATTTACATGATCTGCTGCACCCCCGATCACCTCATCAGTTGCACTCACATAATTCTTGACATATCTTATTTCATCTGCAGAGATTTTTTGGCTTGTTTCCAAAGATTTCATGAGGGTGGTCAGCTTTATGCCAGCAGTTCCAGCCATATCAAACCAGGTGGTGACTTGTTTGTTTAAGTGAGAGGTTTCTTCTTTACTTTTCTTGACTTTAGTTAATATTTCATTGCTTAGCTTGTCAACTGATTGATCAACATACTCCTTAAGGGTTGTGGTCTGAGCATCCAATAGTGCTTTGATATGGTTTAGGAATAACTTATTAGAGATTTGGGTATTGGGTGGTTGGCTTAATGAAGGAGGGACAACTTCCTGAGCAGGGACCTGTGAAGACTCCCCCTCAACTACAGCACCTATAGATGGAAATATTTCCTTAGCTAAAGCTGTATAAGCACTAGTAATTAAGAGGGTATGAGTATTACCTGTAGTAGGTGCAGACTCAACCATTTTGTTGACAACTTGATCCAAAGTTGTCAAATCCATCTGATTATGTTCCCCCTCAGACTGAGCATCCTTCTCTGGGCTTAACCCATCAAGATAAGTATCTAATGCCTCAGGAGGCTCACGGTTATCTTCTGAAGCAGGGATATCTTCAACTGCAGCTACATCATCAACATTAGCCATATCTGCCTCATCTTCTGTAGTAATCTTTGAAACTTATCCTGACCTAGGACATGCATGGATTATGTCAACATACACAACATTATCCTGGAGTTGAATGTTTGCTGAGGAGAGACTCAGGGATATGTCTTTCTGCAGACCAACATCAGCAAGGGGAGAGGTTCCTAGCTCAGGTTCAGAGCAAGATGAACTATCCACTTTAGCAACTTGCTTTCCCTTATCCCATGAGGAGTCCTTTGTTGTTGAAGGTTGGCTCTTGGGTAGGATCTAGTGAATCTATCCAATGTCATTATATACATCCTTTTCAGGTAGTGAATCTTCACTCCATGCTCCTGCTTGAATGTATCAAGGTAGGTGTTCACTAGGCACAAAGAAAGAATTCTGCCCATGTTTGGAGTGTGTAGATAGTCTACTATTCTCTGGTAGATGAGAGAAGACCAAGAGGTATTCCTATTGAAGATTATCCTCATCATGACATCAGACATTGACCTGGAGATTGTGTCATGTGATCCAGGTTTGCAGATAAGAGCTTTCCCTACAATATCTGCCAGTAGTGTACCTCTCTGATTGAAGAATTTCCTCTTAAGAGACCCAGGTTTGGCATCACTGTATCCACACCACATGAGAGCTCTGTCTTTGTCCTTGATGGTGGGTTCTTCTTCCTCACTAGGGTTGATGGAGGGTAGACGAAGGGCTTTGCCTAGTCTCTTAGGATTTACCTTAATCTTGATGTCCTCAATTTTATACATAAGTGTGTTTTGAGAAGAAGACACCTTAACATAGGAGAAGAATTATACTACCTCTTCTCTAAGAATGGTGGAGGGTTCAAATAGGGTGTATTCCAATCCTAAGGAGTCAATCATCCTTATGACTTCTCTAACCTCAGAAGTGACATGAATGAATCCATTTCTGACTATTTCATAGCCATCCTGGAGCTCCTTTGAGATCTTCGACGCCATTGAAGCAGTGCAGCGAGACGCTGAGAAGGGTTTTGTCCCGATGGTAGGAGTTAGGGATTTTTAGAATAGTGAGGTTTTTTGTTTAATGTCGCCCTTGTATATATATTGAAAATGTTTAATTACTTTCTCGTAAGATTAAGTGATTAATCATGTTAGATAAAGATTGTACTTTAGGCTTTGAAGCTTATTCCTCGCTTCTTGTTATGAAACAGTGCACCCAACTCTGAACTCAGTTCGACGAATTCTGAACTGAGTTCGATGAATTCAGAACTGAGTTCGACGAACAATGAGCTCAGCTTGACGAACTCTAAACTCAGTTAAACGAATTTGGACTTGGCCAAATTTCTCAAACTCTGAGCTTAGTTTGACGAACGATTAGCTCAGCTCGCCGAACGCTGAACTCAGTTCGACTAATTCTGAACTGAGTTCGATGAACTCAGATTCTTGTTGTATGGCAAATTCCTGCCTTTCCAGCAACTTCACTTTGTGACCACATGTCATATCACTGTTTCGATGCAACACCATTATCCAAACATTTTATTAATTTTGAGTAGAGTGAAGACCTATTATGCTAATAAGATAGTTTTTATTAGCAGACTTATTATGCACTGGTTTACAGGTTATTTGAGCTAGAAAAAAAATCTTCAAAATTTAATAGTGTAGATAATCTGATAAATAAGTAAATCACTGTTCTCCAACTGATGTGCTTGATTAGTTTTAACTTAAGCACATCTAACTTATTCATGAATTTGCAAACTTAGTCTCTATACAAGAGAGAGATAGACTTACCTTGAGGCATGCTGCCTCTAGCTTTTGAGGATTACACACTTAACAGCCTCAACCTTTGTTTGTTGCTTCACATGGAGAATATTCCTTGAGCAATCATACTGTCCCAAACATTTGCCTGGAACATCCATTGTCCAAATACCAAGTCTTATCTAGACATGTATTTGGACTAACGTGCAAAAAAATTCATTTACCCTTAGGCACCCAATAATTATTGGGTCCTAGGTTCACATTAGCCTAAAAATAAGCTTGCCTTCATGCAGTATTCCTGACAGGTTGACAACCTCTGGACACTAAAGGATTGTAACAGCAATCTACAACATAGTAGCCCACTTTGCCACAGCACCAGCACTCATGGATAATATATCTCATTTTCTATTTAGGAGCAGCATTTGGCTGGACTGCTCCCTGAACAGTGGGAAGATGTGCTCCTGTATATCTTTGATTTCTTTCAGCAGCAATATGACTGAAGGTAAGTCTTTCAGTTGACTATTTTGGTCTTTTCTGAGAGCCACCAGCTACATGTCTCTTTTCAAATAACATGCATCTGATAGCATCAGACATTGCCATTCCACCCTTGCCAGAAGACTCACCCTAAGTCACTACTTTTGCTGGATGACTCAGATTTCCCGCAGCAGCAATATCCTTGAGTTTTGGGGTTGGGGAACCAAAAATAAATGGTCCAGGATGGGTCATTTGAATTTTCTCATGGGCAGCCTTAAGGGCCCTCACATGGCTGTATCTTCCACCTTGGCAATGGCTACATTGCTCCATACCAGTGGATCTGCCATTCTCCCAGTGACCATAACAGCTTTCATGGTCATACCTGTTAGAAGACAACAAAACTTTCTGAAAAGAAATTGGATGCAATGAGGCTAGAGGCACAACTGGTGGCTTCTCCTTTCCCTTTCCTTTTGAATTGGGAGGTCTAGTAGGTCCCTTAAATCCTAACCCTTTCTTACCCTCTTGGGTAAATGTTGAGGCCAAAAACTGGCCTTAATGAGAGTTCGGACCTTAGGGTGTAGCTGACACCTATTTCTCCCAAACCTTGACCAAAACTAGCTACAAAGAATTGGAAACTGACCCTAAACCTCAGCTGGGAGGTCCCTCCACTAACCCGAAAGCTCTCTGAGCACTTTCCCTCCAAAGCCAATTGCTGGGCTAGGAGTACCTCAGAAAGCTCTAAAAGGCAGAAATGAGAGTATGTGGCAATCTGCCTTCTGAGGTATCTTGTGGGTCTATTTATAGATACTTAATATCTGATCTGCAAAAAGTGTACTTCTGCTACCCTAAAATTACTAAAATGCCCGTGGGCTGGCCTGCCAAGAGCCAAACTCTGCTGTTTTGAGGAGCTAGATGCAGACCAAGGGTGTTTAGGTAATTCCAGGTCTGGGTCCCATCTGGCAGAAGCTCTTCTCAGTGAGCTCTGCGGGAACCCTGCTTACTCTAAGTGCGAGCCTTCCCGCCTATCTCGGGCGGGAACCAAAAGACTAAAAGGACATTGAATGGAGAGGCATCACTTAACTCCGAGGACCGATAGGCTTCCGCCATCTTGAGGCGCGAGCCCCTGCACCTGCCCAAGGCGGGAGCCTTCCCGCCCGCCCTGGTTCCACGATGGACTAAACCTAAAATCTGTAAGACGAACAAAGCCCTAAGTCGAAGGCTCAGCTCGATGAGTTTGCGTTCGACAAATTACATTCTCAGCTCGACAAATTGAGTTCGACGGACTGGCGTTCGACGAATTATCGCTCGATGAATTGACATTCAACGAATGACGTTACTCAACCCCTGGGCGAGAGCCTTCCCTCCCACCTGCGGCGAGAGCCCTCCACCCCCCCCCCCCCTCTTTCTTATTTGATCCAATTATAAGCCCAAAGCCAGCCCCATCTGGGTCCTTGGGGCATCTTGGTCCCACCCAGTGAATATGAGGTTGTACACAATCGCCGCACTTTGCGAGCTAGCCTTGCGCTCGGAAAGATACGTCCAACCCCAAATATTCGGTGGGTACATGCTGACCTGCCCGGGAATCTTTCTGCAGGCCCCACCTTCATCCTATAAATACACCGCTGAGTTTGTCTCCCAGGCCATATCTGCTGTCATTACTCTCTGCTTAATCCCCTACAATGCCATGAAAATGAATGCCAAAAACGTTAAAAAGCCGCTCTCGGAAGTGATTCAGGCCCGCCTCGCCGCGGCCCAGGCAAGGGCTCGCACTAACTGCTCCAAGGTTTCCCCATGGCTGATGGGAAAGAGGCTCGCTGGCGAGAAGGTAGTGGGCGAGAAGTCAGCTGGCGAGAAGCCAACCGGCGAGAAACCAGCCGGAAAGAGCTCCCGCCCAAAAAAGAAGAAAAGTGCCAAGTCAGTCAGGCGAGACCTGTTGAAGGAGAACCGAGTCTCGCCTACCCCAACTCCTAACCATGACGAGATCCCTTCTTCTCTGCCGGAGGTACTTTTCTCTCCTTTCACCCATCATGTTAGCGCGAAATGTTAAAGAGTTTGAATGTGGTTACGTACTGAAGTACCACTCTTCTCGCAGGGGACGGTGCCAAGAGATGTCGCCGAATTTCTACTGGCGGACACAGAGGCGACCCGCCTTCACAATAGGGGTCCACCGTCCGTTTCGGGGGCTGCTCCGACGGTCTCGGGGGCTGCCATACCCAATACCCCGACTGATCGCACCGATCTGGCGCCTGATCTCGCCATCCTTACCGGAGGGGTTATCTCCAAGCCAATCGCTACCGCGCCGGGATCTCAGCTTTCAGCGAGAGAGGGTGTCTCTGTTCCCCCCTCCCCGGGCGAGACCGAGACCATGGAGCGTAGGACATTTTGTCCGGGCTGGGGCAAGCCGCTCCATCTGCTCTTTGGAAAGAGTTCAAAGGGCCAGCCCTACTCTTCTCGCCAACCATCGGGGGAGGGTATTCATTGCTCTTCAGGTATGCGAGAGCCTCCCAACTTTTCTATCGTTCCCCTCTCTCTCTGAACAAAATCTATCCTCCAGATCCGAAGGAACAGGAGGTAGAAGGGGATGGATACGAAGAAGAAGACGGAGAAGGCTTGCCCCTCCCCTCTGCTGGAGAGATGGAGGACTTTCTTGAGGCCTCCGGAAGCGGCAAGGTGCGGAGGCAGAGGATTGCGGGAGTCCTGTCTAAGCTTACGTGGCAGCAACAGGCCAACTTCGCAACGGTGAAGAGAATTCATGAGTCGATGGAGTAGCGGCTGGCGATTATCGAGCGGGACCGCGCCTACCTCCTTAGCGGGGCGTAACCCCGGGACACGCTTTCTGTCGAAACCTCCCCCGAAAGACACGTCGCGCGGATTCGAGATCAGCTCCGCCTGGCCAACCAGGGGCTGACCACCCTGACGGCCTTCTTCGACCCTCGAGTCCCTCCGAGGTCTGCAGGCGAGAACTAGGTCATTGGCGGTGAGTGCCATATTGAGCCCTGTAGGGATAGCCTCTTCTTTACCCACCTCCTCAGCCTATCCTTTCCCATTTGTACCACTTGCGCCTTTCGGCAGTAGACAATTATTATAAGTAATATTTGTTATTATCATCATAATTATTTTTTTTCATTGCTGTTTGGGGACTGTCGCGCAGCGAGACCCCCTTTGTATCTGTGTCCTTCCCGCCTATTTTTTGCATGCTCTCTTTAATACTTTGCGAATTCCTGACACATACGCCTTGCTCAACACTTCTCGCTCGCTGCGACCGTTTGTCTTTTCCTTAGCCCTCCCTGGAGGTTCTCGCTTCATGCAGTTCCAAGGAGAGCTGACGAGGCTGGATGGTAATCGAGGAGTCAAGACGTCCAGATTTGCTGACCCGTTGACCGTTACCCCGCCGTGTTTTTTAAGAAAGAAATTCATAATTACCGTATCTTCTATAAATAGGTCAATCCACCTACCTCATTTACTTCCCAGCATTTTTTTCTTTCATTCCAAAACTTCAGCCCCTTCTCAACTACTTTCTCCTATCCTTGCGGCGCAAAGGCTCTCGCCTTCCCGACCTTTTTCTCCTCTCTTATTCCCTTCAAGATGCCAGGCGAGAGCGAAGGACGTTCCAAGTGCGCGGAGAACTTCCTGGACCACACCTTCCCGCCCTGCTGGCTCACACAGGCGGAATTCCTCACGATCACCCAGACCTTCATCTCGCCGGGGTTTATCGTGCGGAAGCCTGGGAGCGAAGACAGGGTGAACCTCGTGCCGGAAGGTGAGCTCTCCATCCCCTTAGAGCACTTCGAGGCGGGCTTCCCCCTCCCCCTCTGGCCTGAAGTGCGCCAGGCCTGTGCTATTATGAGGTAGTGCCGTCCCAGCTCAACCCTAACTCCATCGCCCTCTAGGTGGCTTTCGCCTGCTATATGCGGGCGGAAAGGATTGAGTTCAGTCAGCCGATCTTACGGAAGTTGTTCAACTTCCGAGACAAGGGAGGGTCAGTCTTCCTTTTTGTACAGTTGGTGAAGACGGCGGGTCTTGCCAACAAACATCATCACTTTGCGGAAAGGTTCATCTTCGTCTCAGGCCCCTTATGCAACATCCATCTCGCTCCCATTCAATATTACGACGCAACCTATAAGCCTCCCGTTCTCGGTGTGTGAGAGGGCGCCCTTGTCAAGTTCGTCTCTTCTTTCTTGAAGTTCTCATACTTGGAGATGAGAGTTGATCTTCTATCATTTCTTTCATCAGCTGAGCCAGCAAGCATCTGGTTTAGAGAGTCCCAGATTGCTTTTGCAGAAGTGCATTCAGCCACTTTTTGAAATATGTCATCTGACATAGTTTGTGCCAATATGTTCATGGCTATAGCATCTGCAATCTTTTGCCTTTTTTGTGCATCTGTCCACTCATGTGGTGGAACAACTTGAGTGCTTGATGTTGATGTTGATGTAGTAGCTGTTGGTTGAGGAGTACCTGTCAAAATAGAATTATAGATTTCCTCATCAATAGAATTCATATACAGCCTGATTCTTGCCTTCCAAATTGCAAATTTATTCAAATTGTAGACTGGAGTTATGGTGCTTGCATAGTCTTTGTTCTGTGCCATGCTGTGTAATAAATAAAAATAAGATTAGTTCTAACAAAGGATCTTTTGGTTCAAGGGTTAGCTTGTACAACCAAAAGAACTGGCTCTGATACCAATTGAAAGATGGGGGTTAGACCTGATTACTCTAGAGAGGGGTGAATACAGTATGTTGAAATCTTTTTAGCTGTTTGAGAAACTATCAGAGTAAAGATGGTACCAGTAGTAGTAATAGATAAAAAGAAGATGATCTAAACAAAACAACCACAACACAGCAACCTAGTCTATCACAGCCATAGCAAGAACAATAAGAAAAGAGCAACCAAACAACACAAGAAATTTTATAGTGGTTCCCCAATCTGGGTACATCCACTCTTTTACCACCCTAGTAGGAATCCACTAGCAGGTTTTGATCTGGTGACTTCCACCTTTGAGCTTTTGATCAGGTGCCCAAAAACCAAATAAACTTTTGAAGGGAGTTAATAAACCCTTTATACTTGAGGGGGGGGGAGATTGATGGTGTCTTCTCTTTCTCAAACAACTGATAAGACAAGTGGATTGTTGTTGTCAAGGCTTCTCCATAAATCACTTAAAGCCTTGCACAGGGTGTAGTTGGTCTTCATCCTTGATTTTTGATGATCCAGGAACTTCTGACTGATAGGGATTAGTTGTCCTTGAAAGCTCCTGGAGTGGAAGTTGAAGAAGACTCTTAATTTGTATTTGTTGTTTTTCTTCTTCTTTAGTATGGTCAAGGAGAAAACAAAATATTTTATGTACAGAGAAGAAGGATATGATCTTGAGTATGTTTCTGTAAGTCTTCTCTGTGTATCTTGTTGTTCTCTATTCTCTGAAAAAGAAAATCTCTTTTATATTATCAGTCGAATTCTCCTTTGAATTTTGAATTCCATTGTATTGAATGCTGATTGCCTGGAGAATGTAATACGGCTGGAGAATATTTCTTTAATGTGTTTCCCCAACTGTCCCAATAAATTAGGCAAGTAATTAACCTAATGAAGACCATAATTAATGCAGCCAAGTAACAACTATATTCAGAGAATATATGCATTAATTACTCAGGAATTATTGCTAAATAATATGGAATAAGGATAGAGATTAAGGGAAATTCTAACTCTGGAACTGCAACAGAAATCGTCGACCATAGAAAAGATTTCATCGACTAGAGATCAAAGTTCGTCTACCAGAGAAATCTTGTTCGTCAACCAGAGAAAACTTGTTCGTCAACCTGAGATCCAAGTTCGTCGACCAGAGCTCAGCGAACTGCATTCTGTGAATAACTTGTCAATTCTGTGGTCCAAGTTCGTCGAGCTGAGATTTTGTCTTCGACGAGCTGAGTTCAGAGGCAATATTCTGTGTTGAAGTTGAAATCCAGACTTTGTCGACCTGAGCTACAATATCATTGAGCTCAACTCAGAGAATTAACTCTGAGTTCGTCGAGCGGAGCACGATTATCGTCGAGCTGAGTTCGACGAACGGTGAACTCACTTTTTGAGCTTGATTTTCTTCTAAGTCTTGAGTCTTCTGCTGGCTGGTCCATGTATGGTTGAACCTAAATACTTAGCCTAAACTCTAAGACACAAAACACATGAACCTAGGTATACATTATGGGTCAAACATCCTAGTTAGTGAACCTAGCCCAAATTCAACTAGGGATCCAACAATTATATTATATATTTTTGCTGATTATAGCACTGTTGAGATCTCATGCCTAATCATATTCATGATTTTCTTGTTCTTGATTATTACTATATGACCATGTATTTGATGTCCCCTTCCTCCGGTGTGACCTGGATTCCCTCCAACCGGTACCCCCCGACGAAGGTACTTTTTCGAACTTGGCTTGTAACCTTTCGTTTTGAGAGATAGGGCTAATCAACTATGGGACTCGCAGGTGAGCGAGACATTCCTCTCCCTCAAATTTTCGACGAAACCAGGGCACTCATTGACCCCTTGGCTCTGGCAAGTCCGCCGCAGCCGCTTGCCGGGAGGAGCCGGGACCCTCTTCTGCGCCAAGCGCCTCGAAGCGGAAACCGAGCTCCCACTCAGCCCCTCTCAAAAAATCAAAGCTGTCGACAACGGAGAAGGGTAAATCCATCATACCAGATTCCGCCGAGATCCCTGCCGAGACACCTTTAGTTGTCGGCGAGGCAGATGTCGTATGGTCTCCCGCAAAGCCCCCGTCGCGACCTCTCGCAAGCCGGTGCCGAAAGGGCACCAAAACTTCGGCTTTGGCGAGAGGAATAAGTATGCGGAGGGCCAGCCCTTCATCCAGTGGGATCATGCCACCAACCGTATCGTGCTTTCCACACTTCTCCCTTCCTGGAGGGAGCGGGACTCAAGCTCCGGCTATGCCTTCGCACTGGGCTACGACCTTTACGGTCGGGAGGATGCCGACACGTTCGACCAGACGACAATCAGGGACCTCGTCCTTGACGTCGCCCAGGCCCAGCTTCTTGCTGTACAGCTCTCGCATATTGCTGGGCGCCGCACCTTCACCATCGAGTGCAACCTTGCCGACATGCTCAGGGCGAGGGATGCCGCAGCGGTGGAAGCGGCCACCCTGAAGGCCGACCTGGCTGACACCCAACAACTTCTCTCCACTCTCCCGGTCGCTGAGGTAAGCGGGACCCTCCAACATTTCTCGTGCTCTTAGTATTTATATACATATATGCTTTTCGCTTAAACGGACCGTCTCGCAGGATTCCGCGGAAGTCGAGCTGTCTCGCGCGAGAGTGGCCAACATCGAGTGCGAGAACCAGCTGCTGCAGGCTGAGGTGAATCTCCTGGAGGATACCCTGGCCCTGGCCCAGGCCCGGCCGTCGCGGGAGGAGATAGTCGAGCGCCGCCACTACTCCGCATACGAAATCGATGTGATCGTTCAGGAGAACGTGCAAGCCACCGCCATGATGGTGATCGAGGTGCTGCGGGAGTCGGCGCTTTTGAACGAAGGAGGCGAGACCTTCACGACACGAGTGATCCTGCCCTGGTTGTTCGAGCCCATCCCCAAACCTGCGGCAGAGGACGACTCTCCGACCAATGATGTGGCGGAGCTTGTCCTGAACATGGAAAGCGGCGGCAGCTCACCTGGCGAGTCCTCCGGCTACACCCCCAGTGGAACCTCTAGTAGAACCTCCAGCGTAACCTCCGGCGAGCCGGTTCAATAGCCTCCATATCTCCTGCTTTGTTTATTGTAACCTTGCTTTGATTTTTGTACATTCATTTTTGTGAACTTATCCATTGTGACTTTTGTAAGGGGTGAGATTCCCCCACTGATACTAGCTCCTTTTATATTGTGTTGAAAAATCTACTTTGTAGTTGGAATGTTTATTACCTTTGCGCCAACCCTAGGCTCTTAGGATCTTAGGTGATGACCGCCACCTTTTCAGAGAGTTGGCCAAGTAAAACTTGCCAGAAGGGGCCTGCCGAGAGCCTTGCCAAAAGGGCCGTGCCAGGAACCCCTGCTGAGAGGTTCTTGCCGGGATCCCCGGCGAGATGGCTGTGGCGAAAGCCCTGCCAAGAGCCTAGCCAAGAGCCCTGTCGGGAGGGTTATGCCAAGAGCCCTGCTGAGAGCCTAACCAAGAGCCCTGCCCGGAGGGTTATACCGAGTGCCCTCCCAAGAGGGATCTGAGTCATCCCAACCCTGCTTAGGACTGGAGTTAGCCGTTTGTAAACCTGTTAACAAGAGCTTCGTGACTCTATCATGATTTCAATAGCCCTGTCTACTTAGTGTGAACCTGGTTATCAGGTCCACCTGGGACCACTTAGACAAAAATACCCTATTTCCTTCTTCCCCCCAAGTGAAAACAGGACATTGTCAGCTAGTGAGAGCCTGACAGCGTGTCTACTCGGGGTCTTGCTTAGTTTCTTAGTTCTTTCTTCAACCTCTCATCCTTTTCCCCAGGTATGCCTACAGTCATGCCCAGCTAATGAGAGCCTAGACAGCAAGTCTACCCGGGGCCGAGCGTACCTTCCAGCCCTGCCAGCTAGGATAGTCTGTGTAGCGGAATCACCACTCGAGGTATTCTTTTACCCCCCAGGCGAGCCTACGACCCTGCCAGGTAGTGAGAGTCTGGCAGTGGGTCTAACCGGGGTCGAGTGCGCCTTCCAGACCTGCTAGCTAGTGGGAGCCTGAGTAGCGGGATCATATCGGGGTCTTGCTTAGTTTCTCTGTTCTTTCTTCAAACTCTCATCCTTTCCCCCCAGGTGTTCCTACAGCCCTGCCCAGCTAATGAGAGCCTGGACAGCGAGTCTTCCCGGGGCCGAGCGTGCCTTCCAGCCCTGCCAGCTAGGAGAGTCTGCGCAGCAGAATCTGATGCTTAAGATCACAGCAGTGAACCGGTCGCACAAGTAATATAAAATGGGGGTTTTCCCAAGTATCGATCTCTCAAGGAACACAGTAAGGTGGAGTTAATTTCGAGGAGGACTTGAGATTGAAGTCCTTAGGGTCGGCGGTAATGATGGGGGCTTTGATGTTGCGATAAAAAGAAAGTAAAAATCTAACAACTACTCCTATGCAACGCCGCTATGCGATGCTTCGCCAGGCGGGATGGAAGACTAGTCGTGCCGCTATGCACCGAATCACTAGGCGGATGGACGAGAAGGCTAGCGGATGAGGTGGTTAGAACGGCAGAATGAGGGTCGTGAACACCTCTTCGCTACGCACGCCACTAGCAATTTCTAGTGCGACAAGGGTGGATGGTGGTGGATGGAATATGGCGCAACTCGAGCAACTTAAGCAGTAAAATGAAATAGGAATCACATAGACATGATACACATAACATATACAATCAAAGTGCACTTCATCAATATAAATAGATTTAAACACCAATATTCAACAATAAAGCAAGAACAAGTCAAGAGATCGACCGAATCCGAAGTCTTGCTGAGGATTCACGGTTGGAATCATCGGGTTGTCATTCCGCGTCCAAGCTCGGTCCTCAACTGCGTCCGGGGTAGAGTAGGGTTGTCACCACCTTCCAATGGCCCGTCTTTTTCATCTCACGATAGCGGACGAAGTTTGCTAGCTTTTCTTTGCTTAATGGTTATGGCGACAAACCCTACTTGAAGCTCAGGGATGAAGGAGAAGGCCGAGAGGAAGCTCCGGCTTGGATTTGGCGGTGAAAGCTTGCCCGGAGCACCTCCCTAGGGTGGAAGATGAAGGGGAACGGCGGAGAATGCGGAAAACGACGGAGAAATGTCGAGCTCCGGATCATCTTTTCTATTAGGGCGAGACCTGCACTATTTATACAAAGCAGAAATGAACAATGCGCACGATCACAGGAGCACGACCAGTGGTCGTGCGCACTATGTCTGGTGCTCGTGCGCACTGGCATGGAAGATCAGGTAGAAGAATTGGGATAACGCGCACGAGTAGTGGAGCACGACCAGTGGTCGTGCGCACTAAGTCCAATGGTCGTGCGATTACCCCAGACAGGACTCCAGAAAAGAGGAATCAATGCACACGATCAGTGGCGCACGACCGGTGGTCGTGAGCATTATGTCCAGTGGTCGTGCGCTTACCCCAGGATGATTCAGGAAAACGAAGAGTAGTGCGCACGATCAGTGGCGCACGACCAGTGGTCGTGCGCATTAGATCCCATGATTGTGTGCAGTATTCCTGTTTCACAACCATCCCGGAACACGCACATGACCCCTGTACCGAAAGAAAAAACCAATCACTGATATGTGCAGACATTTCAGGCAATAACAAAAAGGAGAATAGACTATAAAAATAACAAAATACACAACCACAGGCATAAATGTGCACTTCTTATGGAAATAATGATTAGATGAAATAGGAACGATAAAGAACTAAAAGTGAAGTGCAAACACGTGAAAACTAACCCAGATGAGTCCGAAAATAGGTATATAAAGTGGACTCATCACACCCCCAGACTTAACTGTTTGCACGTCCCGAGCAAACAAAATCTAAGCAGATAGGAAAAATGATTTAGCTAACAAGGAAATTGAAAAACAAAGTACCATGCGAAGTCGCATGCTCGCTTGCGTAAAAATACAATAGAGAAAATTTCTAAGTATGCAGAATAGTTTATATTTTTCACAATGCGTATCAAAATTTTATTATTACTCAAAAATGGAATCACGGTGAATCATTCGGTCACGCGTAGGGAGAAAGTAGACTAATCGTTAGACGAGCATTGCCAAAGATCGGGGATCGGTATAACCTCCAAAGGAATCCACCAATGTCGGTGAACATATGCTTGCCCTTCCGCATTCTCTCTACGGTACTGGTTTGGGTTCACACACGAATCAGTAGGACTTTAGGTGAAGAGATGGGGCTAGGGTTTCGGTGAGGTAAACAAAGATAAACAAGAAGGCTATGCACCTAACCCAAATGAGCTATCAAAGAAAGAATCCATCAGCTAACCAAAATATATGCGGGTACATCACACCCCCAGACTTAACTTTTAACATATGGGTGTGTGCACCGCCTACTCCAAAAATACTCACATCTCAAATAGGATTTTCAATTGTACTTTTACTTTTCACTTTTTCACAATTAACATCATTTTTTTAAACTTTTCTTTTTCTTTTTCAAATTACTTATCTTTTAACAATTTCAGCAAATAGAAGCTTTGGAGCACATCCACATATTCACATGTAACAGCACCACATCAACACCCCAGCATGAAAAATGTAAAACTCCAAAGCTCAACTTGGGAGTGCGACTAGGATTGACTTTGAGGCTTTGGTGAAATAAAGGTGGAGCTGAATCAAAAGAAGGGTAGGCACAATGGGGCTAGCGAGGATATGAAGTTAGGAACGGTACAAAGCTCAACCGGGCCAAAATGATGGCCTACATCACGCTCATGCGAGTGAACTAACCTATACCCATGCTTCAAGAATAGCTTGGGGCAAGTTCTTAGCCAACGAGAAAGACTATCCATCCTCCCGACTCGAGCAATACGAACCTAACGACCGTCTACACACATCCCTAAGCTACCGTCGGATTCACACCAGATTCACCAATTTTTGAGTAGAATAAAAAGTATTTACGCAATTAGAAAAATATAAAACTAAAAGCATACAAAAAAATTAAATCTACTCGAATTTCTACACGAGACGAGAGCAGTTGACTAGGAGCACAGCAAGGTCAACATTTTACTCTGTCTCACAATCCTAAGCCAGCACCATAATTTTCCCAAATCTAACGAAGAAATGAGTTTAACTCGCGACACGCAAAAAGCTAAGCACAAGCTCATGTGGGTGCAGTGGCGTGCAGTGCAATGAACTAATCAAAATAAAACTATAAAAGCTTATAGTATGCACATGAGATGTGCACGTGCAAAAAGTAACAAAACTGGCTCTCCCCCAGACTTAAACTAAACTACACAGCATATGATAGAGAAATTAAAATCATACAGAGCTAAGGAAAGAGGTTACCCAATGCTCATCCAGTGAGCATACCAGAAGACGCGTGTAAACCTGAAGCAGGTCTGCCATACGAAGAATCACAACCCCGCCAATGCAATTTGCTATGAATACCTGCAGGGGTGAGCTCCGCAAAAACAAAACAAAAATATACAGACTACAAAGAAATACTAAAACAAACTAGGCATGAAAAATAAAATGCAGAAAATGGAAGATAAGTACTGGGGTTATTGTCCTCCCAGCACGACTTATTCAGCTACGAAAAGGATCTAGCTAATGGGCCTATGAAAAGAAAAATGCACAGGTAATTATTCCAATATCCGTTTCGGTAACGGGTACTAATACGGTGATAGAACAGTTACCCCTCTGCCTAAATAATCATACCTGCTCCTCGCAGGCAGAGGAAATAGGAAGTAGAATGAGGAGGAGGCCTGGTCCTCACTCATCTTATCACAAAAAGTATCCTCGCCTAGCAAGGCATTGTCAACCATATGTGTGCAGGGTGTGATGGCAACGGCAAGAACACCAGGCTCATCTTCATCCCAGCATACCCGTGGAGACTCAGCCTGCACAGGCTCAGATAGAGAAGGGGGATCAAGAAATAAAGGAGATGAAGAACTAAAATAATCAGAAAATGGGAGAGTGATCCCGGTGTCACTCTCAGCAGGATCCAAGCATAGATCACTGTCGGTGTCATATGAGTCGTACCGAGGGGGATCCAAGAACTCGAGGTCCGCGGTGGTAAGAGGAACAGCCTCATCCAATAAGGAGGTGCAAACCTCTGCATCGGAAAGAGGGTATTCCTCATCCCACCTGGGTGCGTAAAAGTGTTCCGAAGATCCACCTTCTCCGTCGGAGATAGAGGAATCATCATCCCACTTCGGCGCAACCTCGGGCACCGAATCATCCACAATCACGGCATCATCAACCGACTCACAAGAAAGAGGAATAGGACAATCAAAAATCATTCGCTGACGCCACCCCGTCGACGACCGGAACAATCTCATCGTCCCATACAGGAGCGTCCATGAGTTCCTGCTCCTCTTTTTGTTGGCTAACACCAGAGCGATCATCATCACTCATGGAAAGCTCGTAAAAAGGGATCGAGGGACCCATGAAAGAGCTGTATGCGGCCAGAGATTCTTCAGTAATCTCAACGAGTAAAGAATGAGCAGGGTGTGCTATGTTAGTGTATGGGCCAGACAACACCCTGGTAGGCCCATCCACAACAGTCTTCCGCGAACGGGAGGTTGTTATGGACACACCCTCAGAGGGAGAAGGCTTGCACAAACGAGGGCAATCCTTCAACATGTGGCCCACACCTTGACATAACAAACACCGAATGCAATGCTCGGCATTCACAACAGCAATGACATCGATGGATCAGCGCAAAGTGTCAAGGATACGGCACTCAGCATCAGGATCCATCACGAACAAAAATAATTGCTGAAAAAGTGCTACACAGCTAAAATGAAAATAGCACGGATCTGCTATCTAAATCAAAAATCAGAAAAGGGCAAAAGGAAATAAGCAAAATAAAAATTCTAATAACCAAAGCAAATAAATAAAAAAATGATATGCACAAATGGAAAAGAGCTTCAATCTATTATTTCCCTCTCCACAAACTCACACGACTGTGTTCCCCGGCAACGGCGCTAAAAACTTGATGCATAAGATCACGACAGTGAACTGGTCGCATAAGTAATATAAAATGGTGGTTTTCCTAAGTATCGATCTCTCAAGAAACACAGTAAGGTGAAGTTAATTTCGAGGAGGACTGAGATTGAAGTCCTTAGGGTCGGCGGTAACGATGGGGGCTTTGATGTTGCGATAAAAAGAAAGTAAAAATCTAACAACTACTCCTATGCAACGCCGCTATGCGATGCTTCGCCAGACGGGATGGAAGACTAGTCGGGCTGCTATGCACCGAATCACTAGGCGGATGGACGAGAAGGCTAGCAGATGAGGTGGTTAGAACGGCGGAATGAGGGTCGTGAGCACCTCTTCGCTACGCACGCCACTAGCAATTGCTAGTGCGGCAAGGGTAGATGGTGGTGGATGGAATATGGCGCAACTCGAGCAACTTAAGCAGTAAAATGAAATAGGAATCACATAGACATGATACACATAACATATACAACCAAAGTGCACTTCATCAATATAAATAGATTTAAACACCAATATTCAACAATAAAGCAAGAACAAGTCAAGAGATCGACCGAATCCGAAGTCTTGCTGAGGATTCACGGTTGGAATCGTCGGGTTGTCATTCCGCGTCCAAGCTCGGTCCTCAACTGCGTCCGAGGTAGAGAATGGATGTGACCACCTTCCAATGGCCCGTCTTCTTCGTCTCACGATAGCGGACGAAGTTTGCTAGCTTTCCTTTGCTTGATGGCTATGGCGTCAAACCCTACTTGAAGCTCACGGATGAAGGAAAAGGCTGAGAGGAAGCTCCGGCTTGGATTTGGCGGTGAAAGCTTGCCCGGAGAACCTCCCTACGGTGGAAGATGAAGGGGAACGGCGTAGAAGGCGGAAAACGGCGGAGAAATGTCGAGCTCCGGATCCTCTTTTCTATTAGGGCAAGACCTGCACTATTTATACAAAGAAGAAATGAACAATGCGCACGATCACATGCGCACGACCAGTGGTCGTGCTCACTATGTCCGGTGCTCGTGCGCACTGGCATGGAAGATCAGGAAGAAGAACTGGGATAACGCGCACGAGTAGTGGCGCACGACCAGTGGTCGTGCGCACTAAGTACAATGGTCGTGCGATTACCCCAGACAGGACTCCAGAAAAGAGGAATCAATGCACACGATCAGTGGCGCACGACCGGTGGTCGTGCGCATTATGTCTAGTGGTCATGCGCTTACCCCAGACTGATTCTGGAAAATGAAGAGTAGTGCGCACGATCAGGGGCGCACGACTAGTGGTCGTGCACATTAGATCCCATGATCGTGCGCAATATTCCTGTTTCACAACCATCCCGGAACACGCACATGACCCCTGTACCGAAAGGAAAAACCAATCACTGATATGTGCAGACATTGCAGGCAATAACAAAAAGGAGAGCAGACTATAAAAATAACAAAATACACAACCACGAGCATAAATGTGCACTTCCTATGGAAATAATGATTAGATGAAATAGGAACGATAAAGAACTAAAAGTGAAGTGCAAACACGTGAAAACTTGCCCAAATGAGTCCGAAAATAGGTATATAAAGTGGACTCATCAGAATCACCACTCGAGGTATTCTCTTACCCCCAGGCGAGCCTACAGCCCTGCCAGCTAGTGACAGCCTGGCAGCGGGTCTACCCGGGGCCGAGTGCGCCTTCCAGACCTGTCAGCTAGTGGGAGCCTAAGCAGCGGGATCCTCTTGGGGTCTTGCTTAGTTTCTCAGTTCTTTCTTCAAACTCCCATCCTTTCCCCCCAGGTGTGTCTACAGCCCTGCCTAGCTAATGAGAACTTGGACATCGAGTCTACCCTGGGCCAAGCGTGCCTTCCAGCCCTGTAAGCTAGGAGAGTCTGCGCAGCGAAATCACCACTCGAGGTATTCTATTACCCCCCAGGAGAGCCTACGGCCCTGCTAGCTAATGAGAGCCTGACAGCATGTCTATCCGGGGCCGAGTGCGGCTTCTAGACCTGCCAGCTAATGGGTGCCTGAGTAGTGGGATCCTCTCGAGTTCTTACTTACTTTCTCAGTTCTTTCTTCAAACTCCCATCCTTTCCCCCCAGGTGTGCCTACAGCCTTACCTAGCTAATGAGAGCCTGGATAACGAGTCTACCCAGGGCCGAGCATGCCTTCCAGCCCTGTTAGCTAGGAGAGTCTGCGCAATGGAATCACCACTCGAGGTATTCCCTTACTCCCAGGTGAGCTTACGGCCCTGCCAGCTAGTGAGAGCCTGGAAGCGGGTCTACCCGGGGCCGAGTGCGCCTTCCAGACCCGCCAACTAGTGGGAGCCTGAGTAGCGTGATCGTCTCGGGGTATTTTTTAATTTCTCAGTTCTTTCTTCAAACTCACATCCTTCCCCTCCAGGTGTGCCTACAACCCTGCCAGCTAATGAGAGCCTGAACAGCGAGTCTACCCGGGGCCGAGCGTGCCTTCCAGCCCTGCCAGCTAGGAGAGTCTGCGCAATGGAATAACCACTCGTGGTATTCCCTTACCCCCCCCCCCAGTCGAGCCTACGACCCTGCCAGCTAGTGAGAGCCTTGCAGCGGGTCTACCCGGGGACGAGTACGCCTTCCAGACCTGCCAGCTAGTGGGAGCCTGAGAAGCGGGATCCTCTCGGGGTCTTGCAAACTGCCAACCTCCTTTTCTAATTCTTAAAAGAAACTAACCATGAAATATTTCATTGAATTTATTAAAAATAAGATTTACAACCTTGTTCCCCACTAAGGGTAGAAGCGCTTCAAGTCATCGTCACTCCATGCATGACTCATGGATACCCCTTCCACATTTTGGAGGTGGTATCCCCCTGACCGTAAGACACTTTCTACAATGTAGGGTCCTTCACAGTTCGGGTTGAGCTTACCAACGACCGCCGACCTTCCGGCGACATCGACCTTCCTCAAGCCCAGGTCCCCTTCCTTTAACTGCTTTATCCTCCCTCTGCTCCTTTGTACGTCAAGAACATCATTGGGTCACCACTAGCGATGCTTGCTTCTACATAGTGGTTGGTCTATTCTCTCTTCCTCGGAGCCCAACAGCCATAGATCATATGCCCAAAACGGTTATAGTTGTAATACTATATTTGGGATATGTCACTTCGGCCTCTTCCTCGGCCTCTTCCTCTTCCTCTTCCTTCATGCCTTCCTCCTTGAGGTTGCTCCGCCTCTCTTTGGTTGTATTGATTTCTTCCTTGATCTCTTCCTCCTCTTCTTCCTCTACCTCTTCCTCAGTAGCCCCGGCCTTGCTGGCCTCCTCTTCCAGAGCTCTCTCCAAAATTCAACTGAGTCTGTAGTGCTTTACCCAAGCCACTTGGCTCTTCTTCGTCTTGCAGCATGCGGTACTCATGAGCTTGTAGGGATACAACAAGCTCATCCACAGACATCTGGGTGAGATCCTTTGATTCTTCAATTGCCACCACAACGTGACATAACTTCTTTGACATAGACCACATGAGCTTCTCCATGAGGCTCACGTCATCTATCGTCTCTCCGTTGCGTTTCATCTCATTTGTGAGCGTCCACTGACGTGTCACATAATCCCCAACCTTCTCAGAACTCTGCATCGTCAACACTTCATACTCAGTTCGAAGGGACTGCAGCTTCACCTTCTTAGCCTTATCAACCCCTTGCATGGAGCGTTGCAACACCTCCCATGCCTCCTTCAAACTTCTCGTGTATGAGATTTTCTAAAACGTCGCCTCATCTACACCTTGATATAGCAAGAACAGAGGCTTCTTATCTTTCTTCTTTGACTCTCTCAATGCTGTCCTTTGCGCGTTAGTCAACGCAGCCTCTGCTTCTGCAGTAAGCTCCTCATAGCCATCCTCGACTATCTCCCAGAACTCCTTCGAGGTGAGTAACACCCTCATCTGGATACTCCAGTTACCAAAATTTGTCTTCGTCAACTTGGGGACTTGCCTCGGCATGGCACTTCCCATCTCCATCTCCATTTGTCACTAATTCTTCCTAGGGGGTCGAACCTTGATCTGATACCACTTGTTGGAAGCGTAGGTAGACATACACACGTACAAGCACCCGACACCCTCTTCTAAATCTGGCAAGATCTACTCTGGCGGGGGAACAACCCGGGCGAGATGCCTCCGGCGAGACGGTTTCCAGCAAGATGCCTCCGGCGAGACCTCCTTCTCTCACGACGAGATCGACCACTCGCGAGAGCTTCGGGGGAGACGGGCTGGCGAGATCACCACGGCGAGACGATCACACACTGCTCCTACTCGCTCCCTCTCCTGTACGCTGCTTCAGGTAGAGGTGGTGCTGTGGGAACGAATTCCGAAAAAACAAACAAAACAAATTCTTTGTAACACCACAAAATTTGAGAGAGGGTCGATTTGCGTTTCTGGCAGGGGGCACACGGCCCGGGACACGGGCGTGTCCCGGGCGTGTCCCAGGCCGTGTCAGGCTGGAGTCGACGACTTGGCAGCGTAGTCGACACTTTGCGCTCGGCGAAGTGTCGAGGCAGGGCACACGGCCTGCGACACGGGAGTGTCGCAGGGCGTGTCGAGCCCGTGTCGACACTTGGCCCGGGGTGTCGACATTTTTCGCTCGACAATTTGTCGAGACAAGGGACACGGCCTAGGACACGCGCGTGTCCAAGGTCGTGTGGGTCTGTCGACGAACTTCAGTCGACGATGTTCACTCGATGAGTGTCGAGTGTCGAGTGTCGAGTGTCGAGACTGGGGCACACGGCCTGTGACACGGGCGTGTCACAGGGCGTGTCTCGCTTGGTCGACGATCTTCGCTCGACGTTTTTCCGCGGTGTCGACACAAAGGCTGTCGACGAGTGTCGAGACTTGGCACATGGCGTGGGACACGGGCGTGTCCCAGGCCGTGTCCCTTCTCGGGTTGTTTTGGGGCTGTGTCGTTGGAGGCACACGACCGACCACACGGCCGTGTCAGTTGGGACACGGGCGTGTCGGGTCGACCACGGGCGTGTCGAATGCCCGTGTGCTGTTCCAGGCGCGTCGATTTGAGACGGTGAATGGGGGACACGGCCCTGGACACGGGCGTGTGCCAGGACGTGTTCGGCCCAGGTATTTTATTTTTCAGACGGATCGTGGCCATTCCTTCCCTTATTTTGGGATCTGATGCTCCAAAACTGCTCTTTGGGAGTTAAGTCCGAGAATAGGGTTGGAAACCCTCATTCTTCTTCAAGCTTTTATCTTACTAAATTCTAGAGAGAAGGGAGAGCGAGGAAGAAGGTGAAGGAGGGTTTGGGCTGTAGGAGAAGCTTCGGTGCTCCAAATCGCGAGCCGAGTCCAGATCCGTGGAGGCTAGATCGTTGCGAAGGTTTTCATCCGGCTATTTTGCCATGGCAAGGAAGAGGAGTCGGAAGGTAACGACACTTCTCCTCTCGGTATTAGGATGCATGTCTTTAGCATCATTTTTTTTCTAGTTTTGGGCACCAAACACTCAAATGAGAGGGCTTTTGGGTCGTCAAGGTTCAAGAGGAACCTCCGGGTCGATTGAGTCCGTCCCCGGCATGATTTGCATTAGAGATCAGCTCCGTTAGTGGATTAGGCATGGTGGGTGAAGCCGTAGTCGCGACCGTTAGTCCGTCTCGGTGATGTTGCATACGAACTTTAAGGATTCGTAGAGATTCCGTTGCGGCAAGATGTCGTTTGTGATGTGTTGATGTTTTTCCCCTTTTTCTCGAGTGAGTACGTGCAGTCGGAACCGAACAAGGTTAGCTTCTCGTGGAGGTAGATGGTTTCCTTGGTGGACAAGGTCAGCTCCGCATGAGTTGTAGATGGTTTCCTTGGTGCGCGGGAACGCTGCAGTACAAATGAGGGACTAGGGTGGAATTGTCTTGGTTTGTGATGTGCCAAGGCGTGGCTATGTCTCCGTGGTCGGCTGGCTATCCCGTGACGTTCACGTCATGTGTGGAGAGTGTCCCGGCGAGACTAGTCCCCTTCTGTGAGACTGACGAGAATGCCAAGCATGGGGGCAAGCCCGGACAATGAGGCCATGAGCGGGTGAGGTGCGGCAAGACTTCTTAGAATCGATCAGTTTTGTGTTTGTTGGAATCCTGACATGAGACGTCAGAGCTTGTAGGCAAGCCTGGGTCTAAGACCTTGAGCGGGTGGGGCCTTTGCAAGAGTTCCATGTGTCGGCCTGTGTGCCGTTGGGGGGAATGGTGTTACCCCTTTGTTTGCGGCTTTATGCCTATGGGGAATCGATGAGTACCCATATGATGTGATGATGTGTTAGATGCATACGAGATAGGGTGTCTTGTGTGAAGCCCGGGTTGTTGCATACATGTTGCATAAGTAGGCCCTTTTTATTATATGCTCAACCAGTAGAGAACATGTATGATGCGTGTGACATCCAAGCTTGTTTCTGTAGCTGTTTTTCTTGCTTATGAATATTGCATACGAAGTGCTAACTTGCAGGTTGGAGGAGTACCCCGGGGTCCGGTAGGGGCGGCCGGGAGGAGATGTGTTGTTACACAGTTTGAGGTCAGCCTTTGCTGACCCACGTTACTAATAAATTTTACAGGGCAAGGATCACATGCAGGAGCTAGCTCGCCAGCCCGAAAGGCCTAAGCCTCATGAAGTGATTTTCTCTTTTGTAGCTCTACTTATATGATGTTGTATGTTTGAGACTCATGTTGTCCGGCTTGCATGCCGAGGTAGACTAGGAGTGCTATGCACTTTCTTGACTGTTGTATTATTTGAGTTTGGACACTTGTTGTAAGCCCACAAGGCCATTGTTATTACTCTCCTTGTAGTGGATAACTTCTAGTCTTGTTTGTGTTTTCGCTGTTTTGTGCAAAGAGTTTTGAGTATGGGTAGTTATATCATCTTATAATACTAAAGCTGTGGCGTCCGTATGTTGTGGGGCCCCGGCCAGACCCATATTATACGGTCATTACAGGGGAGGTGTTACAATTTGGTATCAGAGCCAGGTTAGATTCAAGGTCAACGCGTAGAGAAGTTATCCACATAAGAGTAACGTGGGACCATCAGTGTCACTGCTCCAGGTCTTTTGGGCACGGCTGTAAACCCGACCGACTTCTGCCGCATGTTTGCAGAAGCGATGGTGGCAGCCCAAGCTACAGCAGCAGCCCAGGTAGCAACCCCTGCTACACCGGATACGACGACGGCCGTGCAGGAGGAGAAGCCAGGCGAGTGGAGCCTTTGGAGGAAAGGGTGGTTGTCGGACATGGAGACCGACACATGAAGTATTTCCTGAGCTTCCATCCCCCGTCATTCAAGGGAGTTGGTACACCAACGGATGCGGAGGATTGGTGGGTTCGCATTCAAGAGCTTTTGAGGGCGGCAGAGACGCCAGAAGAAACGAAATCTGAATATGCGGCGTTCATGTTGGAAGGAGACGCCAAGTTGTGGTGGGTGAGCCATAGCGGCCGTCAGTTCCCTGGACGCACCCCGTCGGTGGAGGAGTTTGGGGATGCTTTTCTAAAGAGATACATTCCAGTTTCTACACGGTTGGCCCTTTAAAGGCAGTTTCTGCACTTAATGCAGCGAGACAAGACGGTGGACGAGTATGTGCAGGAGTTCACCCGTTTGGGTCGTTACGCGGGAACGACGATGGCAGATGATGTAGAGAGGGATAACCTCTTCTACCAGGGGCTGAGGGAGAATCTAAGGCAACCCCTCATCTCCATGAAGGGAGCGAGATTCAATGAATTAGTGGAGGCTTCCAGGATATTGGAAAGTGATTTGGAGCGAACCCAACGTCGTAAGGGTTTCACTCCCAAGCAAGGGGAAGGGAAGCCTTCACAATCCCATGGAAAGTCTGAAGGGAGTAGGTGGAGGAATAAGCCTCACACATCCAGGTCCGGCGAGAAGAGCAAGTGGATGCTTGGAGGTTCTCACTCTAGGAGACCGCCGACGTGTTATAACTGCGTTAAGGTGGGGCACATAGCTCGTGTTTGTCCCCAAGGAGGAGCGGGGCAAGAGGCAAGGCAGGAGCAGACTGTGCGCTCCGGCCCCAGTGCTGCAGAGAAAGGGAAGATGGCAGAGTCGAGCGCTTCTCGGTTCCAATCGGTGCAACCAAGGGCTCTACAACCTTGGACAGCAAGGAGCGATCCGCCAAACCGATGACGTGGTGACAGGTATGAAGAAAATTTAAGTTGCTTAAATTTTGTGCTTCATACTTTTAGACCCTTTTTGTGTGATGTCTATATTGTCATAGGCTTCGTTTTAGTTTCCAGATACCCCGCTAGGGTATTGTTTGATACGGGAGCATCGCACTCCTTTCTTGCGGAGAGCTTCATCCGGAGAATAGGAGTTGAGTCTTTCTCGGCTTGGGACGCAGAGTTGCAAAAAGTGCGCATGCCCAATGGGTCATCCATGACCACCGGGCTTGCGGATCAAAGGGCGCATCTGTTGGGAGTTGGACGGAGTTGACTTCGTCTTGTTAGCAGCGATTTTACCATTGGTTGAGTTCGATGTCATTTTGGGCATGGACTGGCTTGCAGAGCAGCGCGCCAGTATTGACTGCCTATCTAAGGTAGTGACCCTAAGGAGCAAAGTGCAGAATACCGCGGAGGTCAAATTTGAGGGCCTTTGTGGAGTGGCCTGTTCCCTGATTTCGGCCAGGTGCAAAGTTGATTTGGGCGGTTAACCAGGGTGCGGGTGTAGCGCTTGCACTAGCGTTATTGGAGCTGTTGTCTCTCCCAGCTGTCTATTGAGGAAGTGCCCGTAGTGGCAGAGTTCAAGCTGATGTGTTTCCGCAGATGAACTTCCTGGAGCTACCTCCTCTGAGCGGGAGATCGATTTCTCGATCGAGTTAGTGCCGGAGGCTAGGAAACCGGTGTCACGTCCTCCGTTTAGGATGACACCAAAGGAGTTGGCTGAACTTAAAGTACATTTACAGGAACTGTTGGAGCAAGGGTATATCAGACCCAGTTCTTCACCGTGGAGCGCGCCAGTGTTGTTTGTAAAGAAGAAAGACGGTGGGTATGCGGCTATGCATAGACTACCGAGAGTTGAATAAATTGACCATGAGAAGAATAAGTATCTGATTCCTCGGATAGACGACTTATTTCGATCAGCTGGTGGGGTCGGTGGTGTACTCTATTCAAAGTTGGACTTGAAGTCAGGCTATTATCAGTTGCGAATTCGGGATGAGGACATACCCAAGACTGCCTTTGGTACAAGGTATGGACACTTTGAGTTTACGGTGAGGCCGTTCGGACTGTGAACGCACCATCTGTGTTCATGGATCTTATGAATCGTGTATTTCGGGAATACTTGGATTCTGTTTGTGGTTGTCTTCATCGATGACATCTTGGTGTATTCCAAATCTGAAGTGGAGCATGAGACCCACTTGAGAGTGGTCTTGCAAGTGTTGAGGCAAGAATCAGTTGTATGCAAAGTTCTCCAAGTGCGAGTTCTGGTTAGTCAGGTGGCATTTTTGGGCCACGTGATTAGTGAGTGGATGCGGGTGGCAGTGGATCCAACAGATAAGTGGAGGCCATACAGAGATCGGCCAGTCTTGAGGACCGTGGCCGGAAGTCCGAAGTTTTCTTGGACTTAGCGGGCTACTATAGGAGATTCGTGTTGAAAATTTCTCGCGGATAGCTTCTACCCCTCACCTCACTCACTCGTAAAGATCATAAGTTTGTTGTGGACGCCAAGAGTGCAGTCAAGCTTTTGAAGAGCACTGAAGGAGAGACTGATGATGGCTCCAACGGCGCCTAAGTCTTACCGCCAATGTGGAACCGATGGGATTTCAGATATATCAGTGATGCCATCAGGATGCGGTTTGGGTTGCGTTCTTGGTGCAGAGCATGGCACAGGTGATTAGCTTTTGGGTCTCACGACAGCTGAAGGCTCATGAGAGGAACTACCCTGTCCATGATTTGGAAGTTGGCGGCGGTAATTTTTGCGTTGAAAATATGGCGGCATTACATGTATATGGTGTGCAAAGGTGGAGATCTATCACGGATCATAAAAGCCTGAAGTATCTCTTGGATCAGAAAGAGACTTGAACATGCGGCAACGCAGGTGGGTTGGAGTTTCTTGGAGACTACGAAGTGGCGATTCACTATACACCCAGGTAAAGCCAATGTGGTGGCGGATTCCTTGAGTAGAAAGTACTCGGGGTAAGGGAATTGGATACGAAGGCTCATGATGAGCGGTTGGTACGATCCAGGAATTGGGAGTCCCTTGGTTTGGAATTGTGTTGACAAAGAGGCGAGTCCAGTGTGGCTCGTGTTTGAACTGGATTGAAGTGCAGAACGACTTGACCGATCGCATTCGGGCAAGCGACTCGAGTTGGATGTGGAAGATCTCAACCATTTCTATGTGGAGGCTCAAACGGGCGAGATTCAGCGCCTGGGAGATGATTGATGGGATTCTGAGGAAGGACGGAAGGGATTGTGTATACCGCATGTTCGGGAAACTCCGTGAGGAGTTGATGTATGAGGCTCACTTATACGAAGTATTCCATTCACCCGGGCAGTACAAAGATGTACTTGGATATGAAGAAATCCTTTTGGTGGCCAGGGCTGAAGCGGGATGTAGCTTTGTATGTGAATCGTTGCCAAACTTGCGCCTTGGTGAAGGCGGAATGCCAGAAGCCGGGCGGGTTATTCCTGAAGCCACTGCCGATCCCTGAATGGAAATTTGATGATATCTTCATGGATTTTGTGCATGGGTTGCCAAGATCGCAGCAGGGAAATGATGCTATTTGGGTGATAGTGGACCGCTTAACCAAGGTAGCCCACTTCATCCCAAACAGGAAAGAGGATGAGTCGGTTGGAGAAGCTGGTTGGAGTTATATGTTCGCAGATTGTCGACTGCACGGTGATTTCTAAGAGCATCGTAAGTGATCGAGATGGGCGTTCACGTCAAATGATTGGAGATTGGTTCACCGAGCTTGGGCACGAAGCTAAAGTTCAGTACGACGTTCCATCCTCAAACGGACGGCCAAACTGAACGAACAGAACCGTACTATGGAGGACATGCTGAGAATGTGCGTTCTTGACTTCGGAAAGAAGTGGGAAGGATCATCTCTTCATGGTCGAATTCGCATACAACAACAGTTTTCAAGCAAGTATAAAAATGGCACCATATGAAGCTTTGTATGGGAGACAGGTGTCGTACTCCGATGTCTTGGCAGAAGCGGGTGACACCAAAATTTTGGTTGAAATGAGGTGGTGTTGACGCTTGTGAGTTGGTACGGACTATTCAAGAGCGTATGAATTGGCTCAAGACCGGCAAGCGAAATACTTTAATGCTCGCCACCGGAAGTTGAAGTTTGCGGTAGGCGATTAGGTCTATTTGAAGATCAAGCCATTCAAAGGTGTCTCACGGATTCGACGATTCAAGAAGTTGAGTCCAAGGTATTTGGGTCCTTTTGAAGTGGTTGAACGGGTGGCGAAGCGGCTTATCGGCTAGCGCTGTCGGCGGAGCTGAGTGGATTACATGATGTCTTCCATGTCTCGGTCTTCGGAAAGCCTTGGTGGAGGCTAGTGTGGTGATCGAGGGCATCGGTGCCGATTGGGAAGACTTGAGGACGCCCTTCGAATTGCTATAGAGGATTCGAGCCGAGAACTCGACAAGTTGCGGAATAAAGAGGTTAAACTGGTGAAAGTCCGCTGGGACAACTGCGGCCGTGAGGAGCTCTCTTGGGAACGCGAGCAAGCCATGCAGAAGAGTATCCAGAACTCTTCATTTCAGGTACAATTTAAGTTTTTTTCCCTTTTGTTACTTTTGTAATTTCGGGACGAAATTCTGTTAAGGGGGGGGGGGGGGAGTTATAACAGCCCAAAGTTTGAGAGAGGGTCGATTTGCGTTTCTGGCAATTTTTTGGTTTCTGGCAGGGGCACACGGCCCGGGACACGGGCGTGTCCCAGGCCGTGTCAGGCTGGAGTCGACGACTTGGCCGCGTAGTCGACACTTTGCGCTCGGCGAAGTGACAAGGCAGGGCACACGGCCTGCGACACGGGCGTGTCGCAGGGCGTGTCGAGCCCGTGTCGACATTCGGCCCGGGGTGTCGACATTTTTCGCTCGACAATGTGTCGAGGCAAGGCACACGACCTAGGACACGGGCGTGTCCAAGGCCGTGTGGGTCTGTCGACGAACTTCAGTCGACGATATTCACTCGACGAGTGTTCGACGATCGTCGAGTGTCGAAGTGTCGAGACTGGGGAACACGACCTGTGACACGGGCGTGTCATCAGGGCGTGTCCCGCTTGGTCGACGATCTTCGCTCGACGTTTTCCGCGGTGTTCGACACAAAGGCTGTCGCCGAGTGTCTGACTTGGCACACGGCTTGGGATACGGGCGTGTCACAGGCCGTGTCCCTTCTCGGGTTGTTTTGGGGCTGTGTCGTTGGAGGTACACGGCCAACCACACGGCCGTGTCAGTTGGGACATGGGCGTGTCGGGTAGAACACGGGCGTGTCGAATGCCCGTGTGTTGTTTGGAAGTCGTCGTTGAGACCGCAAATTGAGGCACACGGCCAGGCACACGGGCGTGTGCCAGGCCGTGTTCGGCCCAGGTATGTGTGTTTTTCAGACGGATCGTGGCCATTCTTCCCTTATTTTGGGATCTGATGGTCCAGAACTGCTCTTTGGGAGTTAAGGGTCCGAGAATAGGGTTGGAAACCCTCATTCTTCTTGAAGCTTTTCTCGTTACCTAATTCTAGAGAGAAGAAAGGAGAGCAAGGAAGAAGGTGAAGGAGGGCTGGGCTGTAGGAGAAACTTCGGTGCTCCAAATCGCAAGCCGAGTCCAGATCCGTGGAGGCTAGCTCGTTGCGAAGTTTCATCCGGCTATTTTGCCATGGCAAGGAAGAGGAGTCGGAAGGTAACGACACTTCTCCTCTCGGTCTTAGGATGCCATGTCTTCTAGCATCATTTCTTATATCTAGTTTTGGACACCAAACACTCAAATGAGAGGGGTTTTTGGGTCGTCAAGGTTCAAGAGGAACCTCCGGGTGGATTGAGTCCATCCCCGGCATGATTTGCATTAGAGATCCGCTCCGTTAGTTGATAGGCATGGTGGGTGAAGCCGTAGTCGCGACCATTGGTCCGATTCGGTGATGTTGCATACGAACTTTAAGGATTCGTAGAGACTCCGTTGCGGCAAGATGTCGTTTGTGATGTGGTGATGTTTTTCCCTTTTTCTCGAGTGAGTACGTGTAGTCAACCGGACAAGGTTAGCTTCTCATGGCAGGAAGTATGGTTTCCTTGGTGGACATGGTTAGCCGCATGAGTTGTAGATGGTTTTTGGGTGCGCGGGAACGCTGCAGTGATGAGGGACTAGGAATTGTCTTGGTTTGTGATGTGCCAAGGCCCTTTTATGTCTGATGCTATCCCGTGACGTTCACGTCATGTGTGGAGAGTGTCCCGGCGAGACTAGTCCCCTTCTGTGAGACTGACGAGAATGCCAAGCATGGGGGCAAGCCCGAGCAATGAGGCCATGAGCGGTGTGGGGTCCGAAAGGCTTCTTAGAATCGGTCAGTTTTGTGTTTGTTGGAATCCTGACATGAGACGTCAGAGCTTGTAGGCAAGTCTAAGACCTTGAGCGGGTGCGCCTTTGCAAGAGTTCCATGTGGCGGCCTATGTGCTGTTGGGAATGGTGTTACCCCTTTGTTTGCGGCTTTATGCCAATTGGGAATCGATGAGTACCCATATGATGTGTGTTGAAACCGGAAATCTGGTCTCCCGTGGAGCGCCTTGGCGAAGGGGTGACCGCGCACCTACTAGCTCAATGCAAACGATCTAGGCACAAGACTAGGAACACAAGGGACAAACCCAAGGTCTCAGCGTGGAGGACCCGCCGCATACCCGGAAGACTAACTAACTCTTCCCCTCCCAAGCCAAGGGTGAGCTAAGGAACCTGCGGAGGGCTCTCTATGTCCGGAACATCCAAGGAGGATCTCGAGATCCACTCCCAAAAGAGGTGCCACCTCGGGTCTAAGTAAAATGTTCCCCGCCCGCCTTACTAGCGCATAGCCAAGCAGCCCTACTCTACGCAGCCCCAATTGGGCCGCTAATAGCGGAACTCCGCTACTCTGAAAGGGGGGCTAACGGGCCATTAGGGGCTTCCCGGCATCTATACCTCGGGGCCCGTACGGGGGGAGCGGTTCACGAACACTCCGCTCGCCCAAGACAGGAGGAGTAAGCTACATCCACAGAGCATCACAGAGTAAAAGAATATTACAGGAATACAAATTCCATACTCGGCACGCAGGCCGGAAATATAAACAAAATGGCCTTCGAGGGCCAGCACAAGTTTGGGCTTAAGCCCGCTACTCCCGCCTGGTACTGCAGAACACCTGTACGCCAACGTCTCGTCGAGCGGCGGCCAACTAGTCAGTCGGCTAATATAAGCGGGCCAAACATATTGCGTATGGGGCTACGGAGCGCATTCCCTGCAAGCGGCTAAATAAACAACTTCCTCGGATGGTCTTCTGTGCGGGAACCCCAGAACATCATCAATCCGGCTCACACGTCCGGATGGGCTTCACACAGCATGCCTAAACCCGTATCACGCTTCCGGGTACTAATGCAATTAACTGCGGGGACGTACACGTCAACCCATCGGGGAGCTCCCTTCCCCCCACCCGTTGGTGGAGAGGGGCTTCCGTGCGAATATGGAATTTGGTCACTGAAGGCTTCACATGCCCAAGTTGAAACATCTTTTGTTGCCACCCTTGGGTCGGTGTCTGCACGGGGACGGGGAGAGCCGAGTGGGTCGCATAGAGGTTGATGCTCATGCTGGTGTTGCTGCTGCTGCTAGGTCCCTCGAAGGCTAATGTTCTTTTGAGTGTTTTCTTTTTGTGGCCGGCCTGCGCGCCTGTTTGCCACTGCATGAAAGCCCTGTAAGGCCGGAGGGAGAGAGGAGGCCCTTTATACATGTTGTAAGACATTCCTATCATAAGAAGGGAGTTGCTTTGGACAAGGAGGAGGAAGTGGCTGGCTTCCGAGCCGCGAGAGAGGGAATGCTTGTGGGGCGGCGGCGGCGGCGCTGCTTGGTATCCCCCCCCCCCCCCCCCCCCCCCCCCATCCCTGTCCTTCCCGACTGTTTGTGCTATATACCCTGTGGGGCCCCGTCCTGCCGATCCCCTTCTTTCTCCTTCTAGAATATATCACCTCTTATGAACGGATGGGGTTATATAATATCATATATATATATATATATATATATATATATACATATATATATAAATGTTACACCTATGCGCATGAAACCTCCGCACACACGCACGCACGAGAACCCGCACGCCTCCGAACAGGGTCGCACCAACTCGTCGCCCACAACACGCCCCTAGGCTGATATTTGGGGAGGGTCCCACTCGCCCGGCTACGGGGTTGTACACAATCCCCGCTCTCTTCGAGCTTGGCACAAGCTCGGAAAGAATTATCCAACCCAACGTATCCGGCGAGTGGGAGACGACCCAAAAAAAAAGTTTGAGAGAAACTGAAATCTGCGCTTGGAGCATCGATCTCTCCACGACCTTTCTGATCTTTTGAATCGCTCGATACCCTTGGGCTCACTGCTATCGAATTGCCCTCATGTCATTACTTACAACGAGTATATAATTTCTCGCGACATCGTGAAACAACAAAGCCGTATCTTCTGTATCCTCTTGTACACGCTGATCTAATCCTTTCCCCCCAGGTGTGCCTACAGCCCGGCCAGCTAATGGGAGCCTAACAGCGAGTCTACCCGGGGCCGAGTAGCACTCGGGGTCCCTTACCCCCCAGGCGAGCCTACGGACCTGCCGGCTAGTGAGAGCCTAACAGCGAGTCTACCCGGGGCCGAGCATCACTCGGGGTCCTGCAAAATATCCAAACTCTCTCTCCAAACTCCAAACTCTCTCCCTTACCCCCCAGGTGTGCCTACAGCCCTGCCAGCTAGTGGGAGCCTGACAGCGAGTCTACCGGGGCCGAGCATCACTCGGGGTCCTACAAAATCCTCCAAGAACCAATCCTTTCCCCTCAGGTGTGCCTACAGCCCTGCCAGCTAATGAGAGCCTGACAGCGAGTCTACCCGGGGTCCACTACTACCGCCATCGAGTGACTTTCGGCCCTGCCAGCTAGGTGAGAGCCTGACAGCGGGATCTGCTCGAGGCCCACAGATGACACCGAGTGACTTCCGGCCCTGCCAGCTAGGTGAGAGCCTGACAGCGGGATCTGCTCGGGGTCCACAACTACCGCCATCGAGTGACTTCCGGCCCTGCCAGCTAGGTGAGAGCCTGACAGCGGGATCTGCTCGAGGCCCACAGATGACACCGAGTGACTTCCTGCCCTGCCAGCTAGGTGAGAGCCTGAGAGCGGGATCTGCTCGGGGTCTGCAACTACCGCCATCGAGTGACTTCCGGCCCTGCCAGCTAGGTGAGAGCCTGACAGCGGGATCTGCTCGAGGCCCACGGATGACACCGAGTGACTTCCGGCCCTGCCAGCTAGATGAGAGCCTGACAGCGGGATCTGCTCGGGGTCCACAACTACCGCCATCGAGTGACTTCCGGCCCTGCCAGCTAGGTGAGAGCCTGACAGTGGGATCTGCTCGAGGCCCACGGATGACACCGAGTGACTTCCGGCCCTGCCAGCTAGGTGAGAGCCTGACAGCGGGATCTGCTCGGGGTCCACAACTACCGCCATCGAGTGACTTCCGGCCCTGCCAGCTAGGTGAGAGCCTGACAGCGGGATCTGCTCGAGGCCCACGGATGACACCGAGTGACTTCCGGCCCTGCCAGCTTGATGAGAGCCTGATAGCGGGATATGCTCGGGGTCCACAACTACGGCCATCGAGTGACTTCCGGCCCTGCCAGCTAGGTGAGAGCCTGACAGCGGGATCTGCTCGAGGCCCACAGATGACACCGAGTGACTTCCGGCCCTGCAAGCTAGGTGAGAGCCTGACAGCGGGATCTGCTCGGGGTCCACAACTACCGCCATCGAGTGACTTCCGGCCCTGCCAGCTAGGTGAGAGCCTGACAGCGGGATCTGCTCGAGGCCCACGGATGACACCGAGTGACTTCTGGCCCTGCTAGCTAGATGAGAGCCTGACAGCGGGATCTGCTCGGTGTCCAAAACTACTCGACTTGACTTTGCTCGAGATGGAGACATCTTATTTACTTAAGAGGTGCTGGAGAGTTAATCGCATCGATGTTTTTGCAAATGGAGGACGCATCCTATTCCTAAGAGAGATGATCTGGAAGTCGTCAAATCGGGAAGCTGGCGTCCGAGTCTGTTCCTAATAATTCCTCCAATCGGAAGAGAGATGCAATCGGGGAGACATAGGCCGACGTGCAAGGGGGGAGCTGATCTCGGCCGTCAGTGCAGAGGCTCGGTCTTACAATAACGCTTAGAGTCCCGAGGCATCGTCCCATCATCCGAACTGGGCTATTTAAAAGGAACGGGTTGGACGTTTCGTATCCTGATCTAATGACAAAGATCACTTTCCGCCATGTCACTTGCGATTGCTTGGAGAGATCGGCCCTTTATCAAATCTGGGAGGTTAGCGTCTAGGCTCGTTCCTGATAATTCCTCTAGTCGGAGGAGAGGTGCGATCGGGGGGACATAGGCCGACGTGCAAGGGGGGAGCTGATCTCGGCCGTCAGTGCAGAGGCTCGGTCTTACAATAGCGCTTAGAGTCCCGCAACACCATCCCATCATCCGAACTAGGCTATTTAAAAGGAACTGGTTGGACGTTTGGCTTCCGGAGTCGATCGCGAGGCTAACCCTTGAAGCCCTCAGAAGCTCGAGGCGAATCGGTAACAAAGGGAAAAATTGACCGCTACTGAATTATAAGGAAGAGATAACATATTACCGTTAGGGAGGGAACCCTTTCAGGCCACCCCGGCTTCTAATACATCTCAGCTGCTCTCCTACTTGATCTTGAAGATAATAACTTCCAGGTTTCTCGTGGATGCAACAAGTGGGGATACATGAGTTTTCATAGGTAGAAGCGCTTCAAATAGGTGCAAATCCTACCCCAAATGCTATGGGATTCAAATAACAGTTATGGGAGGGGACAACTCTGAGTATGAGGACCTTACACACAAAGTGTCAACGCATGACCGTGGTCGTCACCTGGTTCCACTTCTATAGCCATGACGCTCGCCAGAGTTCTTCTGTGCTGGTCACTCTCCACGCTCACCGCACCAAAATGTTGAAACCGGAAATCTGGTCTCCCGTGGAGTTCGACCCGTGGGGAAGGGGTGATCGCACACCTACTACCCTCAAGCAAACGATCTAGGCACAAGACTAGGAACACAAGGGACAGACCCAAGGTCTCAGCGTGGAGGACCCGCCGCATACCCGGAAGACTAACTAACTCTTCCCCTCCCAAGCCAAGGGCTGAGCTAAGGCACCTTCGGAGGGCTCTCTTGGCCGACCGGAACATGCAAGGAGGATCTCGAGATCCACTCCCAAACTAGAGATGCCACCTCGGGTCTAAGTAAAATGTTCCCCGCCCGCCTTACTATTGACGCAAAACCTCTAAGCAGCCCTACTCTACGCAGCCCCAAATGGCCGCTAATAGTGGAACTCCGCTACTCTGAAAGGATGGCAACGGGCCATCAGGGGCTTCCCGGCATCTATACCTCGGGGCCCGCACGGGGGGAGCGGTTCACGAACACGCCGCTCGCCCAAGACAGGAGGAGTAAGCTACATCCACAGAGCATCACAGATATAAAAGAATATTACAGTAATACAAATTCCATACTCGGCACGCAGGCCGGAAATATAAACAAAATGGCCTTCGAGGGCCAGCACAAGTTTGGGCTTAAGCCCGCTACTCCCCGCTGGTACTGCAACACCTGTACGCTAACGTCTCGTCGAGCGGCGGCCAACTAGTCATCGGTCGGCTAATATAAGCGGGCCAAACATATTGCGCACACCCCCTTTTATGGGGCTACGGAGCGCATTCCCTGCAAGCGGCTAAATAAACTTCCTCGGAGTCTTCTCCGGGAACCCCAGAACATCACCAATCCGTCTCACACGTCCGGATGGGCTTCACACACCATGCCTAAACCGTACTCACGCTTCCGGGTACTAATGCAATTAACTGCGGGGACGTACACGTCAACCCGTCGGGGAGCTCCCTTCCCCCCACCCGTTGGTGGAGAGGGGCTTCCGTGCGAATATGGAAACTGAAGGCTTCACATGCCCAAGTTGAAACATCGTTACCCTTGACGCGTGTCTGGCGGCGGGGACGGGAGAGGAGCTCCGAGTCAATCCTACTGCATGCGGTCGCGTCGGCGTTCGACCTCCACTCTAGGCCGAGCCTTGCTCCAGGCTGAGCCTCGCCTAGGCCGCTCTCCAGGTCGAGCCTCGCTCCAGGCCGAGCCTCGCTCCAGGCCGAGCCTCGCTCCAGGCCGAGCCTCGCCCGGGCTGCTGCTTTGCCGGCGACGGGAGAGAGGGGAAAAGGGGCGGCCGGGCTGCTGCTTTGCCGGCCACGGCGGGAGGGAACGAAGGAGGCCGTGCCCTAGCCCGGACGGTGGCCGGAGGGAGAGAGGAGGCGGGCGGCTCCTTGCTGCCCCAGGCCTAGGGCGAGAGAGGGAGGGCGCGGCGGCGGCGTTGCTTTGCCGGCGACGGGAGAGAAGGAGCGAGGAAGGGGCGGCCGTGGTTGTGGCTGTGCTGCTCCGAGCCGGCGAGAGAGGGAGGGGGCGGTGGCTGCGCTGTCTTGCCGGCGACGGGAGAGAGCGGGAAATGGGGCGGCGGCGGCGGCGGCCCTGCTTGGCCGAGCCCTAGCGGGAGAAAATCCCCCCCCCCCGATTTCTCCCTGCTCCATTATTTCCCCCGACCTCTTGATGTTGTCCCCCGTGACCTACCCCACTTCTATTTTTCTTCCTTACCTTTTTTCTTTGTCCCGAGCCCTCAAGCCCCCCTCTTATCTTTTCTATTTTCCTTTTTTAATTTCTCTCCACTTGTCCTGTACCGACCCCCGTTACCCTTATCCCCTTCTTTCTCTTCTTTCTCCTATAACATCTATATAACCTCTTATACATATTATATAATATCATATATATATAATATAATATCATATATATATATAACATACATATATATATAAATGTTACACCTATGCACATGAAACCTCCGCACACACGCACGCACGAGAACCCGCACGCCTCCGAACAGGGTCGCACCAACTCGTTGCCGACAACACGCCCCTAGGCTGATATTTAGGGAGGGTCCCACTAGCCCGGCTACGGGGTTGTACAATGTGATGATGTGTTAGATGTATACGAGATAGGGTGCCTTGGGTGAAGCCCGGGTTCTTGCATACATGTTGCATAAGTAGGCCCTTTTTATTATATGCTCAACCAGTAGAGAACATGTATGATGCGTGTGACATCCAAGCCTGTTTCTGTAGCTGTTTTTTTTTCTTATGAATATTGCATACGAAGTGCTAACTTTCAGGTTGGAGGAGTACCCCGAGGTCCATTAGGGGCGGCCGGGAGGAGATGTGTTGTTACACAGTTTGAGGTCAGGCTTTGCTAACCCACGTTACTAATAAATTTTACAGGGCAAGAATCGCATGCAGGAGCTAGCTCGCCGGCCAGAAAGGCCTAAGACTCATGAAGTGCTTTTCTCTTTTGTAGCTCTACTTATATGATGTTGTATGTTTGAGACTCATGTTCTCCGGCTTGCATGCCGAGGTAGACTAGGAGTGTTATGCACTTTCTTGACTGTTGTATTATTTGAGTTTGGACACTTGTTGTAAGGCCATAAGGCCATTGTTATTACTCTCCTTGTAGTGGATAACTTCTAGTCTTGTTTGTATTTCCGCTGTTTTGTGCAAAGTGTTTTGAGTATGGGTAGTTATATCATCTTATAATACTAAAGCTGTGGCGTCCGTATGTTGTGGGGCCCCGGCCGGACCCATATTATACGGTCATTACAGGGGAGGTGTTACATTCTTCCAGTGCTGCAGCCCTCCGTACTAGAAGGAAGACAAATTTCACTATCTCATCAATCTCAAAAGAACTACATACATGCCTTTATATAGGCTATCACAACAAATAATAATTTGACACGTGGCTTCACATTAAATGCCACCTAAACTATTTTATCTCTCCTCCGCCATTAACAAAACCAATGCATAAAAAACAATTATGACTTGTTGAAACGGTCAACTCAGAAAAGTCACCAACACTATGCACCATCGCCTACAAATGAAATGATCACTATATGGACATGAAAGATGAGTTTTTGGGCCTTTAGGAAAAATTGTGTGTTGCGGAGAATTCCTCAGCATCAACCAAGAGGAGTTGAGAAAGAGTCTCTTCATGTATGGAGCGATCAAAGACTTGCTTGGTTTCTATTTGGGAGGAGAACTCAAAGCTCTCAGAGGAAATCAAAGATTATTCGACGATCGTTGGGGAGGCCTTGGAGTAGCTTTGGGTGTCTAATATGAGGATGCATCATCAATGTGTCATGTTATTGCAGCTTAGAGACGAGGTGACCAACATGGTTGTGGAGTGGCCAAACATTATTGAGATTAGAGTTGCCGTATTTGGAAAGTACAAGGATTCCCCTACGTTCATAGTAGAACGCTCTTGCATCTTGTGACGGACCCGTGCTCAAGTGACGAATATTGAACTGGAGCAACTCTTGGAGGATAAGTACGAGAGCGTATTTCAAAGAGGACTCGACATGGTTCTTCACTAAGCATGCAATTTTCCAAAGCGCAATGTTGTTGATATTGACATAGACGATGCTTCTAAGGATGACTTCCCTAATATTGAGAATGACGGGTGATCCCGTAGCTGATCTACTCTGCACCATTTTTCTATATTTTCATTTTTGTTGTGTTTGTTATATTGGGCATAGTGTAGCACCATAGTATGCTTGAGATTTGCTTTTGAATCTAGCTTTGATTTCATGTTTTCACGTTATGGATATGCTTTTTTATGTATGACTTTTATATTACAACCCCTTCTCATTAGTTCTGAAGCCCTTATGCCCTTGAAAGAGGTTTTTACCTAGACTTACTCTGTAACATCCCTGACATACAAGTAATATATAACATGGTCTTCCTGGGATCCCACAACATATAAAATCTAGAAACCTAAAATACTAATAATTGATACAATAAGATCTACTAAACATTTTAGATTTAGAAACAAAATATGGAAGCTAAGAAAAGCACAAAACAAATAGGCTAGAATGTTCACAACTAATAGGAATGAAAAGTACTAAAAATGAGGTACTCGACCATAACGACTGAAAGATAAGGGAAGCCTAGTAGCCTAGAATGGGGAGGGGGTGAATAGATGTTTTAGTAGTTTTAAACTTTCTTTGAATTTTCTAAGTTGAACACAATAAAGTATCAACACATCACAATCACAACATAGTACACCATGATTTATAATGGTTCCCCAATTATGGGTACATCCACCTTTCCCCTTCACTTATGTAGCAAAGAGCTAGATTCGACCAACTTCTCCAATTTACTCAGATCAACACTCAGTCCTTGACTCCTAGAATTCAGGAACAACAACAGTCCCCTACCTCAAACATCCATCATAAGGTCCTATAACTCAGACCTTCAATCACAAGGTCCTACACTTAGGCTAACAACAACCCTACCTCAATCTCTATACCTAGAGATCTACACTAAGATCTTCTCCAAAGATCCTACACTGAAATCTTCTCTAAAGATCCTACACTCAGATCACAATAATCCTACACTCAGATTCCCACTAGAATCTTACAACAGACCCAGATCCAACAAGGTCCCTATAATTTTAGAGTAATTACAAAAGATCTGGCTCAAACAATAACACTTGAGTATTCTGTCAAAGTATAGTGAAAGTTTTTCTTCTTTGATCAACACTTGAGCATTTCTGCTTGGAATACGTAAGACTGAATCAAGATTTTTTTTCCCAGAGAGAGAGAACTTCAGAAAGAATATGAGTCTATTGAGGCTAGGAAGCTATCTCCCTAGGGTTTGCAGTTGCTAAAGACATGGAGAAATTCGAGAGCATGAGCACTTGCAAAAATTATACACAAAAATATCTCTTTATGTGTATGCACACTTATCTCTTATGTTTGAGTTCAATTTTTTAAGGCTCTGTTTGGCATAGTGGTGGTGGTCATGAACATGAGGGTTAAATTGTCATTTGTTAATGCCCACTTAAGGAACTTCATCAACTTTTATGTTCAAACTGACGGTGTTTGTTAGGCGATCATTAAAGAATGATGGTTTAACCCATACATTTATGACCGCCACCACCGTGCCAAACAGTGCCTTAATGCAGTCAACACTCATGCAATCGATCCAGGAGAAATCCTTCCATCAATGTCTAGCCGATGTAGTCGATAAAATACTTACTCATTCAGTCGATGAGGTCGTCAAACTACTTTGCTTTCAATCGATGCAGTCGACATTTTCCTTAGTCATTCAATCGATGTAGTCGATAAACTACCTTCCTATTGATGTAGTTGACATTTTCCTTTGTCATTTATGTTTGATCTTGAGGCTCCCTTAGAGGGCGTGGGGGTAAGGACAAACTGTAATTTTTCGCCTAATAAAATACTTAGCCAAATTTTCACTAAAATAAAGTAGACTTATTCACAACCAAATATTCATAACAAACACTTAGAAATTTAGGAGAAAATTGAAATGCATATTTATTTCATAAGTGATAAAAATAAAACACAATAGATTTTAATAAAGCTTGAAACCGAGGCTGTGATGAAAAAGTCTCCTTTTTGAATTCACCTGTCCTTCTCCCAAGGACCGACTGACTAAAGACTATCTCTCCCTAGATACATCAACTAGCCACCTATAGATATCTCAATGACTTAGTCGTAGCACACAAGGCGGTGATTTCCCCCTAAACCTCACGCTGGCCTAGTCTCCACTCACAAGGCGGTGAATTCTCTACCAATTACAAAGTGAATGAAAAAGAAAAAAGAAATCTTAGAATAAATCTCCCTTTGGTCTTGAGCGCGGAAGTGGCCGGAAAGTCCTCGCGAAGATCGCCGAAGATGAGAAGCATGAACGGTCCCATCTTCACTCATGAGATTTCACAAACACTTAGGTGATTTTGTGGTTCCACGAAGTTATCTGGCTGGAGATGCACTTGATCAAGGCTCTTGGAGGTGTATAACATCAAATTCCTGAATTCCAGCCCTTTTATAGTTTTACACTATCGCGCGGCGATAACATGATATCGCTTGCGATATTTCCAACGGCTGCCACATGTCCCACTCTACAATAACCGCACCGAGATGCTGGAGATTGTGCACGGGCTTGGGCCTATCACGCTACGATAACACGATATCACCTGGCGTTATCTCCGTTAATGCGCGTTGCGGTAACTGTTTGGAATCGTGGCCTACATCATGGATGAAATCATAACGGTAATGCGAGGCAGTTGTAATTGTCGCCCGCGATATCTCAACTTTGTAAATATTGCTGTACGTCGCCCATCCAAAATTATCAGTGTTGTACCTATTATATCTGCACACCACAAACACACTATGATCAAATACATTTGAGATTTGTTATTTTCAAACCAAGGAGTGCGGTACACATGCTCCAACAATTCAATTGACGCAGACGGCAAATTACATAGCTTCCAGTTGATGTCGTCGACATCTTCCAGTCGATATAGTCAACATTTAACTCAGTCTAAATTTTGCATCTGCCTACAATTTCTTTTAACTTTATCGATCTTCCTTATGATAATAAAATATATAATATAGGATTAGGTCATAGGTTAACATGAATTTTACACCTTGAGGGATTATAAGGGCAAAACCCTATTTGATTCACCATAAGCCTAACACTATATTAGTCAAGCATTTTTGTTATACCTGTTACATCAAAAATTACAGAAGCATCAAATACAAGATATGTTTAATGTCATCTTGAGGGCTTCTTCAAATCAAAAATTTTGTGGACAATATTCCCAACAATCTCCTCATATTTGAATAAGTCAGAACCTAATATGACAATAAACACATGGGCATAAAATAATAACAAGACAAAAATACTAGAGAGCAAAACATTTCAGTTCATATATATGTTCAGAAATCAGAGAGTCTATATAAAGAAAAATGCATGTAATTCCCACAAACGTTTTAGTTCAGCCCAGGGCCTTTTAGCACTAACTACTATCTCCAGTAATAGCCTTCCTCTTTTGTATTTCTAAATAACTTAATGTCTTTGGGATGTATCTTAGAGGAGGTGGTGGTCCATTGGGTAGATTCATTTTGTGGATCCTTCTCCTTGTCTCTTGCTTCTCATACTTGTCCAATTCCACTAAGTAATAATATCTTAAAGTGTTAATCCATAACTTTCAAAGTATTCCATGTGTATATAATGATATCCTTGGACTAAGGACTCCATCTTTCATAACTATGTAGGTTCTATTATTCTTCCTCCTCCTTTGTTTAGGCATCATTTTTTCTTCTGTTGGAATAGCCTTCCTTTTATGAGATGACGTTGTCTCTGCATAACTAGCTTGAGGAGTGTAGCCATAGTCACCAAATATTTCTTCATAATTGTTTGGGGGTGTGTAATCATAATCATCTGGAGGAGTATTATCTTAATATGCAGGGTTTGGGGAGTAGTGCACTGGAGGTAATTTCAAAGCATCTCTGATAATATTTGAAATCTATATGGCTGTTGTGCATAATGATGTGTGATGGTCTTCTCCCCCTTTCTGATTTCTTCAGGTATATATTTGTAGATAATCCATTGAGAGTCAGATAGCTTCTATTCTATCATGTTCACCCCTATAGTTATGTGATGCTTTGTTTCCAAAAGATGTCCATCAAGTAATTTACTGCATATATCTCTCCTGTACAACACATTCATACTATGTGCTGCCATATTATTTGTTGTTGTTTGAAATGCTAGGTGTAGATTTTATTCAGTAGCAACCTGATTATCTATGATGACTTGCATTCTTCATGAGTCATATCTTGGACAGTATGATCCACATCCAAAGCAGCCTTCATGAAAAAGTGGAGAGTTTGGACATTCAGGTGATGCATCTCTTCTTGAAGTACTATGCTCTTCTCATTCAATTCAGTCCTCAAACTTTGGACTGACCTCTGCACAAATCCTTCTATCTCCCCCCTCTGATTATCAAACATAGTTCGTAGTTTAGCCATGAAGGAACCATGAGGTGCTTCACTAGTTGTTGGAGGTGGAACTCTGGGCTCTTCTGCAACAGCTCTGTGGGATGGTACTGTGTCTGATTCATAATCTTCAAACAAATAATCAGGTGTGGAAGCCTTTGAGGTGATATTTTGAGTGTATGGCTCTTCTAGTACACTCTTCCCTTTCCATAGAATAATATCTTTTCCCGTGAGGATGATTTCTTCCGATTCTCTCAGAGAAGGTGGTAGTGCTCGTATTGTCTCAGTCATGGGCTCAACAAGCTTCTTGATGACCTGATCTATTGCTTATAGGTCAAGTGTAGTCTGGGCAGAGTCTAGCAACTATGACTCCCCCTCAATCACTTCAGTGATAGTCCTTTATTCTTCCAGCATTTCAATCTCTTGGGCTGAGTTTTCCATGAACTGCTTCCTCTCAACTATTCCAGTATGTTGGATAGAAAGTTCTTGATGAACTTCTTCCACCACAATTTCAGTATTTTGGGTAGACAGTTCCTGGTGAACTTCTTCTATAGACACACTTTCAGTATTCTAGGGAGCAAGTTCTTGATGAACTCCTCCTATTACAACTATTTCATTATTTTGGGCAGCCAATTCCTAGTGAACTTCTCCCATTTTAACAAGTTCTCTTCCAACAACCGCACTAGATACTTCCACAGGGGCTGTGCTTTACTTCTGAGACTACAGTTCTAGTTGTGATTGAATTAAATTCTCCAGCATACTCCCCCCAACACAACTGAGGGATTGTATGAGGCTTGAGCAATATCTCTCTTCTTCTTCTTCTTCAGTCTTCTCTTTTTTTCTTTTTTCTTTTTCCGAGGGCTTTCTTTACTTTTCTTCTAAGTCTTCGCTTGATTAAATATTTCCCATTCCCTCTCAAATTTAGGGAAGGGTTTCTCCCCCTTAATTATCATGTAGTCTATCTTTCTTAAGTAATGCAGTGGTGCCTTAGGTGACCCACCCTGCTTATCACCTAGGCATTTCGAGAGGTACAAAGAAACGATTTTCCCCATATTGGGGGTGTTTAGGCATGCTTTTAGTTTCCTAATAATTAATTGACTCAAATTAGTTTTATTTGTAGTAATAATGGCTGTCATGATATTTAACATCTCTTTGGAGATTCTATCACTGGATCCTGGTTTGCATAAGAGAACTTTGCCCACCATATCTGATAGCAACTTGCCTGGGTGGTTCATAATACCCATTTCTAGAGTGCCACACTCTTTTGTAGAATAATCTCACCATTCCAGGGCGGCTTCATGATCTTCCCTGGTTATCTTCTCTTCTTCTTCTCCTTCTGAGAGAGCATGTATGTTAAGTATCCAACTACGACTCCAGGCAGAGATTCTCATGTTGTTCTCGATGACAAGGGTCTTGATGTATTTCCCTAATACACTTATCTCTACATTCTTAAAAATTCCTCTATTGCATCTGGCATAATCATTTAGGTTCTGATAGGATTACCTCTAGTCCAACAATTCTGAGAAGAAAGATGACATTTTGAATCTCTTCAGGACAGTTTTTGAATCCACAACGCACTACCTCGCTGCCAATGTTTGTCTTGCTAGAAGTGCTTGTCTTGGGATCCATTTGAGATGTAGAAGTTTTGTTGTGAAGAAATCTTCTACGTCGAATGAAAGAGAGAGCGCGAAAGGCTTTGTACTGACTTTTGGGGTTTTACACTCTAACAAGCCTAATGTTCTTAGAATTTCTAATTTGTATATATAAAGCGGAAGTTGAAGAGGCGTGCACCTATTTTGGTAAAAAATCCGAGAAAATATTTGAATATGGAGTGCTAATATCTTTCCTTATTGACAAAATTTTGCCTTTGTGTTTCCCCGTCATGCCGATATTTTTTTTCCTTTTATAACATATCTCCTGCAATTTTGTGAAATGCCAAACATCAACTAATATGCATAACATATAATTTGCAAAAATAAGGCATGATAGATAATTGAAAGGAATAGCTTGGCATGAGATCTACTTTAGATTTAACATGCCTAATACAATTTTGAAGAAATTGAACTTCTCTTCATCTAGAGGCTTGATAAAGATGTCCACTATTTGTTTGTCAGTGGGGACAAACCCAAGGCAAATATGTTCTTTCTCAATATGCTCTCTAATGAAGTGATACATAATCTCAATGTGCTTGGTCCTACTGTGTGACATAGGATTATTAGCAATTAATATTACACTTGATGAATCATAGAAAATATGAGTTCTACTTAGCTGGATATTATAGTCATGTAGTTGATGTTGAATCTACTGTAGTTGGGCACAATAATTTCCAGCAGAGATGTATTCTGACTCAGCTATTGAGACAACATCACTAGTTTGCTTCTTACTTATCCAGGAAATTAACCTTCTCTCTAGGAATTTGCATGTCCCTAAGGCCTTTCCTATCTTCCTTGTATTATACAAAGTTTATATCTAAAAATCCCGTCACCTCAAAATCATCACTCCTAGGGTACCATAAACCAAGATTTGGTGAGTAATGCCCAAAATTTCATGAAAATAACAGAAAGATGGTCACTGTAGATTAACGCCATGCGGCAGATCTAGCGCTAGTGGTATCCAATTTATTTAAAATACCAGCATCTCTGGACGGTACCGCCCGATGGTAGTGTGATAATGTGTGGCGGTATCCAATGAATTAATTCAACCATTTTCTCTAGAATGTACCACCCAACGGTAAAGTTAACACTGGCGATAGGATGCCACTTATAATGACATGTTGAGGTAGTTAATGCGTGGTAGATCAGTGCTGGATAGGACCACTGTCACTGCCTAATCTACCGCACGACGGTAGGGAGTTACTGTGCGACGGTAGCTATTTAAAATGTGAGATCAATGAATCATGACCATCCACTATTTAGGAGGTGGAGATCCTGTGGCTAATAATGCGGCCTGGAGTGCTAAGAGGCTATAAAGAGGTTAGAACTTCTCATTCTCTTCCTTACTCTCTTTCTTGTATTTTGGGAAAAAGGAGAAAGAAGTCAGGGGAAGAGAAAGAAGAAGGGGAAGGAGAAGGTTGAACCAGCCCTAGGGAAGAGCTTGGAATGTATTCTTATGATCGGGGTAGCAAGATGAAGCTAGATACGTGGAGAAGAAAGCGCTGCAGCCATTTCCATCCGGATCAAGTGTAAGATCATGGTTCCTAAACGATCGACAAGGGTAATGTTCTTTCTTCTTGGACATGTGAAGTTCTTAATTTGGCATAGTTGCATGAAGTCCCCCACAAATTGGTGGAGAGTGAAGGGATTTCCAATGGGTTGATTGATGATATCCTGTGTAGATATTGCATATAGAATCTAGAATTGAAGTACAAAATAAGCATGCTGTGAGAAGCCCATCTGAGGTTGCTTTAGATTAGTGATGGTTATATTTTGTTTGCATGCCGGAGAAGACTCCTTGGTTAAATGTGTGGTTTACAGAGTCATGGTGTGTGTAGGTTGCTGCAGTGAGAGAACTGGAGTGGTCTCTAGGAAAAACGGAAATTTTGGGGAAGAAATGTTGTTCTGTCCTCTACCACAGGGAGGTAGTGGTACCACTGGCATTAACTCGTAGTGAGCTATTTTGTGGTTATAAGGCCTGTGTACATGAGACAAGGTGGGTAAAATTTTGAGCTATTGATCCTGGAGTGCCCTGCTGCGGTGGCTGTGAGTGCTAGCCTTGAAATATAACGGGGTTATGTATGTTTGATATGTGAAAGGGGAGGCTGACCCACATCATGTCATCAACCTTGATTGCCTTGGATTTCGGTGTTGGCACGACAGTTTGAGCAACGAGAAATAGCTGATCTGTACCTATACTATGTCATTCTTGTACTTGATTGCCTAATGACTTGACTTTCATTATTGGCATAGTTAGAGTCTTAGGCTACGGGATAGAAAGTCTAGATTGCTCAATTTTGACCATCGGTCTGGAATTGAGGATGGTTGTGGGCCTGGGAAAGTCCAGAACACTGAATTTGACAATCAAACTGGGACTGAGGATGGTGTTGGGCCTGATAAAGTCTAGAACACCGAAAATGTGCCCTGAGTACACGAGGCGTGTGGCCGTGCATGCCAAAGTCTGTGATGGTTTATATATATATATATATATATATATATATATATATATATATATATATATATATATATATATAGATATTTCCATTCTGTTATTTGTAGGGAAGGAATTTTACCACCCCAAGAGGAGGGTGGGATCATTATAATTTGGTCAGCTAAAACTGACCATTGCCTTATTTACCACGTCTTGGTGGATTATCCCTATGCATGTACTGGAGAGCTACGCGGAAATAGCGGGCTAAATCCCCTTTGAGATATGTTGGCACTCGAAGGCCTAAAGGCAAAGATTTTAATATTTTCACGTGTTGCCGACCTGTGTGCTGATGTATGTAATATATGTTGGATCTAGTGGCCAACCTTAGAGGGGTTGGGGTGAATAAAATTTTGGACGTTTATTGGAAATTCGAAATATTTTAGTCCTGAAAAAATAAATACTGGAAGCTACCACGTGGCATTAGGTTGCTAACGCACGGCGGTAGGTCACATACCTCATTTTTCTGGACAAATTCCTCCATGGTGATGTATGCACCCAATCACAATGCTATGAGCAGTAAACAAAAATAGGAAATAAATTTTATTAAAAACTGAATCAACAACTATTTTTATCAATTACAAAAGCTTGATCTCCATGCAGAAATAGAATTACAGAATGTGGTGAGATTTCGGCTTCCATTTCCCGTGATGTGGTTGCCATGTCCTTTTTCACGAGCACGTCTCCACTCGGTTCTTCACTTGGATTCAAGAGAAATTTCTCTAACTCATCATCTATAGAAGGAGGACTATAAGTAGACTCAAGAAATTTCCATATGTCATAGGCAGTAGGAATAACATAGATGGGTTTAAAAATTTCTTGATCTAGCTCACAAAATAAACTATTTATAGATTTAGCGTTTATATGGCACTCGTGCTTAGTTAAGTTATTTGGCTTCTTGATACAAGTAATGTTCCACACCTCTATGTCTAGATTTATAAGGAATTTTCTCATCAACACTTTCCATCCTTCATATTTTTCACCTAAAAATAGTGGCGGTGCTAGTGATTTTTCAGTGTATGAATTTTCATCCCGACTAGTTGATTTGAGAATAGGGTTGACTATTATTCCCGGTAGTGAAACTATTTTGGAATAACCTCCCTCAGATACCACTTGTTGGATCTAGTAGCTAACCTTAGAGGGGGGGGGGGGGTGAATAAGGTTTTGGACGTTTATTGGAAATTCAAAATATTTGAGTCCAAAAAACAAATAAGTACTGGAAGCTACCGCAGGGTGTTAGGTTGCTAACGCGTGGCGGTAGGTCACAGACCTCGTTTTTCTGGACAAATTCCTCCTTGGTGATGTACGCACCCAATCACAATGCTATGAGCAGTAAGCAGAAATAGGAAATAAATTTTATTAAAAACTGAATCAACAACTATTGTTTATCAATTACAAAAATTTGATCTCCATAACGCCAGAGATCGGAGGCCGTGAATAAAGAAAGACTTTTGGTTTTCTATATCATCCCGCTCCCCGGACCAGTTGGCTCTCTCCATTTCCCTCCAAAAAAGGTCTTGGAGCTGGCTCTTCACCTTCACACAAGGAAGTGTCTTAGAGCCCCACTAGACCACCCGATCTAGATGTCCCTTCCCCGGGACGATTTCTCACGGAATCGTCCCTGGATTCTGACGACCTTCTCCAGTCAATTTCCCTCACCACAAGAATACAGAGAAAAGAAAAGAAATAAAATAAGGGTATAAAAGATTTAAGATTGAATCTCCCTCAAGAAGATTCCTTCGTTGAGCGATCCATGACCGGTGCTTGAAATCTTCGTGTGCTCACAACCGATCAACTCTTCGTAGTCGTTATTACCTTTGGCCCAGCGAGTTCTTCATGCGCGAATGGGAGGGAGACGGTTTTCTTTTCCTTCGACGAAGACTCCGGAACAGAGCACAGAGGTGGCTAACAAACCCTAGGAATGAAAGAACTGAGTCTCTTTTCATCTTGGTAAGAAATACAGAAAACAAGATGCCTTTTATACGTCTTTGTAAAAACAGGCTACCGCCGGTGGCAAGACTAGCGCCCGACTGTAGGTTGAGGCGCTTGATGTTGAGAGCTGTCTTGCAAATTTTAAAAAATTCAAAGCGAATATTTTCCTTTTTTTAATGCTAGTGCGGTGCAGTAGGAAGGTAACGCCTGGCGGTAGTCCCCTCTCGACACATCCGTCTCGAATATTGTTGAGTGGGCTAACATGACGCGGTAGAGAGGTATCGCCTGGCGGTAGTCCAGTCATCTCAACAAATCCATTTTTGCGAACGTTAATTAGGCTAGCGTGACGCAGTACAAAGTTAGCGCATGCGCGACACTTCCCGAGAGCCTAAATGAAATAAATCCTCGAGCTAGCACAGGAGGTAGTACTAGCGTGGCGCGGTAGAAAACCGAGAGCCATGTCTACTTAATTCATGCTACCACCCGACGGTAACTACAACTGCTCGGCGAGGACAGCTTCTTGCATCGCTTGGACCTATAAACCTGCACACTCTACCAAACACAAGATGTGATCAAATACAACATGAGAATTGATATTATGAAACTGAGGATATGTGAACGTTGGCTCCAACAATATACTTTTGTGAAGAGAACAGTTGTAAGTCCTTAAGGCCAAAATAATTTTTGTATTTTATATATCATTCCTTAGTTTGATAGTGGACATTCCTAGTGTTGGGTTCTATTACCTAAAAGCTTATGCTAGAATGCAACTCTGAGTTAGGACACGCTTATATCTTGATTTCAATGCGTAACTCCACTAACTGTCCTTCGAATATGGCATGGGGTCCAAAACAGACCTTTTGTTATATTCTTTGTGACAGATGGTGGTGTTGTAATTTGGTATCATATTCTGGCGTCGGTCTTCCTTCTTCGAATTCATGGTCAAATTCTTTAAAGGAGTGGTGAGCACGTGTATATACGCTACTGTTACAACATGAAAGAACTCATGAATGTTCATATAGGAATGAAAATACACATGTTTGAGGAAACTGCGTGTTCCTATAAATACGTTTTGCAACATTATTGGTTGCTTAATTGTGTATTTCATGATTATAGGCGACTTGAAGCGATGCAGGGCAGTCTGAACCCTAGCATTCTACCGAGAGTAGTGCAGCAGCTGAGGTGCGGACACCTCCTACTTTTACTGAAACTATAAGATTGGTTGTTGAAGGCGTGTTCACGCTAATCAATGCATAACCATGGGAGAAAGTACAACCTGCTACCCCTGGGGTGTCCCAGGAGGCGGTTGACATAGTTAAGCCTGTGGTAGTGTGATAAGTGGTCGTGGTGCCAGTGGCCGCTCGACGAGCAGCAAAAAAGCAGTTGAAGCATGTGATGAGTTTAAACCCTCATGTATTTGTATGTACGGGAACCCCAACACAAGCCGAAGATTAACTCTCTCGCATTAAGATAGCCATGATAGTAATGGATATGGAGTTGTAGAAAGTCACTATAGCTACCTTCTTGTTAGATGGAGAGGCGAGGCTATGGTGGGATAAGTTGGAGCTGCACCAGTTTGCTGGTAGGCCGTTGATGAGGTCTCGATGGAGGAGTTCTCGAGGCTTTTTCTGGCAAGGTATCTTCCATTTACACAGCAGACTGCAATGGAAAATCAATTGCAGAGGTTATCTCAAAGCGAGAGTTTTGTGGATTGAAAGTCTTTATTTTCAAGGTATATTACAACCTATGGGGGGGTGAATAGGTTGTCTCACTGATGTTATTAGCTCTTAATTTTATCTTCCTTAGTACTTAGTGTGTTGTCAGTAATTAGCTTTCAAGTACCTTCATAAAGAAAATAGCACAAAAAAGCACACATAGATTTATAGTGGTTCCCAAACTTCTGCGTACATCCACTCTCCTCCCACCTTGCAAACTTCCTCTTAGTCAAGGCCATTCTCTAAACTACTGCTCTAAAGAGCTTACACCTCAAATCCCTCAGGATCTCTTAGTATCCTCCAAGACTTACAACTCAGCCATAAGCGCCTACAACTCAGTGATCAGCAAATCACCTATCTCAGGACAAAGGCCCTACACTCAGGCTGGGAGGACAACCCTACCTCAGATCCTCTAGGGATCCTACCTCAAAGAGAATGACTCTCCTACAATCTCTGGCATAAAGGACCTACCTCAGATCTACAGCCAGAACCTACCTCAGGCACAAGTGCCCTACAGTACAGTGAGAATGACTCACCTACCTCAGACTTGAACCAAGTCCTACAGCTCAGTGATAAATTAACCACATACCTTAGATCCAAACTGGATCCTACAGCTCAGGAAAATTTGCCCTACCTCAGGCTCAAAGAGCCCTACAACTCAGATCCAGAAGGATCCTACAAGAGTGAAATAGATTTATGTTTTATCACAGAGAAATTTCTCTTGATAACCCCTTGAGCTGAGTTATCTCAGCTCTAACTTTCTTCACAGGTACAAGGATCTTGAGCTGGAAGTAACTGGCAATAAACTGCTCTGCTTCCTCTTTCTTCCCAGAATAGAATCAGCAACTTTGTTCTTTCTTCTTCTCAGCTTCAGAAGTAGATCTTCAGATTTGAGCTTGCTGAACTGAGAAGCAACTTTATCTACAAAAACCTGTTCTCTGTTTCTGCACCTCCCTCAGAAGGAAGACCTTTTGAACTTGCTGGTGCAGGTGAAGATGGAACCAGCTAACTGAACTTTTTGGTTCTTCAAGAAGACTTCGAGCTTTTTCTTGGCAGCAATGGCGAGGAAGATGAAGTCCAGCCGCAACCTTTTTAAATTGATAAAACCCTAAAAGTTGTCTTTTGTCTTGGCCAATCTCTTACTTTTGTAGTTCGCCGATCAACAGCTCTTAGGAATCAGTGGGTCCCACCTGTATCATCCAGCTGCACCTTGCTTTAACGGAAGAAGATGTACAGTAGCATCTCGGTAGGGTTTGTCGTGTTCTGTAGCTTCTCCGTACTTGATTTGAAATTAGTTGACTTTGTTAATTTTGCAAATATTACTGACGTCAACACCCGTGGACTTAACCACAATCGAGCATCAGTAGAATATACGTTGAGTGAAAGAGCTTCACACAACGTCAAGGCACTTAGACAGAATTCTGTTTATTTAGGCGTTGACAACATTGAGTGAGCAAGCCTCACTCAATGACTTTTGCCTTAGTTTATTCTTCAGCCTTTTCTGCATGCTTCGCGTTAAGAGAATTGAGTGAGCATGCCTCACTCAACGCCTTGTGCCTTAGCCATTATGAAAGTGAGGGTTAGACCTGATATACTCTAGAGGGGGGGGGGGTGTTGAATAGAGTATCTTTAAACTTATTGCTATTTATAAACTTTTCAAAGTAGAGCAAATGATATATACTAATATTTACTGAAAGCAAAGATATAACCTAGGATAAACTAATCTAACACAGCCACAACAAAAACTAAACTAACAAAGGAACAGCAAGAACAAAAAGAAAAAGGGCAACTAGACGACACAAGAACTTTATAGTGGTTCCCTAACCTGGGTACATCCACTTTTCTACACTCCTGGTAGGAATCCACTAGCATGTTTTGATCAGGTGACTGCCACCAATGAGCTTTTGATCAGGTACTCAAAAACCAACCTAAGTCTTTTGATTAGGAGACTTGCAACCAAGGAATAATTTTTGAAGGGAGTTAAAGAACCCTTTGTACAGTGAGAGGGTGAGAGATTTATGGTGTCTTCTCTTTCTCAAAACAACTGAGAAGACAAGTGGATCTTGATGTTGTCAAAGTTCCCCCTGAGATATTGAATTGTTCATGAAGATTGGAGCTTTACTTCAGAGTGTAGGTCTTCTATCTTTAGCCATGATTTGAACAGATCCAGGAACTTCTTGACTGAAAGTGGTTTGTTGTCCTTGAAGAATCCTGGAGTGAAGGTTGAAAAAGACTCTGGATTTAAAAAGAATGTTCTTCTTCTTCTTCAGCACTGTCAAGGTGAAAACCAGATTATTTTCTACATAGAGAAGGATTAGAATGTTGTTGCTGTTAATCTTCTCTGTGTGCCTATTCTTTTCTTTCTGGTCTGGGTTCTCTTCTGTTGAAAAGAGAGAAAATCTCTTTTATATGATCAGTCGAATTTCTCCTTTGAATTTTTGAATTGTCTGCATTGATTGCTGACGGCCTGAAGAATGTAATACGACTGGATAGAATATCTGCATTAATTGATTTCCCCAACTGTCCTATTGAAAAGCAGCAAGCAATAATCCTGATGAATACTATAATCAATGCTGCTTCTAATGGTTATATTCAGAGAATATTATACATTGATTATTCAGGAATTACTTCAATAAGATAAGGACAAAAGAAGGAAAAAATCCAAGTCTGTATCTGCACAGAATTTGTCGAGCAAAGAACAGATTTCGTCGACCTGAGTCTAGAGTTCGTCGAGCTAAGAAATCTTGTTCGTCGACCTAAGGATCCATGTTCGTCGAGCTGAGAACTACGTTCGTCGACCTGAGATCAGCTAACTGCTTTCTGATAAAACTTGCCAGTTCTGTGCTCTAAGTTCGTCGAGCTAATAATGCAAATTCGTCGACCTGAGTTCAGAGAAAGGATTCTGGACTCAATGTGTTGAAGTTGAGCTTCCAGAAATCATCGACCTGAGCTCAAATATCGTCGAGCTCAACTTAAAGAATTTACTATGAGCTCGTCGAGCGGAGCATGACCTTCGTCGAGCGAACGTCGAACTCACTTGTCTGAACTTGATTTTCTTCTAAGTCTTGAGTCTTCTGCTATCTTCTATTGGCTAGTCCATGTGTGGTTGTTTCTAAGGACTTAGCCTAAACTCTAAGACACAAAGACATTACCCTGACTATACAAGGTGGGTCAAACATCCTAATTAGTGAACCTAGCCCAAATCAAACTAGGGATCCAACAATCTCCCCCTATTTGGATGATGTCACTAATACAAACATAATTAAAAAAATAATCACAAAACAGGAAAACATATCTGGCAGGAAAGTTGAAAACATGCCGCAGATATTTATACAATGTAGCTTTGTGACAGAATGTAAATAAACAGTTTTTAAGACATACAGAAAGTCTAAAGAGTTTAAACTCATTTCTTCTTCTTTGACTCTTTTTGCATATCCTCCTAAGCTCTATCACCAGGCTGAGTGAACTTGATTTCCCTGTTTGGATCAGTTGCTTGACTCTTTGTCATGGTCATATTAGTAGCTCCAATAATGTTTAGAGATGTAGCCCTTGGCACAACAGCTTCTGGATGTAATTTCGTATAATTATCTACATTAAAGAATTTATTAGCTTTTGCAAACCTGTTTAGTTCCTCTTTCTTGTACTTGGACATTGTTGAGTATTATGAGGCATCCTTTCCTTCAGCTTTTGCCTTGTTTATCATAGATAGTCCACCCAGTTCTTGAAATATGTCCATTCTAGCAGTGTTTGCTATCTCAGGATCCTCAAAAGGAAAAGGAGGAGATTCAGGTCTTTTTGGACTGTCAACTTTTTGAGATTCATGAGCTTGCTGTAGATATTGCTGTTGTTGATGTTGCTTGCCTGAGGAATACCTGTGCTGGCTGCTTCCAGAATGAGAAAAGGATCTACCCTGCTATCTATGATAAGTTTGAAATTGGGTAGATCTCTGAGAAGAAGTGCCTGAAGCACCAGCAGCAGGTGGAGTAGGAGGAGGAGGAGGAGGATCTCTCCTGTATCTTTGAGGAGGAGGAGAATATCTCCTACTTTTCTTCATGTCTTTCTGCTGATTCCTGGAAAACCACATCCAAGCTGGCATGCCCTTGTAAGGAGTAATATTTTATAGAATGTAATAAGGGATATCATGAGTTGGGTTTGGTTTTGGAACAGCTGCTGGAGGGGCTTTCCTTTTCTTAGAGATTTTCTTTTTGGACTTTGGCTCATCATCAGAAGAATCATCTTCCTCATCTTTATCATCAGAAGATCCCTGAGGATTATCATATAAGGCATTAATTTCTTTTAAGGCTTCTGTAGATATCAACAATTTTTCAGCCCGAGGAGGAGCTGGAGCTGGAGTTGGAGCTAGTGCTAGAGCTGAAGGACTATGTACAATAGCTGATTGGTTCTCTGCTTCTATATCTGCCATTATTAACTCATCTAAATCTGGTATTGGGCTATCATCAATTATATATGTTGGAGCAGAAATATCCTATGAGGAAGAGATAGCTTTGGGAGAGGGTGAAATAATGAGAGAATCTGCTCTTGGTGGAGGAGGAATAACTGGAGCCTCTAAGCTTGCAAAACTGGCCTTGAGTTGCAGGGCAACTTTGGGGCTTATTCGGGAGGTATATGGAACTATAGCCATAGAAGGCTTTATGCTGTATGCTGGAAGAGAGTTCAAATAAACTGTATCAAAGGTATTTGACAAATTCAAAATGTTTACTGTGAGGTTTATAATGTAATCACCAATAGTGTTTACTTCATCTATGACTGTGTTATCCAAATCCATATCAGATTCAATAAAATTAATCAAATCAATGAAATCTTCTGCTACTTCTGCTGCTGTTGCTTCTACTACTGTTTCTGCTACTGCTGCTGCTTCTGCTGCTGCTGGAGCTACTTCTTCACAGAGTATCTCCCCCTGCCTGGTTTCAGTAGGCACTGGAGCCAGACCCCTGACTGAAGAAGGATGGACAGAGAGGGCAGAAATTTGAGCAACAAGTGAGGAAATGGAGGTAGCAAGAGGGGAAATAGCCTCTGCTATGAGGTTTTTGAGGAGGGGAGTAAGCATTGCCAGAAGAGATGGAATGAAAGGAGAGTCCAATGACATGAACTCAGAAGGTGTCTGAGTGGATACAGAAGTATGGATGGAAGATGATGGTGGAGGGGAAGGTAGAGAGTCTGGCATTGGCTCATCTGCAGGTGATGGAGTATGAAGGGGGGATGACAATAGGTCAAAAGAAGGGTGTGAGAGGAGGTTGGAAAGGGGTATGTTGGTTAGATGTGATGGTAGAGGAGATGAGGGTGGGGTACCAGGATGTGATGGAGTTGGTGTACCATGTTGTGATGGAGTTGGTGTACCATGTTGTGATGGAGTTGGTGTACCATGGTGTGATGGAGTTGGTGTACCATGGTGTGATGGAGTTGGTGTATGAGAGTGAATATGAGTTTGTGGATGATGTACTGGAGATGATGGAGGTGGAGGAGTAGGGACTGTGGTGTGAACTAGTGAAGGGAGATGAATTGGGGATGCTGGAGGAGGTGGAGGTGGAGCATGTTCAGCAGGGTGGGGAGTGGATGGAACAGTCCTTGTACTCTTAGAAGGTTTGGAGGAAGAGGAGGGAGTCTTGGATGGCTTGGTGATGTTCCTCTCCCACCTGCCAAAGATAGCATAAGTAATCATCTTGGAGGCATTAATGAATATGGTCGGTGTGACCAGGGATTCTGCACCCTTGGATTGAAGGAAGATGCCCAGAATCCTTCCAAAACATACCTCTTTTTTGCTGTTTTTCTTCCTGATCATCTCAAACAGAATCCTAGCACAATTCACAGGCTTCTAATTCACAACAGCACACATCACCAGGAATTGATGCCTAGTGATGTAGTCATGGGCTGTGTGTTTTCCCAGCAGTACCTTGCCTATAACATCTGCTAGAAACTTGTATTCAGCAAACAAATGTTTCTTTAGTAGTTTATTGGGAGTGTCTCCAGAGTACCACATCTTATTAAACATTTCATCGAATTCATCACTGTCAATCTCCAGTTCTTCTTCGCCATTAGCTAATCCAAAAATATCGGTTAGGATGGTGGGGGTAAGAGATATTGCATTACCCGATATGGTTCCCGTCATGGTGTCATCATCTGGGGAGGAGTAGGTGTAAACCCATTCTCTTATTTCTGCACCAGCTATTTTTATCAATGTGGTCATCATATTCTTCAACTGTTGATCTTCAAGCAATTTCAGAATATCTAGGAAGATTGGATCAGAGTGTTGAAACGACTCAAAGTCGATATCAAACCCTATATCAAATTTTATTGCTCCAAGACTGCCTGCTGGAATTGCCATGAGTTCGCCTGCAACAAACGGAAATGAGATCAAGTGCAAGAGAACTGAAAGCGCGGGACGGAGGTCGAAGAAAAACCTAGATATAAGGTTTTTCAGAATCTGAATCGACAAACTCCGTTCGACGAGAAATTAAAAAATTCTTCGCGCTGAGGTCGATGAAATATTTTATAGTTAAGAAATTCGTCGATCTTAGTCTGAAGATTTGAAAACATTTCGTCGAGCTCTGTTCGATGAAAATTTCTGAAGCAGATTCGTCGATCTCCATTCGACGAAAATAACTTCACTCACAGAGAGTTCGTCAAACTCGGTTTGACGAATATCTCTAGAACCTTTCACAGTTCGTCGATCTCCGTTTGACATACTTTGAAAAATTCGTAGACCATAGACAAAAATCAAACTAAGCCTTCTCCATTTACCATACCAAGTTGATTTATGAAGAACAAATGATTCCTCTCATCCAAAGGTTTGGTGAAGATATCTGCCCTTTGTAAATCAGTGTAGATATAGACAAGATTAATTTTATTTTTGTCTACACACTATCATAGGAAATGATGTCTAATGTCTATATGCTTGGTCCTACTGTGATGGACTGGATTTTGTGCTATGGATATAGTACTTGTGTTGTCACATAATAGAGTTGAATTATTTAAGTTGAATCCATAGTTCAGGAGTTGGTTCTGAATCCACATCATCTAGGAACAACAACTACCAACAGCTATATATTCTGCTTCAGCAGTTGATGTAGACATAGATGACTGCTTTTTACTAAAGCATGAGACTAATCTCATACCAAAGAACTGGCATATTACTGAGGTACTTTTTCTGTCTACTCTACATCCAGCAAAATCAGCAACTGAGTATCCAGTTAACTCAAACTTTGACTCAGTAGGATACCAGAGTTCTCGACTAGGATAACTCTTTATATATCTCAAAATTCCTTTTAAGAAAACTAGATGAGATTCTTTAGGGTTCACTTGGAACCTAGCATTAAGACATGTAGCGAACATTATGTCAGGTCTGCTTGTTGTAAGGTATAGTAGGGACCCAACAATACCCCTATATAATTTCTGATCAACAAGTTTCCCATGTTCATCAGAGTCTATTACAGCATTAGTGGTCATGGGTGTTTTCTTTGGTGAGGCATCAACCATCCCAAACTTTTTGAGAAGCTCCTTAGCATACTTAGCCTGGGATATGAAGATACCATCAGGTAGCTGCTTCACTTGGAGACCAAGGAAGTAGGAGAGCTCACTCATGCTACTCATCTCAAACTTTGAATGCATGAGGTCAGAAAACCTCTTGCATAGTTTGAAATCTGTAGACCCAAATATAATGTCATCTACATAAATTTATACTAACAATGTTTGATCCTTATGGTGCCTAGTGAATAATGTTCTATCTACTATGCCTCTGGTAAAGTTATGCTCTATCAAGAAGCTAGCTAAGGTCTCATACCAAGCTCTTGGAGCGTGCTTTAAACCATAAAGAGCTTTATACAATCTAAAGACATATGAATGATAAGTTGGAGAGATGAAACCTGGAGTTTGTTCAACATAAACCTATTCTGTAAGTTCTCCATTCAGAAAGGCACTCTTGACATCCTTTTGATAGAATTTAAACTTCTTGTATGCAACATAAGCAAGGAAAATCATTATAGCTTCCAGTCTTGCAACTGGTGCAAAAGTTTGGTCATAGTCAATTCCTTCCTCTTGCCTATAACCTTGAGCAACCAGCCTTGCTTTATTCCTGACTATAACACCTTGGGCATCAAGTTTGTTTTTGAATACCCACTTAGTTCCAATTACAGGATAGCCTTTGGGCCATGGAACCAAGTCCCAAACTCTGCATGTTTCAAATTGAATAAGCTCCTCTTGCATTGCAATGATCCAGTGGGGATCTTGTTCTGCATCTTTAATGGATTGATGCTGAACTTGAGAGATGAAACAGGCATGCATCACATCTTGGTAGAGTTGATGCCTTGTATGTACACCTACTGACATGTCTCCAATCACTTGAGATCTAGGGTGATCCTTTAGTGTAACAAAGTTAGTGGGTGGAGTTGGTTCAGCAACAACATTTGGAGTTAATTCCTCTTGTGGAATAATCTCCGCTATTGAAGGAAGTTTCACTTCCAAAAATTTTTCTTCACTGTCTTCATCAGCTTGTGGAGGAGAATGAGATATGACCTTTTGAGTAAGGTTTAATTCTTCCAATTTCTCACACAAGTGAGGTACCTGCAAAAGATCTGAGGTAGAAGAATCCTTCTCCTTGTAATACATGTTAACTTCATCAAAAGAAATATGTACAGATTCTTCCATTGTGAATGATGATTTATTGAAAACCCTATAAGCTTTGCTAACTTGGGTATATCATAGAGAAATTCCCTCTGTATATTTGACTTCAAATTTTCTAATGTGTTTCTTATTATTTTGTGAATGAAACACCTACACCCCAAAATTCTAAAGTTATCAATTTTAGGTTTCTTCCCTTTGAGTAATTTATAGAGGGTCATGCCCTTAAGTTTGTATATCAAACTTCTATTCTGCACATAGTTTGCTGTGCTCACAGCCTCTGCCAAAAAGGATAGGGGCATGTGTGCATCTGCAAGCAATGTTACTGCAGATTCAATGAGGGTTCTGTTTTTCCTTTCTGCTACCCCATTTTGTTGAGGAGTTCTAGGAGCAGAGAAACAATGCCTGATACCTTCCTCCTCACAGAATCTTTGCATGGGAAGAGATTCAAACTCAGTACCATGATCACTTCTGATCAATACAACTGGAGTAGAATACTCAATCTTTTTGCCCTTAAGAAAGTCTGTAAGGACTTTGAAGTTATCTGACTTGTGTCTCAAGAAGAACACCCAAGAGAATCTAGAGAAGTCATTACAATGACTAGAGTGTAAGACCTCCCTCCTAAGATTTGTACAACAATGAGTCCAAAAAGATCCATATGTAGCAAGTACAGAATCTTAGGTGAATCACTCTTATTAATTGACTTAAAGCTATTTTTTGTTTGCTTGCCTTCTTAACAAGCCTTGCATATGTAAGACCCCCCCTTTTTTTCTTTTTCGACACCGGGGTCTTAGGCCCAGAACCGCCGTTTTGCGGTGACTCCTTCATGCCCTGAAGGGTCATCACCACAAAGCGCCGATGCTGCCGGCCGATTTCGATCACAGAAAAGTAGCACTATGAAGTAAATGCAAATTGCAGTCCACATAGAATCACATGTCATAATAAATATAACTCCACGAAGGGAGTGTCCACAGAATAAAACATCAGAGTAGCAAAAATACGGGCTTACGCCCGGTACATCATATCCTCACTACAAAATCACTCATGCGGAAGCAAAAGCAGAAAAACTACTCAAGGTCGAGACTCACAGTCCCGGCTGTATGAACTCCGGAGCTAGACTGCCCCACCTCCAAACGCACCGGTCTCTGGGGCTGCTCCTCCATGCTGGTCTCCACGATCCCCTAAATGATGTGGTTCGAAAACCGTTAGTCTAAAAGACTAAGTCCTATCATCCCCCGCCCCTTCCCCCACGGCTCCTAGGCATCGAGCGGAGAGGAAGAAAAGGGAGGACTTGATGGTGGAGAATATCAAAAACAGATGGCAGCGGACCTATACTAGCAATTCTATAACATGTATGGACAATAAGCTGAAATATGAAAAGTAACCTTCACTTATGTGAGAACACATAAGCAAAGGGGTCTTCTGCAAAGCTCCCATCGTATAAAAGGTCCCATACCAATTTATACGTTGGGGCGTCGGTTATCAAACAGCAGTAAATATATATATCAAAATTAACCTTAATTTATAAACTTGCCCACACAAGCTTATAGACCAAGGGGTCGTTTTGCAGGTCCTAATGTATAAACATCCCATTCCACTTATACTTTATGTGTCAGGGGTTAAATGAATCGATTATGCTATGAAATGCAAGTGGGTATGATGGACATGCAAGTGCAACGCACACACCCGACTCTGTCCACACAGACCTTTAGTTCCCCCTTTCTGGAGCCGTAACCTCCCAGGATACCTCCGTAGTGGCAGACGGAAGCGGTGGGTTGGGCCTCGCCCACCTCTAAACCAGTAAAGCACTACCGGTCAGACCTATCATACGCCTCAATGCTTGGTGCACGAAGCGGACTCCTGCGTACTCTTGCCGGCTGGCGCACCGGACTTCTGATGGCGAAGTGCTAACCACACTTGCCGAGTCAACGTATTAGCGTCGGTGTATCGAACCTCCAATACCGAAGACCCACCACCTTAATTTCCTTTCCTTTTATGCACATGCAAATTAGCGTAATCAAGAACTGAGCCGAAGCTCCCCGGACCACACGTCCGTCTCAAACAATCGAGCCGAAGCTCCCCGGACCCAAAGTCCGCCTTTTAACCATCCGAGCCGAAGCTCCCAGCTAACTTTCGGTGCTAACAGTGTTGGTGAAAGGTGCAACCCTAATTACTAAGTTACTCTTTTCAGCTTGTTAAAACAGTTTACGTTAACCCAGGACTGCCCCCGGTATTCCCTGTGAAGGGCTCTCAAGGGGCACTAGGAACTGTGTTGGGATTACGCCCAGCGTTCCCTTTCGCAAGGTACTTATTTTTTTATTGGTTTATTCCCTTACCCATTACTTTCTCATATTCCGATAAGCTAATCCTAGGGTGATTTGACTCCAACTCTCCTAGGGTAGGACGATCTTTCGTCGGACCCGAACGCCTATAAACCCTAGACAAAATCACACCCTACTCACTCATCCTCCATAGATGCATCCCATTCTACTTATCCTTCCAGCAAACCATCAAGACCCATCACACGTGCTCTAATTTACATCAAAAATGATTTCCTGCAGTTTTGCTATATGCAGACCACTTAAGCTACATGACCCGTAAAAGGGAAGTACATGAAATACTCATCCAGTACCCTTATGATAATTATTAGAGGGCTAAAATGACATTTGAAGCATAAATCCAGAAATCCATAATTTTCCTAATTTGACTGATAATTAATTTATTTATTCTAGTATCCAAAAAGCCCAAGTTTGAACATGAAGTAGCATTTTCAGACCAGATAATGTTCCAATAAATTTATGGTAATTACAAAATGCATAATCAACCCTAAAGCCTAAGTCTTCAAATTTTTCAGCAAGGTTTAGGCCCTTAAATTAATTTCAAAGATATCCCATAAAAGGTCATTTTAAAAGATTTTACAGCAATTATACCTCCAAAAATTCAGAGAAAATTTAGGGATGATTATGATGGCCTACAAAGACCCTAGAAAAAGTTTAATAATTTATTATGTAAAAATAAGGCTATACTTGATTTTCTCATGAAATATCAGGTTTATGGGTTAATGGACAAAGTATACTAATTAACCATCAAAAATTCCACAAAAATTCCCACATGATAATACTGAGCTAGAAACACTTTGTATCAAGTTTCATGATATTTAACTAAGTATTGGGCTCTTGCAAGAATTATTTAGTATATAACCCAAGTAATGCACTTGTGAAGTAGATGCCCTAACAAGATACCCAAAAATTCTATCAAAATTCATACATGATTAGTATAGTGTAAAACTACCTCTGCCAATGTTTCATGCCCTTTAAATGGGCAGTGAGACCACAATAGCCAAATTAGTATTTAGGGCAAATCTATTGGTTACAAATGAAGTGCTACAAATATTGATCAAAACTCCCCAAGTAAATTACCAGAGGCTCAACATATCCTTATTCCCTCACTACCCAAATTTGGTTAAGTTTCAAGATGTTTAGCTAACCTAAACCTACACTACAAGTTTTAGGTCCTAAGCTAGGGTTAGGGTTTTGGGGACCCTACCATTTTAAAAATTAGTTAATATTTCTAACAGAGGGTTTTATATATCCTAGGAACCTCCTTGCAAAGTTTGGAGTTCATCCAAGGTGTTTAGGACTCATGCCCTTCACAAGGCAAAAAGGTCCCTCCTTAGGGTTTGGCTTAGGGACTTAGGTCAAATCAATTCCACTCTACCCTACATTCCATGGGGAGGTGATAAGTGTCATAACAAGTCAGTGGCCCAAATTTCAGCCTCTGTTGAGGTGATTTGGTCACTCAAAATCAGAAATGCACTTTTTGACCAAAATACCCTTATTAAGGTTTAGTTAGGGTTGGGTCAATACCTACTCAAAACACATCCAAATTAGGTGCAACTTTATACAGATACTTAACATGAGTCCAGGGACCACTCACCAAAATTTGGGAGGGTTTGGAGATGTCTAGGACACCTATTTAATTTATTTATGGATTATTAAATTTTTATAAAAACTATAGAAATAGTTTCTCCAAAAATTCCCATTTTTGGACAGGCCCTAGGTATAGATAAGAATGATCCTCTGTACAAATTTCAGCCAATTTGGACAAGGGATGAAGGGTGGACATCCATTTGAATCTCAGGTCAGCCCTAGGTACAGGTCCCACCAAAATGGGTGCCCTGGTCCAACCATAGTGCCAAATTGGTCCAAATCAATTTTGTATTACAGTAGACCCATAGGGCTACAACTTTCATATTGAACGTTTCCCACCAGGTGGCCCTAAGTATTTTTAATAATTAATGCAAAACAGCCCAGAAAACGGGACAGAAAATTCAGAAATCAAAATTAAATAAAAGAAATGATGCTGCACGAATCTTAAAGCAAATCGTGGGGCTCCTGGTCATCTTCTTCCTCCAGCCAAGGGCCATGATTGGCCGAACCTGGAGCTTATTCCAAGAGCATTTCCCGGCCACACGGCCACCTCCCTGGCCGGCCACCACCGCCACCACCTTCGTTGAGGTGGGGGCTATCGCCGGGCGGCGGCACGGCCGCCGGAGGGGTGGTTTCCGGCGAACCCGACCACCATTTTTTTTTTGGAAAAACCATGAAAATGAAAACTTGGATCGGCTCAATTGAGTCCGATTCTTGTCCTAAACGATTCCTAAGATCTACCCACAGAAGAAGGAGTAGAGGAGGACCTTTAACCGAGCTTGTCGTCGAGTGTGGTGGTGGTGCGCCATGGCCGGTGGTGGAGCTTTCCGATGCTTGCAACTTCACTACCAAACCGCCCGGTTTCTTTAGGTGAAGGGTGGAAACGATTTCTCTTGGCCCAGGGAAGCTTTTAAAAGCATCAAATGGGTTGGGGGAGATGGAGGGCCGTGGCTTCAAATCCATTAATGATCATGAATTGGAATTTCGGTTTTGGAGAAAATCCATGGAAATTCACCTCCCCTTTGTCCCAATTCGTTTGGAAACTCCTCAAAACTGATAGGGGAGATGAATACTAATTAATTGGTGAAGAATGGACAGGTGATTCACCTTCCCCACCATGAATGACCTTCTCTTTCTTCTTTCTCTCTCTTCCCTATTGGAGGAATTAAATTCAGCCACCTTGGGTGGCTGGCCATGGCTATTAAACTCCTCAAAACTGATGAGGGGGAATGTATTCAGCCTTTGGAATCAATTGGAGAGGCCCTTGATCTCCCTTGGCCATGAATGGCCTCTTTTCTCACTTTCTCTCTCCTCCATTAAAGAGAAAAATGGAGCTTTCTCTCTCCAACTCACCATGGCCGAATTTTGATCTCTCCTCCAGCCTATTGGCAGCCCACTAACTCATATTAATAATAAAATGAGGTTAGCCCAAGTGGGGGAAATGGGTTTGAGCTTGGGTTAGCCCATTTAGGCTAATTTGACCTAACACTAGAATAGAGTTGACCTTGGTCAACATGACCATTTGAGTTAACCCCAATGGGTCCTTGGTGACCCATTGGACTCCCTTAAGGTCTAGGAAGACTTGAATAGGGTTGGTTGGGCATCTTGGGGGTCACATGTCCCTTGGTAAGGGCACTTTGACCATTTTAGGGCTAGGGTTGACCTTGGTCAACTGAGCCTCTTTGGTTGACCCCAATGGGTACTTATGGCTCTAATGGGACTCCCAAGGTATTAGGGATGTTGTGGTAGGGTCTTGGGGTCAAGGTGTAGCCCATGGTCATCCTAAACCACTGTTTAGAGTTCTACTATTTGCAGACCATGATGATTTTCCACATTTGTCTCCTATCTCTTGGCCCATTCCTGGCTTCCTAGGGTTTGTCATGACCTAGTCATGGGCAAAACCACTCCTAGGGGTCTAGTTGGAAATGAGATGTTACAAATCCCAATAAACAAAACAAAGATTTCGTCCCCGAAATCAAGGTTAAGCCTACGAGAATTTCTACCGAAGAGAGAAACTTGTAACATCCCATCACGATGCCATGTTTGCTAAACTAAGTTTTAAGGGAAACCTAAATCTATGACCAATTCACCCAATTGATGAAACCAAGATCCCATTAAACAAAAGATAAGCCCGCAATAAACAAAAGATAAGTCTCTACCTGCCTAAAGCAGCCCTTGCTAGTTTAACGTAGGAAAATAATTAAAACATCTTGAGGGGTTTGTGAGGTATACCTGACTGAACAGCTCTAGGTATCTTTGTCGCATCAGGTCCTGCGGCTCCCAGGTATGCTCCTCCTGGCTGTGGTTCCTCCACAGGACCTTGACTAATGGGACCTTCTTGCGACGCAAGACCCGTACTCCTCGGTCGTCGATCCTAACCGGCTCCAAACAAACTGACCGGTCTGAAGCTACCGGCCCTTCGGTGGTCAAAATCTGCTGCTCCGGGCGTAGCAGAGCCCTCCTCGGCGAAGAAATATGGAAGACGGCGTGCAGAGCTTCCAGCTCTGGTGGTAACTCCAGCCTGTAGGCTAGGGGCCCGATCCGCTCCAGGATCCTGTAAGGGCCCATGTACCTAGGGCTGAGCTTCTTCCTCCGACCACGCACCCGCGAGACTGCAAGCATGGGCCGGATCTTCAAAAACACTTGGTCCCCCACATGGAACTCCACCTGCCGATGCCGGGCGTCATAGTACTTAGCCTGTCTACTCTGTGCCTCTAGCATCCTGTCTCTGATCAGCCTCACCTGAACCTCGATGTCTTCAACAAACTCTGATCCCAACACCTTCGGATCTTCGTCCTGAACCCAAGAAAGCGGGGTCCGACATTTCCTTCCATACAAGGCTTCGTAAGGCGCCATCCTGATGCTGGACTGGTAGTTGTTGTTATAGGAGAACTCGACCAGAGGTAAGAGTTTCTCCCACGGTTCCCCACAGTCCAAAATGCACAGCCTCAAAAGATCTTCCAGCGCCCGATTGGTGCATTCTGTCTGCCCGTCCGTCTGGGGATGGAATGCAGTGCTGAAGGTCAATCGCGTGCCTAAGTAAGCTTGCACGGATCTCCACTCCCTGGAAGTGAACCGGCCATCCCGATCCGACACGATCGTCTTGGGCACCCCATGATATCGAACGAACTGCTCCACAAATCTCCGTACTAATACTCCCACAGCGTCGTCCTTCCTGATCGCAATGAACCTGGCTACTTTTGTCAACCGATCGACGATGACCCAAATCGAGTCATTTCCTGTTCGTGATCGGGGAAGTCCGTGAATAAAGTCCATCGCGATGTCTTCGAACTTCCACTCTGGTACCGGGAGTGGTTGCAAAAAACCCGCGGGGTTTTTGCACTCTGCCTTCACTAACTGGCAAGCTTCGTAGTGGGTCACAAACCGAGTGATATCCTTCTTCATGCCAGGCCAGTACATAGTCTTCTTCAAATCCACAGTCATCTTCGTGATGCCCGGGTGCACCGAGTATGGTTTACGTCCATTTCATTATATTTACGACGCAAACTTTCCTAGATGAGATCTAAGGGAAACCCAAGTCAGTAACTAATTTGCCCAATAAACAAAAGACACGCCCCCAATAAACAAAAGATAAGCCTCTAACTGCCTTGGGCTGAGTATCTTTGATATTACCATGTTATATCTGTCCTAGCTGGGTGCACAATCCCTAGGGCATCAATCTTTGACATGGGGTTCCAACCTGAATCTGTTGATATACTCCATATTTTAAACCTTCTGAGTCCTATTTACGACAATCTTATCTGGGTCAAAATGTTCCCAATCCCCAACCAGGTCTCTTCCGAACTGAATTCCTATCCGACCTTCGGTGTTTGTCGTGATGGTGGTCTCCAGGTAATCTTGTTACTGGCATGAGGGTTGAGACTATATGTCTCGTACCATTCTGCTAATGGATTATTGGTCTCAATTCTCCTTAAAGTAGTCCTTCCGGTTTGAGTAATCCTTGATAGGGATTGTAGGGCTACCTGAGTTTATGGCTTAGGTAGCCATTCTCGTGCTATACTCCTCCTTTATTCTCTTTAGGTATCTCCTTAGCTTAACCAAGTTCATACCTAAAGTATATTTCAAACTAGGGCATACTATAAGTTATCATGGTTAGTCATGTCTCCTAGTGGGTTGAGTCTAACTCACTGACTAAAGAATTATAAGATGAGATCTTCGCAGCCTAAAGTGCTCCCTGCTAGGGGCAGGGTTTGCCGCAGGCTACAAAGAAGGATTCCAATTGTTAGATAGCGTACAAATGGAAAGAATGGACAAGATACAGTGGACTTTTAAATGTGATTTCCCTTATGGGCACACCACTGCTTCTGCTGCTTAGTTTGTCCCCAAACTAAACTCGTGCGGGGGTGACCCAGGGTTGTGGACTGCTACTTTTCGATCGAGGTCTCCTTTGATACCACTTGTAAGACCCCCTTTTTTTTCTTTTTCGACACCGGGGTCTTAGGCCCAGAACCGCCGTTTTGCGGTGACTCCTTCACGCCCTGAAGGGTCATCACCACAAAGCGCCGATTCTGCCGGCCGATTTCGATCACAGAAAAGTAGCACTATGAAGTAAATGCAAATTGCAGTCCACATAGAATCACATGTCATAATAAATATAACTCCACGAAGGGAGTGTCCACAGAATAAAACATCAGAGTAGCAAAAATACGGGCTTACGCCCGGTATATCATATCCTCACTACAAAATCACTCATGCGGAAGCAAAAGCAGAAAAACTACTCAAGGTCGAGACTCACAGTCCCGACTGTATAAACTCCGGAGCTAGACTGCCCCACCTCCAAACGCACCGGTCTCTGGGGCTGCTCCTCCATGCTGGTCTCCACGATCCCCTAAATGATGTGGTTCGAAAACCGTTAGTCTAAAAGACTAAGTCCTATCATCCCCCGCCCCTTCCCCCATGGCTCCTAGGCACCGAGCGGAGAGGAAGAAAAGGAAGGACTTGAAGGTGGAGAATATCAAAAACAGATGGCAGCGGACCTATACTAGCAATTCTATAACATGTATGGACAATAAGCTGAAATATGAAAAGTAACCTTCACTTATGTGAGAATACATAAGCCAAGGGGTCTTCTGCAAGGCTCCCATCGTATAAAAAGTCCCATACCAATTTATACGTTGGGGTGTCGGTTATCAAACAGCAGTAAATATATATATCAAAATTAACCTTAATTTATAAACTTGCCCACACAAGCTTATAGACCAAGGGGTCGTTTTGCAGGTCCTAATGTATAAGCGTCCCATTCCACTTATACTTTAGGTGTCAGGGGTTAAATTAATCTATTATGCTATGACATGCAAGTGGGTATGATGGACATGCAAGTGCAACGCACACACCCAACTCTGTGCACACAGACCTTTAGTTCCCCCTTTCTGGAGCTGTAACCTCCCAGGATACCTCCGTAGTGACAGACGGAAGCGGTGGGTTGGGCCTCGCCCACCTCTAAACCAGTAAAGCACTACCGGTCAGACCTATCGTACGCCTCAACGCTTGGTGCACGAAGCGGACTCCTGCGTACTCTTGCCGGCTGGCGCACCGGACTTCTGATGGCGAAGTGCTAACCACACTTGCCGAGTCAACGTATTGGCGTCGGTGCATCGAACCTCCAATACCGAAGACCCACTACCTTAATTTCCTTTCCTTTTATGCACATGCAAATTAGCGTAATCAAGAACCGAGCCGAAGCTCCCCGGACCACACGTCCGTCTCAAACAATCGAGCTGAAGCTCCCCGGACCCAAAGTCCGCCTTTTAACCATCTGAGCCGAAGCTCCCAGCTAACTTTTGGTGCAAACAGTGTTGGTGAAAGGTGCAACCCTAATTACTAAGTTACTCTTTTCAGCTTGTTAAAACAGTTTACGTTAACCCAGGACTGCCCCCGGTATTCCCCGTGAAGGGCTCTCAAGGGGCACTAGGAACTGTGTTGGGATTACGCCCAGCGTTCCCTTTCGCAAGGTACTTATTTTGTTATTGGTTGATTCCCTTACCCATTACTTTCTCATGTTCCGATAAGCAAATCCTAGGGTGATTTGACTCCAACTCTCCTAGGGTAGGACGATCTTTCGTCGGACCCGAACGCCTATAAACCCTAGACAAAATCACACCCTACTCACTCATCCTCCATAGATGCATCCCATTCTACTTATCCTTCCAGCAAACCATCAAGACCCATCACACATGCTCTAATTTACATCCAAAATGATTTCCTGCAGTTTTGCTATATGCAGACCACTTAAGCTACATGACCCGTAAAAAAGGGAAGTACATGAAATACTCATCCAGTACCCTTATGATAATTATTAGAGGGCTAAGATGACATTTGAAGCATAAATCCAGAAATCCATAATTTTCCTAATTTGACTGATAATTAATTTATTTATTCTAGTATCCAAAAAGCCCAAGTTTGAACATGAAGTAGCATTTTCAGACCAGATAATGTTCCAATAAATTTATGGTAATTACAAAATGCATAATCAACCCTAAAGCCTAAGTCTTCAAATTTTTCAGCAAGGTTTAGGACCTTAAATTAATTTCAAAGATATCCCATAAAAGGTCATTTAAAAGATTTTACAGCAATTATACCTCCAAAAATTCAGAGAAAATTCAGGGATGATTATGATGTCCTACAAAGACCCTAGAAAAAGTTTAATAATTTATTATGTAAAAATAAGGCTATACTTGATTTTCTCATGAAATATCAGGTTTATGGGTTAATAGACAAAGTATACTAATTAACCATCAAAAATTCCACCAAAATTCCCACATGATAATACTGAGCTAGAAACACTTTGTATCAAGTTTCATGATATTTAACTAAGTATTGGGCTCTTGCAAGAATTATTTAATATATAACCCAAGTAATGCACTTGTGAAGTAGATGCCCTAACAAGATACCCAAAAATTCTATCAAAATTCATACATGATTAGTATAGTCTAAAACTACCTCTGCCAATGTTTCATGCCCTTTAAATGGGCAGTGAGACCACAATAGCCAAATTAGTATTTAGGGCAAATCTATTGGTTACAAATGAAGTGCTACAAATATTGATCAAAACTCCCTAAGTAAATTACCAGAGGCTCAACATATCCTTATTCCCTCACTACCCAAATTTGGTTAAGTTTCAAGATGTTTAGCTAACCTAAACCTACACTACAAGTTTTAGGTCCTAAGCTAGGGTTAGGGTTTTGGGGACCCTACCATTTTAAAATTAGTTAATATTTCTAACAGAGGGTTTTATATATCCTAGGAACCTCCTTGCAAAGTTTGGAGTTCATCCAAGGTGTTTAGGACTCATGCCCTTCACAAGGCAAAAAGGTCCCTCCTTAGGGTTTGGCCTAGGGACTTAGGGCAAATCAATTCCACTCTACCCTACATTCCATGGGGAGGTGATAAGTGCCATAACAAGTTAGTGGCCCAAATTTCAGCCTCTGTTGAGGTGATTTGGTCACTCAAAATCAGAAATGCACTTTTTGACCAAAATACCCTTATTAAGGTTTAGTTAGGGTTGGGTCAATACCTACTCAAAACACATCCAAATTAGGTGCAACTTTATACAGATACCTAACATGAGTCCAGGGACCACTCACCAAAATTTGGGAGGGTTTGGAGATGTTTAGGACACCTATCTAATTTATTTATAGATTATTAAATTTTTATAAAAACTATAGAAATAGTTTCTCCAAAAATTCCCATTTTGGACAGGCCCTAGGTATAGATAAGAATGATCCTCTGTACAAATTTCAGCCAATTTGGACAAGGGATGAAGGGTGGGCATCCATTTGAATCTCAGGTCAGCCCTAGGTACAGGTCCCACCAAAATGGGTGCCCTGGTCCAACCATAGTGCCAAATTGGTCCAAATCAATTTTGTATTACAGTAGAACCATAGGGATACAACTTTCATATTGAATGTTTCCCACCAGGTGGCCCTAAGTATTTTTAATAATTAATGCAAAACAGCCCAAAAAACAGGACAGAAAATTCAGAAATCAAAATTAAATAAAAGAAATGATGCTGCACGAATCTTAAAGCAAATCGTGGGGCTCCTGGTCATCTTCTTCCTCCAGCCAAGGGCCATGATTGGCCGAACCTGGAGCTTATTCCAAGAGCATTTCCCGGCCACACGGCCACCTCCCTGGCCGGCCACCACCGCCACCACCTTCGTTGAGGTGGGGGCTATCGCCGGGCGGCGGCACGGCCGCCGGAGGGGTGGTTTCCGGCGAACCCGACCACCAATTTTTTTGGAAAAACCATGAAAATGAAAACTTGGATCGGCTCAATTGAGTCTGATTCTTGTCCTAAACGATTCCTAAGATCTACCCACGGAAGAAGGAGTAGAGGAGGACCTTTAACCGAGCTTGTCGTCGAGTGTGGTGGTGGTGCGCCATGGCCGGTGGTGGAGATTTCCGATGCTTGCAACTTCACTACCAAACCGCCCGGTTTCTTTAGGTGAAGGGTGGAAACGATTTTTATTGGCCCAGGGAAGCTTTTAAAAGCATCAAATGGGTTGGGGGAGAGGGAGGGCCATGGCTTCAAATCCATTAATGATCATGAATTGGAATTTCGGTTTTGGAGAAAATCCATGGAAATTCACCTCCCCTTTGTCCCAATTCGTTTGGAAACTCCTCAAAACTGATAGGGGAGATGAATACTAATTAATTGGTGAAGAATGGAGGGGTGATTCACCTTCCCCACCATGAATGACCTTCTCTTTCTTCTTTCTCTCTCTTCCCTATTGGAGGAATTAAATTCAGCCACCTTGGGTGGCTGGCCATGGCTATTAAACTCCTCAAAACTGATGAGGGGGAATGTATTCAGCCTTTGGAATCAATTGGAGAGGCCCTTGATCTCCCTTGGCCATGAATGGCCTCTTTTCTCACTTTCTCTCTCCATTAAAGAGAAAAATGGAGCTTTCTCTCTCCTACTCACCATGGCCGAATTTTGATCTCTCATCCAGCCTATTGGCAGCCCACTAACTCATATTAATAATAAAATGAGGTTAGCCCAAGTGGGGGAAATGGGTTTGAGCTTGGGTTAGCCCATTTAGGCTAATTTGACCTAACACTAGAATAGAGTTAACCTTGGTCAACATGACCATTTGAGTTGACCCCAATGGGTCCTTGGTGACCCGTTGGACTCCCTTAAGGTCTAGGAAGACTTGAATAGGGTTGGTTGGGCATCTTGGGGGTCACATGTCCCTTGGTAAGGGCACTTTGACCATTTTAGGGTTAGGGTTGACCTTGGTCAACTGAGCCTCTTTGGTTGACCCCAATGGGTCCTTATGGCTCTAATGGGCCTCCCAAGGTATTAAGGGTGTTGTGGTAGGGTCTTGGGGTCAAGGTGTAGCCCATGGTCATCCTAAACCACTGTTTAGAGTTCTACTATTTGTAGACCATGATGATTTTCCACATTTTGTCTCCTATCTCTTGGCCCATTCCTGGCTTCCTAGGGTTTGTCATGACCTAGTCATGGGCAAAACCACTCCTAGGGGTCTAGTTGGAAATGGGATGTTACAGCATAGGCTTTCCTTCTTGTAGGGGCCAGAAGGTAATCCTGTAACACCCCAAAATTCGAAAGAGGGGCGGACAACATCTAGAGCCAAGTTTGGGTCTTGGTAAGGGGTCACACGGCCTGAGACACAGGAGTGTTCAAGGCCGTGTCGTGCTCGGGTTCGATGGAGAACTCAGGTGGTTGACGAACTGCACCCAACGAAGTATCGAGACTTTGAACACGGTCTAAGACACGAGCGTGTCCATGGCCATGTCGTGTTCGGGTTCGACGATTTTTGCGTGGTCGACGAAAATGTGCTCGACGATGATCGAGAGGACGAACACGGCCTGAGACACGGGCGTGTCCCAGGACATGTCCTGCTTGGGTTTTTAGCCAGGCCGTGTGAGGGGATAAACATGGCCTGGATCCCAGGCATGTTCGTGTTTGACAAGGGCGTGTCAAATATGACACGAGCATGTGGAGTACCTGTGTTCTTCTCGATTTGTGTTTGGTCCTGCGTCGATGTAGGAACACGCCCAGGGGCACGGACGTGTACTGGGTGACACGAGCATGTCAATATTGACACAGGCATGTTCAGAGCCCGTGTCCTATTCTGGGTGCGACGGTTTCGACGTCGATTGAAGCTCACGGCCTTGGACACGGGCGTGTCTCAAACCGTGTTCGGACCAGGAATTTTGGTTTTAAGTGCGAATCGTGGCCGTTCGTTTCCTTCTTTTAGGATCTGATGGTTCAGGGATGTCCTGACTGATTTATGTTCGAGAATAGAGTTTGAAACCCTCATTTATTATTCAAGTTTCTCTTTCTAAGGTTTTAGAGAGAAGAGAGAGCAAGGAAGAAGGTGAAGGAGAGATCCTGCTGCCGGAGAAGCTTCGAAGCCCCAAATCGCAAGCCGAGTCCAGATCCGTGGAGGCAAGTCCGTTGCGGTGGTTTTCATCCGGATAAGTTCCCATGGCTATGAAGAGGGGTCGTAAGGTAACGATACTTATCCTCTTGGTTTTAGGATGCCTGTTTAGCATCTTTTCTTCCAAGATTTTGGGCACCAAATCTCTTAAATGAGAGGGGTTTGGGTCGCCATGGTTCAAGAGGAACCTCTGGGTCGATTGTGTCCATCCCCGACATGATTTTGCATTAGAGATTCGCTCTGTTAGTGGATTAGGCATGGAGGGTGAAGCCGTGGTCGCGACCGTAGTCCGACACGGTGATGTTGCATAACGAGCCTTAAGGATTTTGTAGAAATCCGTTGCGGCAAGATGCCGTTGGTGATGTTTGTGTTTTCCCCCTTTTCTCGAGTGAGTATGTGTAGCCAGAACCGGACAAGTTTAGCTCCGCAATGGCGGTAGATGGTTTCCTTGGTGGACAAGGTTAGCTCCGCATTGATGGTAGATGGTTTCCTTGGTGCGCGGGGACGTTGCAGTACAAATGATGGATTAGGGTGGGAATGTCTATGGATTGTGATGTGCTAAGGCGCGGCTTTGTCCCCGTGGTCGGCTGGCTATCCCGTGACGTGCAAGTTATATGAGGAGAGTATCCCGGCGAGACTAGTCCACTTCTATGAGACTGAAGAGAATGTCAAACATGGGGCAAGCACGGGCAATGAGGCCATGAGCGGGTGGGGTCCAGCAAGGGTTCTTAGAATCGGTCAGTGTGTGAGATGGAATCCTGACGCGAAAAGTCAGAGCTTACAGGCAAGCCCGGGTCAAAGAACCATGAGCGGGTGGGGCCGTGGCAAGAGTTCCGTGTGGCGGCATGTATGCCTTTCGGGGAATGACAGTACCCTTTTGTTTATGGCTTAACGCCAATGGAGAAATTGGAAGTACCCAGATGTGATGATGATATGCTAGTTGCATGCGCAATAGGGTGACTTGGGTGAAGCCCAGGTTTGCATACATGTTGCATAGTAGGCCCCTTTTTATTATATGCTCAATATAGAAAACGTGTTTGGTGTTCGAGACATCCAAACCTGTTCTTTTAGAGCTTTACTTATTTTTGTATATGGTATATGAAGTGTTGACTTGCAGGTTGGAGTGGTACCCCGGGGTCCGTTAGGGGCGGCTGGGAGGAGATGTGTTCGTTACACAGTTTGAGGTCAGCCTTTGCTGACCCACGTTACCTCCAAATTTTACAGGGCAAGGATCGCAAGCAGGAGCCAGCTCGCTGGCCAAAAAGGCCTAAGCCTCATGAAGTGTTTCAAGTTTTGTACTAGCTCTGTTTTGTGGCATTGTATGTTTGGTGCTCTTATTTCCGGCTTGCATGCTGAGGTAGTCTAGGAGTGCTTATGCCCATTATTGGTGGATGTTGGGTACATTGGTCAAATGTACCTGATTTGAAGAAGCCTCACCCAACTCAATGATATACATCATAATGTATTTGATGTATGTTTGAGTTACTTGTGCATGTTAAGAAATCACTGGACTGAAGCAAAAAGTTTCTAAGTCCATGTGTCGACACCCAGAGGGAAAGTGTCGACACTTAAGAAAGCTTGTGTCGACACCCAGACAAGCAGTGACGACACTTGGAGTCATTGTGTCGACACCTGGGATGCAGAGTCGACACCAGACAGAAAGTGTCGACACTTGGAGCTGTGTCGACACTCAGTGAAGAAAAGTGCAGACAGAAAGTGTCGACACAAGGAGCTGTGTCGACACCCAGTGAAGCTGTGTCTACACCAGAAAGTGTCGACACTTGGAGCTGTATCGACACTCAGCAAAAGTCTACAGAGTCTAAGTACAAGTGTCGACACTCAACACAATGTGTCGACACTAAGCAGAAGAGTCAGCACTTGAAGCATGTGTCGACACTCAACACAATGTGTCGACACTCAACAGAAGAGTCAGCATTTGAAGTAAGTGTCGACACCCAGCACAATGTGTCGACACTCAACAGAAGAGTCAGCATTTGAAGTATGTGTCGACACCCAGAACAATGTATCGACACAGAGTTGAAGACTCAACACTGGAAGAAAGTGTCGACACATGGAGCTGTGTCGACACTTAGCAAAGAACAGAAAGAACAACAAATTATTCTAAGTACAAGTGTCGACACTATGGGAATGTGTCGACATTCAGCTGAAGTCTCAACAACAAGAAAGTGTGTCGACACAAGGAGCTGTGTCGACACTCAGCAAGATTCAACATAGAAGACTATGTGTCGACACCAAGAAGCAGTGTCGACACTTGACAGATTCAACACAAGAAGATGTGTCGACACAAAGGAGATGTGTCGACACATAGAAGAATTCAGTAAAAGCTAGAAGAACAAGTACTTGTGTCGACACTCAATTTCAGTGTCGACACATGAAGAAGAATCTGTGTCAAGACATACAAGGATATGTGTCGACACTTTGTAGACTTGTGTCGACACTTACACAACATGTGTCGACACTTGGACTATAAGTGTCGACACTTAAAGACAGAAAGTCTCGACACTTACAGACAGTTAGAGATTTTCAAGAAGTGACTGGATGACTTGACAGCTGCCGTTCCAGCCGGTCTACAGCAACTGTCAGAGATGTCAGAAGTCAGTTATGAACCGGTCCAGCCGGTTACCATGAATAAAGCCTATAAATAGGCACCTACAGTTTGCAGAAACTGTTGATTCAAAGTTGTTGAAGTTGTTGATCAGATTATTGTTGAAGTAATTATAGTGGTACAAAGAGAATCAACACAAGAAGATCTAGCAGTTCAAGTGCAGATCTAAGAAGTTGGAGAGAGAGGGCTCAATCCAAGAAATCAGCCTTTGGAACTAGGCTGAGAAGAAGGATTCAGATTCAGTCTGGATCTTAAGTGGCAGAGGTCAAGGAACAACTGCAGAGGATTCAGTCTTATTCAGTTCTACTCAAGAAGCTTTGAAGAAAGCTAAGTCAGGGTGAATCCAGCTGAGTTCTTCCAAGAACTCATCAAGAATCTCTCAACTCCCCTCCTTTAATTCTGAGTTGTAGAGTTATTATTTGTATTACATTTTTAACTTGTAGGATCCATTGGATCTGAGTGAATTGTAAGCCTGTATTTATAAAGGCTGAGGGTAGGGCTTGTTAGCCTGAGTGTAGGAGATAGAGATCTCTGAGTGTAGGCCTTGTTGGCTGAGTGTAGGCCTTGGTTGGCTGAGTGTAGGCCTTGATTGGCTGAGTGTAGGCTTTAGGATAAAGCTGAGTTGTAAGGCTTTGGGCCTGAGGTGTAGGAACCAATTTGGGTTCTGAGACAGTGGAGAAGTTTGGCCGAATCTAATACACTGCTAGATAGGCGAAGGGGGAAAGTGGATGTACCCATATCTTGGGGAACCACTATAAAACACTGTGTGCTGTGCTGTGATTGTGCTGTGGATTAGCTGTGTATGTTTTGTTATTGCTGTTTGCTGTGCAAAAGTAATTAGAAATCTGTGATATAACTGTTTGGCTGCCAACAAAGTTAGAAAAGGATTAGGTCACCTATTCACCCCCCCCTCTAGGTGTTTAGGTACCATATCTTTCAAGTGGTATCAAAGCGAGGTTACTCAAAACAAGGACTAACAGTCTGAGGAGATCCTGTTTGGCAGATTCAGTGTTGACAAAACACAGATTCAAGAAATTCAAGAAAATCAAGAAACATGGTTTCCTATGAGAATCACAAGGAATTGGGTTCCATAAAATTACCCATTTGCAGAAAGGAGATCTTTGGGATCTGGAAAGAAAGGGTAAGGCTGTTTATGGAGGCCTCAGACCCTAGAATCTATATCACAGTAAAGGAAGGGCCTTATGTGCCCATGAAGATTTCAGTTCTAGATGAAAACCAGAGAACTCCAAAGGATTTCTCTGAGATGACTAAGGATGAAATTGTCCTGGCCACCATGGACAAGAGGGCACAGAACATAATAGTGAGTGCCATTGATGATGCAACTTTTCAGAACTTAATTCACTGTAAAACAGCAAAAGAGATGTGGGATACTCTCATTGTTTATATGGAAGGTTCTGAAGAAGTTAGGCAAGATAGGAAGTCCTTGCTAAATCAGGAGTATGAAAGCTTTAGGCAAGGAAAGGGTGATAGCATCACTGAGTGCTATAAGAAATTTTACAGAATAGTTAATGAACTCATGTCTTATGGAAGAGAGTTCAGTAACTATGAACTAAATGACAAGTTCCTAAGGTCCCTAACCAAAGATTGGGACACCAAGATCTGTGCCATAAGAGAAATGGCTAAGTTGGGGGAAATTCCTCCTCCCACACTGTTTGGCAAGCTATTGTCTTATGAAATGCAGTTAACAGTGAGAAAAGAGGAGGAGAAATCAACAAGGACTGAGCACAAAGAAAGAATTGTTGCTTTCAAGACAAAAGTTCCCAGAAAGTGCAGGAATAAGTCTTCAACTCCACCTCCAGAGGTAGTTGAATCAGAGTTTGATGAGTCTATCAGCACAAAGTCTAAGAGCAGTGAAAGTGATGAAGACTTTGCTGTTTTCACTAGACACTTTCAGAAGTTTTTGAAAAAGAAACAGTGGAGGTCAAGGCCTTCTACATCACAAGGAAAGGAAGACTCTTATCAGAAAAAGAGGTCTTCAAAGAATGACAAGAAAAGGACAAAATCAAGCAAGGCAACTGGTTCAAAGATTGTTTGTTATTGCTGCAATAGACAGGGCCATGTTATTGCAGATTGTCCAGAGAAGAGAAAGGAATCTGGTGATAGGAAAAAGACTCACTTCAAAGGGAAGAAAGAAAAGTCTTTTGTTGCTAAGAAGGAGAAGACTCTATCAGATATCTCTTCTTCAGAAACTGAGTCTGAGGCTGAAGCCTACATAGGGCTGTTTGCTGAAGAAGAAGAGGAAGAATTCATGCAGATCTTGGAGTCAATTTATGAACAAGAAGACAGTCATTGCCAAGGGCTAATGGCTTTGACAGAAAGTGCCAAAATCCTGGAGCAGCCAGGACCCAGTCAGGTACAAAGTTCAAGTTTAAATTCAGTTTCTTGTTCTAGTTCATAATCAGATTCTTCTTCATCAAGTGATGAGAATATATCTGAGTCTGAGGAAGATATTCATCAGCTTATAGATGAATATAAGGTACTGTTGCAAGCCTACAAGAAAAGCAAGACCCTAGCCAAAAGTCAGGCAAAGGAAATTGCTGATCTTAAAGCTGCTGCAACAGATTTTGAGAAGCAATTTGATCAAAAACTAAATGAGGTAGCCAGGCTGAAACACATTACTGTGATTCAGATTGGAACTATCACTTTTAAGAATGATCAAATTAAGTGTCTGGAGAACAATCTTCAGAAGGAGAAGGACTTGGTTGCTAGGTTTTCTAAACCTAAGTCAGTGTTACCCATAATTGATGAATTTGTTCATCACAAAGGTAAAGCTGGACTGGGCTTTATTAGACCTGCAGGGACTGAGCAGTCCAAGTATAAGTCCAAGGGCAAAGCCCCAACATTCAACAAGCCTGCTGTAGTCAAGACAGCCAAGGTAGTACCTAAGCAAAGGTACAATAAATTTGAATGTTGGTGCTGTGGCAAAGTTGGCCATTTTGCAGTAGACTGTTGGCACAATGTGAGTGTCAAAGTGAGTTCCAAACTACCTGTTGGAAAGCCAGTAGGTAGGTTTGTCAAATTGCAAACTAACAATCACCAAGGACCCAAGAATACTTTGGGTTCTAAGGTTCATTAATTTGTTTTGCAGGTGAGTCCAAGTGGCCATACCCCTACATGGTACTTGGACAATGGATGTTCCAGACATATGACTGGAACTAGGGGACTACTGAAGGACTACATTCCAATCAAAAATGGTCCTAAAGTGACCTTTGGTGGTTCTGAAAAAGGAATCATCAAAGGGTTTGGTAACATTTCTTCAAACTTAGTTACCATTACTCAAGTGGCTTATGTTAAAGGGTTGAAACACAACCTAATAAGTATAAGTCAATTAAGTGATGTAGGGTATGACATCTCATTTGTTAAAAATGGTTGTCATATCAAGAGGTCAAATGATCAAGAGATCATTTTGACAGGATATAGGAAGAGGAATGTCTACTGCCTAGACATTATGATTGAGAACAATGGTTCTCCAGTTTGTCTTGTAGCTGATGAGACATTCTCTCATTGTGTCAAATGGCACAAGAGGCTAGCCCATCTTAACTACAAGACTATTAGCAAACTCTTTAGCAAAGAGTTAGTGAGGAATGGTCCTCAAGTTAAGTGTGTTAAAGATGGCATTTGCTCAGCTTGTCAAAAGGGCAAGCAGACTAAATCCACCTTTAGAAGCATAGATAACAAAGATGCTGTGAGGTGTTTGTACCTCTTGCATTTGGATCTCTTTGGTCCAATGCCAGTTCACAGCTTAGGTAGGAAGGTCTATACCCTTGTAGTTGTAGATGACTACTCAAGGTTTTCTTGGGTGTTCTTCTTAAGACAAAAATCTGAAACACCTAGTGTCTTCTACAGCTTTGTCAAGCAAATTCAGAATGAACTAAATAGTACTGTGGTCAAAATTAGAAGTGAACATGGTACTGAGTTTCAGTCTGAAAGCATGACAAAACTATGTGAAGACTTTGAGATATTTCAAGAATTCTCTTCACCTAGAACACCTCAGCAAAATGGCATTGCTGAGAGGAAAAATAGGACCTTGATAGAGGCTGGTAGAACCCTACTAAGTGATACATCACTGCCTGAGTATTTCTGGGCTGAAGCAGTTAACACTGCATGCCATGTTATAAATAGGGCTACCATCACTAAAGGGCTTAACAAGACCCCCTATGAAGTAGTGAAAGGCAGGAAACCAAACCTATCCTATTTTAGGATCTTTGGTTGTAAATGCTTCATACTTAACAATGGGAAGTCTTACTTAACTAAGTTTGCTGCCAAGTCCCAAGATGGAATTTTTGTTGGGTACTGCAATAATAGTAAGGCTTATAGAGTCTATAACTTGACTACACAAGTTGCAGAAGAATCAGTGCATGTAGTTTTCGATGAGACTAAACTTATTAATAATGAGTTCTCTAGCAATGTATGCAGCCCCACAGGTTTGACAAAGAAAATGGACAAGCTTACTATAGAAGAAGTGCCTGCTGCAAGACAGCAAGGAGAGGAGAGTAGCTGCTGTCCAGGGGGAGAACTACATGTGCCAGTTGCTGAAGAAATACAAGGAGTACAGCATGATGCAGATGCTGAAGTGGTTCAACCTGAAGTGAGGATGCCTCCAGCCCACAGGCATCTTAGAGATCATCTAGTAGAGCTGATTATTGGAGATCCAAGACAAGGAGTTCAAACAAGGAGCAGAAATCAGAATGCTGCAATCTATTCCAGCTTTCTGTCACAAGTTGAACCTAAGAAGTTTGAAGAAGCAATACAAGATCCACAATGGACTGAAGCAATGCAAGAAGAGCTTAATCAGTTCAAGAGGTGCAAGGTTTGGGAACTTGTTCCTAAACCTAAAGACCACAATGTAATAGGAGTTAAGTGGATCTACAGGAATAAGATGGATGAACAAGGTGTCATCATTAAGAATAAAGCTAGACTGGTTGCTAAAGGATATATGCAAGAAGAAGGTATTGACTTTGATCAAACCTTTGCTCCAGTAGCCAGACTGGAAGCCATAAGGATGTTCTTGTCCTATGCAACCTATCAAGGATTCAAGGTTTACCAGATGGATGTCAAGTCAGCATTCTTAAATGGTAATCTTAAAGAAGAAGTCTATGTGGAGCAGCCTTCAGGTTTTGTTGATCCAACTCTACCTCATTATGTTTATAGACTTAGGAAAGCTTTATATGGGTTAAAGCAAGCCCCTAGGGCTTGGTATGAAACCCTATCTAGTTTCCTCATTGAGAACAAATTCTCAAGGGAGAAAATAGATAAGACTCTATTCCTTAGGGAATCTAGAGGCAAAGTCATACTAGTCCAAATATATGTAGATGACATTATATTTGGGTCTACTGAAAGCAGCCTTTGCAAAAAGTTTGCAAAACTTATGCAAGGTCAGTTTGAAATGAGTAGTATGGGAGAGCTGAAGTGTTTCTTGGGTCTCCAAGTTAAACAGACTGAAAATGGTTTATCCATATGTTAGTCAAAGTTCACCCTAGAACTCATAAGGAAGTATGGTATGGATTCATCCAGTACCATGAAGACTCCTATGGGGTCAAGTATGTCTCTTAGCAAGGATGATGCAGGGAAACCTGTAGATGAAACCTTGTATAGAGGGATAGTTGGCTCCCTATTATACTTGACTGCTAGTAGACCAGACATCATGTATGCTACATGTGTTTGTGCAAGGTATCAAGCCTGCCCTAAAGAGTCTCATTTGACTGCAGTCAAAAGAATATTGAGATATCTAAAGGGCACTCCCTATCTAGGCCTCTGGTACCCTAGGAATGGAGACTTTGATCTAACAGGTTATTCAGATGCAGACTTTGCAGGATGCAAAGAGGATAGAAAGAACACTACTGGAACATGTCAATTCCTAGGTGGGAGACTAATTTCATGGAGCAGCAAAAAGCAGACTAGTGTGGCTATCTCCACAGCTGAGTCAGAGTATGTGGCTGCAGGAAGTTGCTGTGCTCAACTTCTGTGGATTCAACATCAGCTAGAGGACTATGGATTTCAGGTAAGTAGAACTCCACTTTACTGTGATTCTACAAGTGCTATTTCAATAGCTAATAACCCTGTATCTCATAGTAGAACAAAACATATTGAGATTAAATATCACTTTCTTAGAGAACATGTAGAAAGAGAAGATATTTCACTTGAATATGTTAAAACTGATAATCAGATAGCTGACATGTTTACTAAGCCCCTAGAAGAAGCTAAGTTCAATAGATTCAAAATTGAACTAGGAATGATAAACTTAGAATAAGTTTACAGATTTGAAAATGACTAAGTCAAAAGGTGTCGACACATAGACAAGTCTATGTCGACACAGAATAGTTGTGTCGACACTTCAGGAAAAAGGTGTCGACACATCTAGGAATGTGGTGTCGACACTTCAGAATGTTAGTGTCGACACATGTCCTGTAGGTGTCGACACATCCAATGTGGTGTCGACACTTAAGTTTTACTCAGAATTTTCTAAGTAAAGTCTCGACTATGTGTCGAGATATGTTGTGTCGACACATAACCAAGTGTCGACACATAATATCTGTTGACTAAACTTGTGTCGACACATATGTGTCGAGACATTATAAGTCAGTGTCGACACTTATTGCCAGTGTCGACACATTTTAAGATAGCTGTCCCGCCTGTTCATCTTCAAAATCAGAAAGGTATAAATAGGGCTCTGTCTTTGTTTGTCGACACGCTTTCAAAGTTTCGAGACCAAAACTACTGTGTCGACATCTCTCTTTTCTAAAGACTAATTCTCCAAACCCTAATGGCTCCTAAGCTTGAGGAGAACGTTAACGAGGGCTATGAGCTAGTGCGCGGCGCGTTCGATGAAGCTGATCAAGAAATCAAGTCGGTGGTAACCCTAGTCGCCAATTCTGGACTAGAATACTTGGTTTCAGAACCAACAAAGATTTGGAAAAAGGAAGTTCTTGAATTCCTTAATGGAGCTGCTGTAGATGAATCTGGATACAGAATCAAATCCAGAGTTCATGGATCTAAGGTCAAGATTTCTCCAAAAAGTCTGAGGAAGGTACTCCAGCTACCTAAAACACAAGATGAAGAAGAAGTAACTGCATCCAAGACCAGGGAAGCTCTTACCTGGTGTGGTCTTGATCCTAAGATGAAGATAGGATCTGTATTCAACAGAAAAGGCATGAATAACCAAGGAAAGTTCATGTCTGAAATAGTAGGAAAAGTCTTACTCAGCAAGACTGGAGGGCATGACAAAGTGTCTGCCTACATGTTTGAAATCATGACAAGAATAATCTTCACTCTGAAAACAGATTGGTCTCAAGTGGTGTATGAGAAAATCAAGGAGAGTCTGAAGAAGCCCAACCTGGGCAGAATACTTAGTCTCTACCTAGCTGGTACCATACCAGAGGTAATGAATACATCTGCAGGAAGTAAGATAAACCACATGAGGAAGATGGATCTAAGGATCTTTTCTAGATGGGACAGGGTATTGTCTAAGGAAATTCCAACTCTAGAGAAGCCAGTTACTAAGAAAGATTCTCCTCCAAGGAAGAAAAGGAAGACAGCTCCTGTGACACAGGAGTCCTCCAGCAGTTCAGGGAGTGAAGAACAAGTTGTTTTCACTCCTGATAATCAAGAGGAAGTGGCTGCAGAGAAGACCCCTGCTGCTCAAGATGTAGCTGAGATCCAGGGGGAGCTACCACAGGATAGCCCCATCCACAGGGATCAAAGCCAGGGGGAGCCTCCAGTAGTAGAAGAACCCTCTACTCTAGACAGTGAGCAAGCCACCATCATTATCCAAGAGGTACTCACTGACCTAAAAACTTTAGAATAACTTATAGAAGATGCTGATTTGTCTGATGTTCCTCAGCAAACTCAGCTGCCTAGCCAAGAACAAGATGTTGTTATCCAAGACACATCTGTTGTACTAGAAGTGGTTCCTGATCAAGTAGTTGAAGAACCAAGAACTTCTCCTGCACAGTCTCCACCTGAATATACAATGAAAGATTTGTTTCTAAATCTAGATCAAGAAGATTTTAACATGGACAAGGATGCTGCTGCTGAAGATAAGAGTGCTGCTGCTGAGGGGGATCAACTGACAGTTCTGGAAGAGCCTTTAAGGCCAGAAAGTGAGAAAGCACCTGATGTGCAAGCTGACAAACCTCCAAGCCCTAAGGAAAGGGTTGAAATAGCCAGCACTTCAGAATCTGAAGAAGATGAGGCTGCAAAGGCTAAGAAGAAGAAACTCTATGTCTTCAAGAGGAGAAGTCAGAGTTATAAGAAAGCCTTGCAATCTATAGCCCCACAGCCTATAGTTCAACAAGCTCCAACTGTTGACTATAGTGCTTTACTGATTGCACTGCAGATAAAAATGGATGAACAAAGGAAAGCCATAGAGGCTTATGTTGATGCAGGGCACAGATCATTACAGTTTGATCTTGCCCAAGATATAAAATCTATAAGGTTTGAGATGAATCTCAACAAGAAAGAGATGACAGACTGCTTCCACAAGGGTGGCAATGCAGTGGTGTATCTGGCTACACACCAAGAGAAGATCAAAGCCCAAGTAGATGATATAGCATTGAAGCAAGGGTATGTACTGGAAAATCAGTTAAGGATGAATGACAACTTGACTGCTTCACACAATGCTATAGTCACTAAATTGAAGAATAAGACTGCTGAACCTTCTACATCTGCTGCTGCAGTTAAGGCTGACTTTGATAAAGTATTTCAAGCTGAAATTACTGCTGTCAAGACTGCAATTCAAGATTCCCAGAAGGCCATCTCTGAACAGCTCACTAAGCTCAAACCTTACTTTAAAGTGGGAATCAAGTATTTGGATAGTCAAATCAGATTCCAGAAGGATGATGTAAGAGATCATGTTGCCCAAGAAGTCATAAAGGGGGAGAGAGTTTTAGTCAAAGCTAGCTCTGACCATGCAAAATGGATATCTAATTCCATCAGAGCTACACTGGGCTATCCTCCACTCTGTGATGATGATAATGTTGCTGAATCTGGGATTCAAAGTGCATATCTTGGAGGTAAGCAACCAGAGGTAGCTCAGGTCATATATCCTCCACCAGATTTTGACATGGTGCAAGCTGATATTCACCAGATGTATAGCCCAACTGCAGGGAAGTCAAATGTTGTTCTGGAAAAGGTTATTCAACCTATTTCTACAGCTATGCAAGAGGCATTAGAGAAAGAAGAAGAGGCAAGGTTGTCAAAGAAGAGGTTTAGGGAACAAGCAGAACAAAGGCCAGACTTTGAACAGTGGAGCCCTACCTCTAGGAATATAATTTTAACTGCCTGGAAAGCTGCCAAGGACAATGCTCATGAAAGAAACAATTGGTTCTCTGAAGCAGAATGGAGGAAACATGAAATAAGACAGGAGGCCATTGTTCAATATAGAAGGAAGGCTAAGATGGGAAAACTACCTCCTACTGCAGTGGAGCCTAGCAAGTACTTCCCCAAGCCATATCACTATTTTGAAAGGCAGAAAATCAAAGCAGAAGAGCTGAAGAAGAAGGACTTAAAAGACAAGAAGCCTGCTGATGCTGCAACTGCTGAAGCCACTGTCAAAGCTCAAGTCCAATCTGGCAAAGGCATTGTTATCAAAGAACCAGACCAAAAATAGATTAGGAATTGACTTGAAGATTGTTGTAATCTTTTGAATGAAAAACATTTTTGTAAACCATTGAAGATGTATTAGAAAAATGTTAGAACAATATATGATAAATATACTTCATGATTGTTCTGAGAATATGTCTATTTCTTGTTTGTTCTGCAATGTTGAATGTGTATACATGTGTGAAATATTACATGTTTATGTTTACCCTGCTGAATATAATCTGTTGTACATCATTTTGTAATTTTAATTATGGATGGTGTATATCATTGACTAAGGGTTATGACTTCTCCAAATAGGGGGAGATTGTTGGGTACATTGGTCAAATGTACCTGATTTGAAGAAGCCTCACCCAACTCAATGATATACATCATAATGTATTTGATGTATGTTTGAGTTACTTGTGCAGGTTAAGAAATCACTGGACTGAAGCAAAAAGTTTCTAAGTCCATGTGTCGACACCCAGAGGGAAAGTGTCGACACTTAAGAAAGCTTGTGTCGACACCCAGACAAGCAGTGTCGACACTTGGAGTCATTGTGTCGACACCTGTGATGCAGAGTCGACACCAGACAGAAAGTGTCGACACTTGGAGCTGTGTCGACACTCAGTGAAGAAAAGTGCAGACAGAAAGTGTCGACACAAGGAGCTGTGTCGACACCCAGTGAAGCTGTGTCTACACCAGAAAGTGTCGACACTTGGAGCTGTGTCGACACTCAGCAAAAGTCTACAGAGTCTAAGTACAAGTGTCGACACTCAACACAATGTGTCGACACTAAGCAGAAGAGTCAGCACTTGAAGCATGTGTCGACACTCAACAGAAGAGTCAGCATTTGAAGTAAGTGTCGACACCCAGCACAATGTGTCGACACTCAACAGAAGAGTTAGCATTTGAAGTATGTGTCGACACCCAGAACAATGTGTCGACACACAGCTGAAGACTCAACTCTGGAAGAAAGTGTCGACACATGGAGCTGTGTCGACATTTAGCAAAGAACAGAAAGAACAACAAATTATTCTAAGTACAAGTGTCGACACTATGGGAATGTGTCGACACTCAGCTGAAGTCTCAACAACAAGAAGGTGTGTCGACACAAGGAGCTGTGTCGACACTAGCAAGATTCAACATAGAAGACTATGTGTCGACACCAAGAAGCAGTGTCGACACTTGACAGATTCAACACAAGAAGATGTGTCGACACAAAGGAGATGTGTCGACACATAGAAGAATTCAGAAAAAGCTAGAAGAACAAGTACTTGTGTCGACACTCAATTTCAGTGTCGACACATGAAGAAGAATCTGTGTCGAGACATACAAGGATATGTGTCGACACTTTGTAGACTTGTGTCGACACTTACACAACATGTGTCGACACTTGGACTATAAGTGTCGACACTTAAAGACAGAAAGTCTCGACACTTACAGACAGTTAGAGATTTTCAAGAAGTGACTGGATGACTTGACAGCTGCCGTTCCAGCCGGTCTACAACAACTGTCAGAGATGTCAGAAGTCAGTTATGAACCGGTCCAGCCGGTTACCATGAAGAAAGCCTATAAATAGGCACCTACAGTTTACAGAAACTGTTGATTCAAAGTTATTGAAGTTGTTGATCAGATTATTGTTGAAGTAATTATAGTGGTACAAAGAGAATCAACACAAGAAGATCTAGCAGTTCAAGTGCAGATCTAAGAAGTTGGAGAGAGAGGGCTCCATCCAAGAAATCAGCCTTTGGAACTAGGCTGAGAAGAAGGATTCAGATTCAGTCTGGATCTTAAGTGGCAGAGGTCAAGGAACAACTGCAGAGGATTCAGTCTTATTCAGTTCTACTCAAGAAGCTTTGAAGAAAGCTAAGTCAGGGTGAATCCAGCTGAGTTCTTCCAAGAACTCATCAAGAATCTCTCAACTCCCCTCCTTTAATTCTGAGTTATAGAGTTATTATTTGTATTACATTTTTAACTTGTAGGATCCATTGGATCTGAGTGAATTGTAAGCCTGTATTTATAAAGGCTGAGGGTAGGGCTTGTTAGCCTGAGTGTAGGAGATAGAGATCTCTGAGTGTAGGCCTTGTTGGCTGAGTGTAGGCCTTGGTTGGCTGAGTGTAGGCCTTGATTGGCTGAGTGTAGGCTTTGGGATAAAGCTGAGTTGTAAGGCTTTGGGCCTGAGGTGTAGGAACCAATTTGGGTTCTGAGATAGTGGAGAAGTTTGGTCGAATCTAGTACACTGCTAGATAGGAGAAGGGGGAAAGTGGATGTACCCATATCTTGGGGAACCACTATAAAACACTGTGTGCTGTGCTGTGATTGTGCTGTGGATTAGCTGTGTATGTTTTGTTATTGCTGTTTGCTGTGCAAAAGTAATTAGAAATCTGTGATATAACTGTTTGGCTGCCAACAAAGTTAGAAAAGGATTATATCACCTATTCACCCCCCTCTAGGTGTTTAGGTACCATATCTTTCAGTGGATGTTACCTTTTGAGTTTGGACTCTCTATTGTTGTAAGGCCATAAGGCCATTTCGATACTCTTGTGTATGTGGATAACTTCTAGTCCCTGTTTCCGCTGTTGTTTGGTTTTGAGTTTTGAGATTGGGTAGTTCATATCATCTTTTAATGATAAAGCTGTGGCGTCTGTAGGTTGTGGGGTCCCGACCGGACCCATATTATACGGTCATTACAGGGGAGATGTTACAATTTGGTATCAAAGCGAGGTTTCGTCCAAGGTCAGTGCGTATAGAAGTTATCCACATAGGAGTAATGCGGGACCATGACTGTCCTTATGTTTATGTCTTGTGATTCGAGACTAATTCCTTGTTTTCTTGCTTTTGTTAAGAGTGCAAGCAACAAGGTGGGTACATCAAGACCTAGAGAAGAGCTTTCAGTGATCAGCACTACTGCTCAGGGTCCTTTGGGCATGGGTGTAAACCAGGCTAATGTTTGTCGCATGCTTGCAGAAGCGATGGTGGCAGCCCAAGCTGCAGCGACAGATTAAGTAGCAACCCCTATTGCTCAGGTAGCAACTCCTGCTACCCCGGATACAGTGACAACCGTGCCGAGCGGAGAAGTCAGGCGAGCAGAGCCGTTGGCCGAAAGGGTGGTTGTCAAGCATGGAGACCGGCAGATGAAGTATTTTTTGAGCTTCCATCCTCCAACGTTCAAGGTAGTCGGTACGCCGACTAATGCAGAGGATTGGTGGGCACAGGTGCAAGAGCTTCTGAGGGCGGCAGAGACGCTAGAGGAGAAGCAATCTGAGTTTGCAGCCTTCTTGTTGGAGGGAGACTCAAAGTTGTGGTGGGTGAGCCATAGCGGCCGCCAGTTTCCTGGACGCACCCCGTCCATGGTAGAGTTTGAGAATGCTTTCCTAAAGAAGTACATTCCTGTTTCGACAAGGTTGGCCCTCCAGAGACAGTTTTTGCACTTGGTGCAGTGAGACAAGACGGTGGACGAGTATGTACAGGAGTTCACTCGTTTGGGTCGTTATGCAGGAACGACAATGACAGACGATGAGGAGAGGGATAACTTCTTATACCAGGGGCTCAGGGAGAATCTAAGACAACCCCTCATCGCCATGAAGAGAGCTGGTTTCTGAAAGAATTAGTTCCTAAACACCTAGAGGGGGCGGGGGGGGGGGGGGGGGGGGGGGGGGGGGGGGTGAATAGGTGCAATTCCTTTTTCTTCTAAGGCAGAATATTAATTCAGTTAATTAATAGAAACTTATAGTTCTACAACTATCACAGCACAGAAATAACAATACCACACACAATCAAAGATGGCACATTGATTTATAGTGGTTCCCCAAGGTCTGGGTACATCCACTTTCCCCATTCTCCTATCTAGCAGTGTGCTAGATTCGGCCTATCTTCTTTCCTTTTCCTCAGATCCGCAGATATTACAGCTCAGAACCCAAACAAGGCTCCTACAACTCAGAGTGAGTCCACACTCCTACAGCTTAGGCAATCTGCCCTACCTCAGCCTTCAACAAGGCCTATAACTCAGAGATGAAAATCTCCTACAACTCAGGCTCTTAGACCTACCTCAGCCTTCAATAAGGCCTACCACTCAGAGAAATTTTCTCCTACAACTCAGCCTTTATAAATCAGGCTTACAACTCAGATCTTAAAAAGATCATATAGAAAATAGATGTAAATCTGAAATTTACCACCACCCTGGTTGAGAGAGAAAGGATGGAAGGTTTCTTGATCAGTTCTTGAAAGAATCTGACGTTAGAGATCAACCTGTCTTTGCTTTCTTCAAAGCTTCTTGAATCTGAACACAGTAGGGTTGATCTCCTTTGAAGTTGATCTTCAATCAGCTACTTTCTTGAAATTCGGAAATCAATCTGGATTCTTCTTGGCAGACTGGTTCAGAATCTGCACTTAAGAGACTTGTTGATGTAAGTCCCTTTCTTCACTTGAATAGATGGAGCTCTCTCTCTCCAAATTCTTCTGAAGATTCTTCTGAATTCTTCTTTGAATTCTCTTGACAAACTCTGAGTAGATCACCACCTGAGAATGTCTTCTTAGATCTTTTGTTGAAAATTTTCTTCTATTTTTTTGTGTTTTTTATCTCATCGATCTGTTTTTTTATTCTGTTGATAGAGAATGTATTTATATAGACTTTCTCCATGGTAATCGGCTGATCAGGTTTCTAACGAACTTCTGACAGCTCTGACAGCTTCAGTAGACCGGTTGGTTATGGAAGCTGTCAAGTCTTCCAGTCACTTCTTGAAACTCTGTCTCTGTCAGCAAAGTGTCGAGACTGAACTTCATTATGTGTCGACACAAGTAGACTAAGTGTCGACACAAGCCTTGGTGGTGTCGACACAGTTCCCTTGGTGTTGACACTGCTTCTCGACACAGCTTCTGTAGAATGTGTCGAAACTAGTTCTGTGTGTCGACACAGTCACTTCTTCTCTTCACAAAAAAATCAACTTTGTTGAAACTCTACTATGTGTCGACACAAGTCCTGTGTGTCGACACAGTTGATGTCGACAAAGTCTTCTGTGTGTCGACACTGCCTCTGTATGTCGACAAAGTTGCTGCCGACTAAGCTTTTCTGTGTGTCGACTCTGCCTCTGTGTGTCAACATAGTTTCTTCTCGTGTCGATACATCCTTTCCAAGTGTCGACACAATTGACTCCAGGTGTCGATACAGCTTTTCTCCAGTGTCGACACAAGCCTTCATAAATGTCGACACAGCTTCTTCTGGTGTCGACTCATGGACTTAGAAACGTTTCCTACATTCCTGCATTTTTCTTAACCTGCACATAAAAACTCAAAACAACATCAAATACACCTTGATGCATATCATTGAGGAAGGTGAGGCTTCTTCAAATCTGGTACACATTTTCCAATGTACCCAACAATCACCCCCTATTTGGAGAAGTCATAACCCTTAGTCAATGATATACACCATTCATAATAAACACACATTATGATGTATAAAAACATTACATGACAGGATTACTTATAAACAAAACATGTATAAAATGTCATCACAGAATAATGATGCAAACATAATGAGCATTAATCATTGTTTTGTTTAAACTTTCAAAAGTTTCTTAACAATAGTTTACATAGATTTTTAAAACTAAAGATTACAATGTTGTAAAATCTAGTTAATCTATTCTAAGGCTGATCAGGCTCCTTGATGACTATGCCTTTGCCTGACTGGATCTTGGCTTGTACTGGAGCTTCAGTATCTTCAGCTGGCTTCTTGCCCTTTAGATCTTTCTTCTTTTGTTCTTTAGCCCTTATCCTTTGCCTTTCAAAATAGTGAAAAGGCTTTGTGAAGTACTTGCTAGGCTCCTGAGCATTAGGAGGTAGCTTCCCAACTTTTGCCTTTCTTCTATATTGTAAAATGGCTTCCTGCCTAGCTTCATGCTTGTTCCATTCTTGCTCAGTGTACCATTTTCCCCTTTCATGGGTCTGGTCCTTTATAGCTTTCCAGGCAGTCAAGATAATATTCCTGGAAGTAGGACTCCACTGCTTAAAATTAGGCTTCAACTCTGCCTGTTCTCTAAATATTTTCTTTGAAAGTTGAGCTTCTTGCTCTTTATTCAAAGCTGCCTCTAACATTTTTACTTTCTTAATAATAATATTTTTAGTACCATCTGGATGGTTGTACATTGACTGTACTTCTTGCTGAATCATATCAAAATCTGCTGGAGGGTAAATGACCTGAGCAACTTCTGGTTGATCACCTTCAAAATAAGCAGGTTGCACACCGGACTCAACTACATTATCATCATCACATAGGGGTGGATATCCAAGGGTGGCTCTGATGCTATTAGATATCCATTTAGCATGATCTGAGCCTGCTTTGACTAACACTATCTCCTCCTTTATGACTTCTCTCTCAATATGAGCTCTGAGGTCATCTTTCTGAAATCTTACTTGTTCATCTAGATAATTAACACCATCTTTATAAAATGACCTTAGTTCCAGTAGCTGATCAGAAATGATTTTTTGTGAATTCTTAATAGCTGTTTGTACAGCAGCTAGTTCTTCCTGTAATTGTTTATCAAAATCGGACTTCTCTTTATCCCATGCCTCTGCCAGTGCAGTTGCAGTATTTTTTAACTCTGTAACAATCACATTATGTGATTCAGTCAGATTGTCATTCATCCTTAGTTGATTTTCTAGGACATAGCCATGCTTGACAGCAATATCATCAACTTGAGTCTTTATTCCTTCTTATTGTTTAGCTAGGAAAACTACAGCATTACCTCCTTTATGGAAGCAATCTGTCATTTCCTTCTTATTCTGATTTACCTCAAATCTAATTGATTTGATATCTTGAGCCAAGGAGAATTGCAGATCTTTATGAGTTTCATCCATATATTTCTCCATGGCTATCCTTTGTTCATCTAACTTTACTTGAAAGGATACCAACAAAGAGCTATAATCTTGTGCAAGAACTAGTTGTGGAGCAGTTTGCAATGTCCTTTTATAGCTTTGGCTTCTTTTTTTGAAAACCATCAGCTTTCTCTTCTTTGCTTGAATTTTTGCTTCATCTTCAGAAGCTGAGGTACTGGCTATATCAACTCTGTCCTTAGGAATATGAGGCAATTCCATTTCAGTCCAAGGTTGCTCCCCCTCAATTCCAGCTTGCTCCCCCTCAGTTCTTGCTTGCTCCCCTCAGTTTCAGCTTGCTCCCCCTTAGTCCTTGGTAAGTCTATATCAGGGAACAACTCTTCAAGGGTAAACTTTTGTTGAGGTGGGACTTGAGGCACCACAAACTTAGGAGCATCAGAAGCTGTAGATGTATCCTTCATGATAACATCATGTGCTTGAGTGGTTTGGCCAACATCAACCAAGGGCACAGTTAGTGTTTCATCCTCATTATTGAAAATTGATTGATTAACTTCTTGGATTACGTCAAGTATAGTTTGAGTAGTTATTTCACTTTCTAAGTGTGTTGGCTGTTCCTCAAGATGAGGCTCCCCCTGCATCTGAGCACCATCTGTAATGTCTTGTGCAGGAGATTTTTCAGCAATCTCTGGCCTCTCTTCATCTGACATGTCCTTTGTTAGTACTCTATCCCATCTGGAGATTATCCTTATATCCATTCTTCTCATGTGGTTGATCTTAGAACCAGTACTCTGTTCCATTACTTCTGGAATTGTTCTAGCCAAGTATAGACTCATGATTCTTCCCAGATTTGACTTCTTGATTCCTTCCTTAATCTTTTCGAAGATTACTGCAGACCAATCTGTGTTCAGTCTGAAGATAATCCTGGTCATCAGGCTGAACATATGTTGAAACCCTATCATGTCCCCCTGGCTTGCAGAGAATGACCTTTCTAACCACTTCAGAAAGCAATTTTCCTTGCAGATTCATCCCTTTCCTGTTCATTGCAGATCCAATCTTCATGGTGGGATCCAATCCACACCACTGAAGTTCTTCCCCAGTCTTGAATGAGGTAACTTCTTCTTCTTCTTGAGTTCTTGGGAGTTGAAGAGTTTTCCTCAAGCTCTTCAAGGTAAGTTTAACTTTAGCTCCCTGAACTGTAGATTTGATCTTAAGTCCAGTCGAATCTAAAGTAGCTGCGCCATAGAATTCCAGTATTTCTTTCTTTCATATCTTTGTTGGTTCAGATACCAGAAATTCCAAACCATTCGCAGTAATTAGGGTAACTACTGTTTTAATCTCGGGTTCTGCATTATCAAAAGCGTTGCGAACCAGCTCATAGCTTTCGTTGACGTTATCTTCAAGCTTTGGCGCCATTGGGGTTGAGAGAAATCTTGGCTTGAGAAGAGAGAATTTGTCGACACAAGGTTTTGTTCTCGAAAATATAGAGAGTGTGTCGACAGGGTTTGTTGTTGACCTATTTATACCCTTCTAAATAATGAAGTTCAAAAGGCACGTCAAAATTCTCTTAATGTGTCAACACAGTTGAAATGTGTCGACACAGACTTCTAATGTCTCGACAGAAGTGTTGACTTCTATGTGTCGACACAAAATTGATGATGTGTCGACACAGACATTCTTATTAGTTCGACAGAAATTCTGTGTCGACTCTAATTCTAAGTGTCGACACAACTTCTAGATGTGTCGACACTACTTCTCTGAAGTGTTGACACCAATTTTCTGGATGTGTCGACACCACTTTCCTGGAGTGTCGACACCAACTACTATGTGTCGACACAGACAACGTTTTGTGTCGACACAATTTTACTTAGCCAAATTTGTTAAACTAATTTATGTTCAACATTCCTATTTCAATTTTGAAATTATTGAATTTAGTTTCATCTAATGGCTTAGTGAACATGTCTGCAATTTGTAAATCTGTATTAACAAATTCTAAAGAAATATCTTCTTTTTCTACATGATTTCTAAGAAAATGGTATCTTATTTCTATATGCTTTGTTCTATTATGAGAAACAGGATTATGAGCAATAGAAATAACACTAGTAGAATCACATAATAATGGAGTTCTACTTACCTGAATACCATAATCTTCCAACTGATGCTGTATCCACAACAGCTGTGCACAACAACTTCCTGCAGCAACATACTCAGACTCAGCTGTGGAAATTGCCACACTAGTCTGCTTCTTACAGCTCCATGACACCAGTCTTCCTCCTAGAAATTGACAGGTGCCTGTTGTGCTTTTCCTATCTACTTTGAATCCTGCAAAGTCTGCATCTGAATAGCCTATTAGTAGAAAATCTCTATTCCTAGGATACCAAAGGCCTAGATTAGGTGTGCCCTTAAGATATCTCAAAATCATTTTGACAGCAGTATAATGAGATTCTTTAGGGCAGGATTGGTACCTAGCACAAACACATGTAGCATACATGATGTCTGCTCTACTAGCAGTCAGATAAAGGAGGGAGCCAACTATCCCTCTATACAAAGATTCATCTACAGGTTTTCCTGCATCATCTTTGCTTAAAGACATACTTGTCCCCATTGGAGTTCTCATGGTAGTGGATGACTCCATACCATACTTCTTAATTAACTCCTAGGTGAACTTAGACTGGGATATAGACAAGCCATCATCAGTCTGTCTTACTTGAAGTCCCAACAAGAATTTAAGTTCTCCCATACTGCTCATTTCAAACTTCCCTTGCATAAGTTTTGCAAACTTTCTACAAAGGTTGTTTTCAGTAGAACCAAATATTATGTCATCAACATATATTTGGACTAGGATGATCTTTCCTTTGGATTCTCTAAGCAATAGAGTCTTGTCTATTTACCCCCATGAGAATTTGTTCTCATTTAAGAAAGTAGACAGGGTTTCATACCAAGCCCTTGGGGCTTGTTTCAACCCATATAAAGCTTTCCTAAGTTTATAAACATAATTAGGTTTGAGTGGATCAACAAAACCTGAGGGCTGTTCTACATAGACCTCCTCTTTTAAGTCTTCATTTAAGAATGTTGACTTAACATCCATTTAAAACACTTTGAAGCCTTGATATACTACATAAGCAAGGAATAACCATGTATCCTTTGGCAACTAGTCTTGCCTTGTTCTTCACTATGATCCCACTCTCATCAATCTTGTTTCTATAAATCCACTTTGTCCCTATGACATTGTGACTCTTTGGTTTTGGAACTAACTCCCAGACCTTGCACCTTTTGAATTGATTTAATTCCTCCTGCATAACATCAATCCAGTGTAGGTCTTGAATAGCTTCTTCAAATCTCTTGGGGTCCAGTTGAGATAAGAAGCTTGAGCAAAGAGCTATATTTAAGTTCCTGCTTCCTATTTGTACTCCATGTCTTGGATCACCAATGATCTGGTGTGTAGGATGATCCTTTAAATGTCTAACTACAGGAGGTAATCTATCAACAGTTTGACCTTCTTCAATCTCTTCATTATGCTCCACCTCATGGTCTTCATCAGCCTCTTGAGTGTCTTGTACTCCCCCTGGACAGCAACTACCATTTTCCTCATCCTGCTTTGCAGTTGGATCTTCTCTGATAGTAAGCTGGTCCATCTTCTGCTGTATACCTATAGAGCTACAAGAACTACTAGGCAAATCACTGTTAATAAGTCTAGATTCATCAAATATGACATGAACAGACTCTTCTACAACTTGAATAGCCAAATTGTAGACCCTATAAGCCTTACTATTGTTGTTGTACTCAACAAATATCCCATCTTGGGATTTGGCAGCAAACTTAGTTAGGTGAGACTTGCCATTGTTAAGCACATAACACTTGCAACCAAAGATCCTAAAATAGGATAAGTTTGGTTTTCTGCCTTTCATAACCTCATAGGGTGTCTTTTTGTGGCTTTTTGTGATGGAATCCCTATTGAGCACATGACATGCAGTGTTTACTGCCTCAGCCCAGAAATATTCTGGGAGAGTAGTGTCACTCAATAGTGTTCTTCCAGCCTCAATCAATGTCCTATTCTTTCTTTCAGCAATGCCATTTTGCTGAGGTGTTCTAGGTGAGGAGAATTCCTGATGAATCCCAAATTCTTCACACAACCTTGTCATACTTTCAGATTGGAATTCAGTTCCATGGACACTTCTGATTTTGACCACTGAACTATCTAATTCATTCTGAATTTGTTTGACAAAATTGCAGAAGACATTTGGGGTTTCAGATTTCTGCCTCAGAAAGAATACCCATGAAAATCTAGAATAGTCATCTACTACCACAAAAGTGTAGACCTTTCTACCTAGACTATGAACTGACATAGGACCAAATAAATCCATATGCAAGAGGTATAAGCACCTCACTGAGTCTTTAGTTTCTAGGCTATGAAAGGAGGATCTGGTCTGCTTGCCTTTTTGACAAGCTGAGCATATTCCATCCTTAAAGCACTTAACTTGAGGACCATTCCTCACTAACTCTTTACTAAAGAGTTGGCCAATAGTCTTGTAGTTAAGATTAGCTAGTCTCTTATGCCATTTGACACAATGAGAGGCTTTCTCATCAGCCACAAGACAGATAGGAGAATTTTTATTCTCACACTCAAAGTTTAGGCAATACACATTTCTTTTTCTATAGCCAGTCAATATGACTTTTTGATCACTTGACCTCTTGATATGACACCCATTCTTGATAAATGAAATGTCATATCCAAGATCACTCAGGTGGCTTATGCTTATTAGGTTGTGTTTCAAACCCTTCACATAAGCCAATTGAGTGATTGTGATTAAGTTGTTAGAAATGTTACCAAACCATTTGATGACTCCTTTTTTAGAACCACCAAAGAGTACTTTAGGCCCATTCAATATTGGTGAGTAGTCCTTCAGCAATCCTCTTGTTCCAGTCATGTACCTCGAACATCCATTGTCCAAGTACCATATAGGGGCATGACAACTTGGACTCACCTGCAACAAAGATTACTTAACCTTAGAACCCAAATAACTTTTGGGTCCTTGGTTCAAGTTAGCCTGAAACTTGACAAATCTGCCTGCAGCTCTTCTAACAGATAGACTGTTATTCTTCCTGACACTGGTGTTGTGCCAGCAGTCTAAGGCATAATGGCATATGTTTCCACAGCACCAGCACTCATACTTGTTATACCTCTTTTAGGTACAATCTTAACTGTATTGTTGGCAGCAGAACTTTTGTTTTGTGCTGGGGCTTTGCCTTTATTATTGGACTGTGCAGCCCATGCAGTTCCCTTAAAGCCTAATCATGTCTTACCATTTTGAGACACAAAGTCATCAAATAAGGGTAGGACAGATTTTGGCTTAGAGAAACTAGCCATTATTTCCTTCTCTTTTTGAAGTCTGTCTTCCAGACTTTTGATCTGATCATTTTTGAATGTGATTGTTCCCATCTGAATAACAGTTATGTTTTTCAGCTTGGCAATCTCATTCATCTTTTGATCCAGCAGCTTCTCTGAATCAGATGTAGCTAACTTAAGAGCTGCAATTTCTTTAGCCTGATTTTTGGCCAGGTTTTTGCTTCTCTTGAGTGCCTGCAACAAATCCCCATATTCATCTATAAGCTGATGAATATCTCCTTCAGATTCAGACCCATCCACATCTCTTGATGCAGATGCATCTGATTCTGACCCAGTGTAGTAATCAAAATCTATAGATAAACTTTTTACCTTACTGGGACCAGGTTGATCCTGACACTGGTCTTCTTCAGACACAGCCATCAGTCCTTTGCACTGATGGTATTCTTGATCTTAGATAGAGTCTAGTAATTTCAAGAACTCATCCTCTTCTGCTGTTGCAAACAAACCAATATAGGCCTCAGCCTCAGATTCAGACTCTGAAGTTGATTGATCTATCCAACTTTTCTCTTTCTTACCTACCAAGGATTTATCCTTCTTGTTCTTGTGCTGAGACTTCTTTTTATCAGAAGACTCCTTCCTTTTGTCTGGACAGTCAGCGACAACATGTCCAGGTCTATTGCAGCAATAGCAAATAATCTTTCATGTAGTTGACTTGTTAGGCTTTGTCCCACTCCTGTCCTTCCTGGATGATTTCCTCTTCTGATAATAGTCATCCTTGGACTGAGATAAGGATGTCTTAGATTTCCAGTGCTTCTTCTTTAAGAATCTCTGAAACTGCATTGTGAAAGAAACAAAGTTTTCATCAGAATTACTGCTGTCTGAACTGTGATTATCAGAATTTTCTGAGATCACTTCTGCAGCTTTCTTAGGAGAAGATGGAGACATCCTCCTATTCTTCCTTGTGGCTTCTACCTTGAAGGACACTGACTTATCTCTATAGTCAACCTTTGTATTTTTCTCTTCCTTCTTTCTGGCCAACAACTGCATCTCATAAGATAGCAATTTTCTAAACAGTGTTGGAGGTGAAATTTCTGCCAGTCTGGCCACTTCCCTTATGACACAGATCTTTGTATCCCAATCCTTAGTCAAAGACCTAAGGAGTTTGTCATTCAGCTCATATGTATTGAAGATTCTTTCATATGACATTAGTTCATTTACAATTCTGTAGAACTTCTTATAACATTCATTTATGCTATCAGACTTGACTTGTCTGAAACTCTCATATTCTTAATTAAGCATAGACTTTTTATCTTGCCTAACCTCTTCAGAACCCTCCATGCAGACAACCAATGTGTCCCACATCTCCTTGGAGGTTTTGCAGTGAATCAGTTTCTGGAATGTTGAGTTATCTATGACACTCACTATAATATTTTGTGCTCTTTTATCCATTGTAGCCAAGATGATCTCATCCTTAGTAATTTCTGAAAAATCCTTAGGAATCCTTTGATTAGCATCAAGAACAGAAACCTTCATTGGAATATATGGTCCTTCCTTAACTGTTATATAAATTGTAGGATCAGATGCCTCCATAAATAGTCTGACCCTTTCCTTCCATATTCCAAAGATTTCCTTCCTGCAGATAGGCAACTTCATTGAACCAAGTTCTTTATGGTTTTCTCCTGAACCCATCTTCTTTAATTTACTTCTGCCTTACAGATCTTACTCAAACTGTTAAGTCTTTCTTTGAGGAACCTGGATCTGATACCACTTGAAAGAATTGGTTCCTAAACACCTAGAGGGGGGGGGGGGGGTGAATAGGTGCAATTCCTTTTTCTTCTAAGGCAGAATATTAATTCAGTTAATTAATAGAAACATATAGTTCTACAGCTATCACAACACAGAAATAACAATACCACACACAATCACAGATGGCACACTGATTTATAGTGGTTCTCCAAGGTCTGGGTACATCCACTTTCCCCCTTCGCCTATCTAGCAGTGTGCTAGATTCGGCCTAACTTATTTCCTTTTCCTCAGATCCGCAGATCTTACAGCTCAGAACCCAAACAAGGCTCCTACAACTCAGAGTGAGTCCACACTCCTACAGCTCAGACAATCTGCCCTACCTCAGCCTTCAACAAGGCCTACAACTCAGAGATGAAAATCTCCTACAACTCAGGCTCTCAGCCCCACCTCAGCCTTCAACAAGGCCTACCACTCAGAGAACTTATCTCCTACAACGCAGCCTTTATAAATCAGGCTTACAACTCAGATCTTAAAAAGATCCTACAAAAAATAGATGTAAATCTGAAATTTACCACCACCCTGGTTGAGAGAGAAAGGATGGAAGGTTTCTTGATCAGTTCTTGAAAGAATCTGACGTTAGAGATCAACCTGTCTTAGCTTTCTTCAAAGCTTCTTGAATCTGAACATAGTAGGGTTGATCTCCTTTGAAGTTGATCTTCAATCAACTACTTTCTTGAAATTCAGAAATCAATCTGAATTCTTCTTGGCAGACTGGTTTAGCATCTGCACTTAAGAGACTTGTTGATGTAAGTCCCTTTCTTCACTTGAATAGATGGAGCACTCTCTCTCCAAATTCTTCTGAAGATTCTTCTGAATTCTTCTTTGAATACTCTTGACAAACTCTGAGTAGATCACCACCTTAGAATGTCTTCTTAGATCTTCTATTGAAAATCTTCTTCTGTTTTTTCGTGTTTTTTATCTCATCTATCTGTTTTGTTTATTCTGTTGATAGAGAATGTCTTTATATAGACTTTCTCCATGGTAACCGGCTGATCCGGTTTCTAACGAACTTCTGACAGCTCTGACAGCTTCAGTAGACCGGATGGTTATGGCAGCTGTTAAGTCTTCCAGTCACTTCTTAAAACTCTGTCTCTGTCAGCAAAGTGTTGAGACTGAACTTCATCATGTGTCGACACAAGTAGACTAAGTGTCGACACAAGCCTTGGTGGTATCGACACAGCTCCCTTGCTATTGACATTACTTCTCGACACAGCTTCTGTAGAATGTGTCGACACTAGTTCTGTGTGTCGACACAGTCACTTCTTCTCTTCACAAAAAAATCAACTTTGTTGAAACTCTGCTATGTGTCGACACAAGTCCTTTGTGTGGACATAGTTGATGTCGACAAAGTCTTCTGTGTGTTGACACTGCCTCTGTGTGTTGACACAGTTGCTGTCGACTAAGCTTTTCTGTGTGTCGACTCTGCCTCTGTGTGTCGACACAGTTTCTTCTGGTGTCAACACAACCTTTCCAAGTGTTGACACAATTTACTCTAGGTGTCGACAAGCTTTTCTCCAGTATCGACACAAGCCTTCATAAGTGTCGACACAGCTTCTTCTGGTGTCGACTGATGGACTTAGAAACTTTTCCTGCATTCCTGCATTTTTCTTAACCTGGATATATAAACCCAAAACAACATCAAATACACCTTGATAAATATCATTGAGTAAGGTGAGGCTTCTTCAAATCTGGTACACATTTTCCAATGTACCCAATAGTTACAATGAGTTGGTTGAGGCTGGCAGAACGTTGGAGAGTGATCTAGTGCGAAGCCAACGTCGTAAGGGTTTCACGCCCAAGCAAGGGGAAGGGAAGCCTTCTCAATCCCAAGGAAAGTATGAAGGGAATAGGTGGAAGAAAAAGCCTCACCCATTTAAGTCCGGTGAGAAAAGCAAATATACGTCCGGAGGGTCTCATTCTAAGGGACCACCGACGTGCTTCAATTGTTGCATGGTGTGGCACTTTGCTCGTTTTTGTAATCAAGGTGGTGCGGAGCAGGAGCAAAGGCAGGAGCAGACTGTGCGCTCCAGCCCCAATGCCGCAGAGAAAGGGAAGATGGCGGAGTCTAGTGCTTCTCGGTTCCAACCGGTGCAACCAAGGGACTACAACCTTGGATAGTAGGAAGCGATCCGACAACCCGACGTGGTGACAGGTATGAGGAAGTTTAAATTTAATCTCATACTTCTTACTTTCAAACCATTTATGTTTGATGCCTCTATTTTAGGCTTTGTGTTAGTTTCCAGATAACCCGCTAGGGTATTATTTGATACGAGAGTGTCACACTCTTTTCTTACGGAAAGCTTCATCCGGAGAATTGGACTAGAGTCGTTCTCGGCGGACGCAGAGCTGAAGGTGTGCATGCCCAATGGGTCGTCCATGACCACCGGGTCAAAAGGGCGCATTTGTTGGATGCTAGACAGAGTTGACTTCATGTTGATAGCAACGGTCCTACCATTGGTTGAGTTTGATGTGATTTTGAGAATGGACTAGCTAGCAGAGCAGCGTGCCAGTATTGACTGCCTATCCAAGGTGGTGACCCTGAGAGATGAAGGACAGGCAGAAGTCAAGTTTTAGGGCCTTAATGGAGTGGCCTGTTCCCTGATTTAGGCGATGCAGTTGGTGCGGGTAGTTAACCAGGGGTATTAACTCTTGCAGTATTATTGGAGGTTCGCCTTTCCAAGTTATCACTTGGGGAAGTGCTCGTAGTGGCAGAGTTCGAGGATGTGTTTCCTGATGAGCTTCCTGGAGCACCTCCTCGTGGGGAGATTGATTTCTCGATTGAGTTAGTGCTAGAGGCTAGGTCAGTGTCACATCCTCCGTTTAGGATGGCACCAAAAGAGTTGGCTGAACTCAAGGCACAGTTGCAGAAACTGTTGGAGCAGGAGTATATCAGACCCAGTTCTTCACCGTGGAGCACGCCTGTATTGTTCGTGAAGAAAAACGATGGCAGTATGTGGTTATGCATAGACTACGGAGAGTTGAATAAATTGACTGTTATGAATAAGTATCTGATTCCTCGGATAGACGACCTGTTCGACCAGTTGGTGGGGTCGGTGGTGTATTCAAAGTTGGACTTGAAGTCAGGATACTATCAGTTGCGAATTCGAGACGAGGACATACCCAAGACAACGTTTGGTACGAGGTATGGTCACTTTGAGTTCTCGGTGATGCGGTTCGGGCTAACGAACGCACCATCCGTATTCATGGATTTGATGAATCGAGTATTCCGGGAATACTTGGACTCTTTTGTAGTTGTCTTTATTGATGACATTCTGGTGTACTCCAAATCGGAGGTGGAACATGAGACTCACTTGAAAGTAGTCTTACAAGTGTTGAGAGAGAACCGACTTTATGCAAAATTCTCGAAGTGCGAGTTCTGACTAAAGAAGGTGGCATTTTTGGGCCACGTGATTAGTGGGGATGGGGTGGCGGTAGATCCAACAAAAGTGGAAGGCATCAGAGATTGGCCGATTTTGAGAACCGTGGCGGAAGTCCGAAGTTTTCTTGGACTAGCCGGGTACTATAGAAGATTCGTAGAAATCTTTTCACGGATAGCTCTACCCCTCACATAACTGACTCGTAAGGATCAGAAGTTTGTGTGAACTCAGGAGTGCAGTCAGGCATTTGAGATACTGAAATAAAGGCTGATGACGGCTCCAATCCTAAGTCTACCGAAAGGGGCCGAAGCATTTCAAATTTTTAGTGACGCATCGGAATGCGGTTTGGGTTGCGTATTGGTGCAACATGACAGTGTGATAGCCTATGGGTCTAGGCAGCTGAAGCTGTATGAGAGGAATTACACCATCCATGACTTGGAGTTGGCAGCGGTAATTTTCGCGTTGAAATTGTGGCGGCACTATGTTTATGGTACGAAGGTGGAGATCTTCACAGATCACAAAATCCTGAAGTATCTCCTAGATCAGAAGGACTTGAATATGTGGCAGCGCAGGTGGGTCGAGTTCCTTGGAGACTACGAGGTGTCGATTCAGTATACGCCAGGAAAAGCCAATCTGGTGGCAGATGCCTTAAGTAGAAAATACTCGGGGCAAGGGAATTGGATCGAAGCTCATGATGAGCGGTTGGTGCTGGACTGGGAGTCCCTCGGCTTGGAGTGCGTAGCAAGGGGCGAGTCTAGCATGGCTCAGCTGAACTGGATTGAAATGCAGAACGATTTGTCTGATCGTATTCGGGAAGCGACTCGTTTGGATGTGGAGTTTCAGACTTACGTGGCGGAAGCTCAAACGGGCGAGAGCGGCGCCTGGGATATAGTTAATGAGATTCTGAGGAAGGACAAAAGGATCTGTGTACCACAATTTGGCAAGCCCCGTGAGGAGTTGATGTTCGAGGCTCACTTCACAAAGTACTCTATTCACCCGGGCAGTACAAAGATGTACCTGGATACGAAGAAATCCTTTTGGTGGCCTGGACTGAAGCGGGACGTAGCTTTGTATGTGAGTCGATGCCAAACTTGTGCTTTGGTGAAGGCCGAGTGTCAGAAGCCGGGCGGGTTCCTGAAGCCTATTCCAATCCCCGAGTGGAAATCTGATGACTTCTCCATGGACTTTGTTTATGGGTTACCTAGATCGCAGCAGTGTAACAACGTGATTTGGGTGATTGTGGATCGCTTAACCAAAGTGGCTCAGTTCATCCCAAATTGGAAGGAGGACAGCGTGGAGAAGTTGGTAGAGTTGTATGTTCGAAACATTGTGTGACTACATGGGATTCCTAAGAGTATAGTTAGTGATCGTGATGGACGTTTCATGTCCAAGGATTGGAGGTTGGTTCAGAAGAGTCTGGGCACGAAGCTCAAGTTCAGTATGACTTTTCATCCTCAAACTGACGGGCAAACCGAAATAACGAACCGTACTTTGGAGGATATGCTGAGAATGTGCATTCTTGACTTTGGCAAGAAGTGGGAAGATCACCTCTTCATGGTAGAGTTCGCTTTTAACAATAGTTACCAAACAAATATCAAGATGGCTCCATACGAAGCTTGGTATGGGAGGCAATGTCGAACATCGATGTCTTGGACAGAGGCGGGAGACACCAAACTTTTGGGAAAAGAAGTGGTTGCTGATGCATGTGAGTTGGTGTGAACCATTCAAGAGCGCATGAAGGTGGCTCAAGATCGGCAAGCAAAATATTTTAATGCTTGCCACCGGAAACTGGAGTTCGCGGTAGGCGACTGGGTCTATCTAAAGATCAAGCCGTTTAAAGGCGTTTCGCGTATTCGCCGACTCAAGAAGTTGAGTTCAAGGTTTTTGGGACGTTTTGAAGTTATAGAACAGGTGGGTGAAGCAGCGTACCAGTTAGCGTTGTCCATAGAGCTGAGTGGATTACACGACATCTTCCATGTCTCCGTCTTGAGGAAAGCCTTAGTGGAGGCTAGTGTGGTGATCGAATCGGCATCAGTGCCGATAGAAGAGGACTTGAGGACGCGAGTTCATCCAATTGCTATAGAGGATTCAGAAATTCATAAATTGCGGAACAAAGAGGTCAAACTCGTAAAAGTCCGATAGGACAACTGCGGTCGTGAGGAGCTCTCTTGGGAGCGAGAACAAACCATGCTAGAGGAGTATCCAGAGTTTTTCCGTTCCGGTATCATTTAAGTTTTGTGTTCCCCTTTTGCTTTCTGTAATTTTGGGACGAAATTCTTTTAAGGGGGAGAGAGTTGTAACACCCCAAAATTCGAAAGATGGACGGACAGCGTCCAGAGCCAAGTTTGGGTCTTGGTAAGGGGTCACACAGCCTGGGACACGGGCGTGTCCAAGGCCATGTCGTGCTCGGGTTTGATGGAGAACTCAGGTGGTCGACGAACTGCGCTCGATGAAGTGTCGAGAAAGTGAACACGGCCCTGGACACGGTTGTTTCCATGGCCGTATCGTGTTCGGGTTCGACGATTTTGGCGTGGTCGACGAAAATGCGCTCGACGATGGTCAAGAGGACGAACACGGCCAGAGACACGGGCGTTTCCCAGGCCGTGTCCTGCTCGGGCTTTTAGCCGGGCCGTGTGAGGGGATAAACACGGCCTAGAGCCCAGGCGTGTTCGTGTTTGACACTAGCGTATCAAATGTGACACGGGCGTGTGGGTTACCCGTGTTCTTCTCAGGTTGTGTTTGGTCCTGCGTCGATGGAGGAACACGTCCAGGGGCATAGGCGTGTACTGGGTGACACAGGCTTGTCAACTTTAACACGGGCGTGTTCAGAGCCCGTGTCCTTTTCTGGGAGCGACGATTTCGGCGTCGATTGAGGCACACGGCCTTAGACACGGTCATTTCTCAAGCCGTGTTCGACCCAGGAATTTTTATTTTAAGTGCGAATCGTGGCCGTTCATTTCCTTCTTTTAGGATCTGATGGTTCAAGGCTGTCCTGTCTGAGTTATGTTCGGGAATATGGTTTGAAACCCTCATTTCCTCTTCAAGTTTATCTTTCTAAGGTTTTAGAGAGAAGAGAGAGCAAGGAAGAAGGTGAAGGAGAGATCCGGCTGCCGGAGAAACTTCGGAGCCCCAAATCGCGAGCCGAGTCTAGATCCGCGGAGGAAAGTCCGTTGCGGTGATTTCATCCGGCTAAGTTCCCATGGTTAGGAAGAGGGGCTATAAGGTAACAACACTTCTCCTCTTGGTTTTAGGATGCATATTTAGTATCTTTTATTTCAAGCTTTTGGGCAACAAATCTCTCAAATGAGAGGGGTTTGGGTCGCCATGGTTCAAGAGGAACCCCAGGTCGATTGAGTTTGTCCCCGACATGTTTTTGCATTCGGGATCCGCTCCGTTAGTGGATTAGGCATGGTGGGTGAAGCTGTGGTCGTGACCGTTAGTCCGACTCGGTGATGTTGCATAGAGAACCTTAAGGATTTTGTAGAAATCAATTGCGGCAAGATGTCGTTGGTGATGTTTGTGTTTTCTCCCTTTTCTTGAGTGTGTACGTGTAGCCGGAACCGGACAAGGTTAGATCCACAATGTCGGTAGATGGTTTCCTTTGTGGACAAGGTTAGCTCCGCATTGGCGGTAGATGGTTTCCTTGGTGCGCGGGGACGTTGCAGTACAAATGATGGATTAGGGTGGGAATGTCTACGGATTGTGATGTGCTAAGGCGCGGCGTTGTCTCCGTGGTCGGCTGGCTATCCCGTGACGTGCAAGTCATGTGGGGAGAGTGTCCCGGCAAGACTAGTCTCCTTCTGTGAGACTAACGAGAATGCCAAGCCTGGGGCAAGCCCTGACAATGAGGCCATGAGGGGGTGGGGTCCAGCAAGGGTTCTTAGAATCGGTCAATGTGTGAGACGGAATCCTGACGTGAGAAGTCAGAGCTTGCAGGAAAACCCGGGTCTAAGAACCATGAGCGGGTGGGGCCTTGGCAAGAGTTCCGTGTGACGGCTTGTATGCCTTTAGGGGAATGGCAGTACCCTTTTGTTTGTGGCTTAACGCCAATGGGGAAATGGGAAGTACCCAGATGTGATGATGGTGTGCTAGTTGCATACGCAATAGGGTACCTTGGGTGAAGCCCGGGTTTGCATACATGCTGCACAGTAGACCCCTTTTTATTATATGCTCAACATAAAAACGTGTTTGTTGTTTGAGACATCCAAACTTGTTCTTTTAGAGCTTTACTTGTTTTTATATATGGTATACGAAGTGTTGACTTGCAGGTTGGAGGGGTACCCTGGGGTCCGTTAGGGGCGGCCGGGAGGAGATGTGTTCGTTACACAGAGTGAGGTCAGCCTTTGCTGACCCACGTTACCACCAAATTTTACAGGGCAAGGATCGCAAGCAGGAGCCAGCTCGCCGGCCAAAAAGGCCTAAGCCTCATGAAGTGTTTCAAGTTTTGTACTAGCTCTGTTTTGTGGCATTGTATGTTTGGTGCTCTTGTTTCCGGCTTGCATGCCGAGGTAGTCTAGGAGTGCTTATGCCCATTGTTGGTGGATGTTACATTTTGAGTTTGGACTCTCTATTGTTGTAAGGCCATAAGGCCATTTCGATACTCTTGTGTATGTGGATAACTTCTAGTTCCTGTTTCCGCTGTTGTTTGGTTTTGAGTTTTGAGATTGTGTAGTTCATATCATCTTTTAATGCTAAAACTGTGGCATCTGTATGTTGTGGGGTCTCGACCGAACAAATATTATACGGTCATTAGCGGGGAGGTGTTACAAATCCTCTGACAAGGTTGTCCCTAGATAACTTAGATATGTTCTTAAGGTTAACATGACCTAGTCTCTTATGCCAAAGAATATTGTTATTACTAACTCGGTTGAATAAACATATTTTTGAGTTAGCAGAATTAAAGTTTACCAAGTATATATTCTCTTATCTACACCATGTTAAAACAGTTTGGTTATTTGAAGAAATAATACATTTGGAATTAGTAAAGCAAACATGATAACCTACATCACATAATTGACTTATAGATATTAGGTTTTGTTGGAGACCATTTATATATGCCACTTTTATGAACGTGACAGCTCCACTATTGAAGTCTCCATAGCCTTCAGTTTGTCCAATGCTGGAATCTCCAAAGATCACCCTTGGACCCAGCTTTGCCTTGAAGTTGATTAGGCTATCCTTGCATCCAGTCATGTACTTTGAGCACCCACTATCCAGATACCACTTATTTTGAGTGATAGGATAGTTCTTCACCTGCAAGAAAATAAGTTAGATGTTCTTTACCAAGGTCACCTTGGGTCCTTGTTTCTTTTCATAAGAAAAAATTGAAATGTAAGAACATTCAGGTTGTTTTTTATATCCTAAGGGGTGAAATCTTCTGGGAGGAATTATCCATTGGGTGAATGGGTTGATATTCTCCCTAGGTTGGTTATAACTTTTAGAGAAATTTAAGTTTCTGTTGAATTGATCTGCGTTTGACGAATTCTGGTACATTCGTCGACCTAAGTTCGACGAATTGGGATGAGTTCGTCGAACTCCATTCAAAGAATGATAGAAGCCATTTTCTGAGCCCCAAAATCATCAATCTCTGGTCGACGAACCATACTGGTTTCGTCGATCATATTTCAACGAATTATTATAGTATAGATCTACGTTCGGAGTTCGTCGACTTGAGTTCGACAAACTGTACATGTTTCGTCGATCGGAGTTCGACGAAAACTGCTGAACATTGTTCTGATTATTATTTTTCTTATTCTTTCTTCTTTTCTTATTCTTGTGTGTAATTTCAGTTTGATTAAGATTGTTATCTTCTACTTTCTCCTTAACTTTTTCAGAAACAAATTTTATTGGGGTGGTTAATATGTTTTTCTGAATGAGTGGGGGTAGGCTTGATGAAGCACCTAAGCCCAGCTTGCCATTAAGTCTGGCATTCACTGTGCTAGTGATGTCCATCAACTTGATGCTTCTCCCATTCAGTAATTCTTCAAGTTTCCTTGCCTCAGTCAGTTCAGATTTTAAAGATATAATTTGTCCACTTGGTAGGATTAGTTCATCTTTTAACTTAGTATTTTCAGAAATTAAATTTTCTTGATTATCCAGTCTTTCCCTAAGTATTTTGATTTCTTTTTAAGAGTTAATTAAGTCAATACACATGGTTTTAAATTCAATCTTGAAACTATCAGAACTATAATCAAAAGATGATAGTACCTGATCAGCTTCTAATTCTGAAGCTTCTTCATTATCAGATACTTCTTCATCATCTGATGGGCTGCTAGAGGCATTGATGGCCATGCAGCAAACTTCCTTGGCCTTTGCCTCTTCTACCTCTTCACTGGAACTGGAAGATGTGGATTAATCTTCTGTGTTACTCTAGGTATTGATGAGTACACATTTTACACTGATTTTTGGACTCATCTGGGCTAGTTTTATCGTCTTAGCACTACACTTGAGAGCCTTTATTGCTTATATGTGCTTATGTACCTTTTTCACGATTAAGTGCACTGTAGGCCCGTTTCTGTGTGCTTTCTGTGTTTATATATTTTTGTTATTCTTTAGCCCTATCTCGGGGATGTGGTGTGCACGTTTTGGTGGCCTTTCTGCCTCTTCTGCTGGTGCAGGGGTCGTGTGCGTGCTCCGGAACTGCTCGGGAGACACCGACAATGCAGGAGTACTGTGCACGACCACTGGACTTATTGCGCATGACCACTGGTCGTGCGCCACCGATCGTGCACATTACACTCTCTTTTTCCTAATCCTGTCTAGGTAATCGCACGAGCACTGGCCTTAGTGCGCACGACCACTGGTCGTGCGCCACTGCTCGTGCACATATATGCTGATGCTTCTTGTCCAGGTTGCAGGTCTATTTGGAAAAGTCGCACGATCATCGACCGACAGTGCGCACGACCACTGGTCGTGCGCCACTGATCGTGCACACTGCTTCTGCTGCCTCCGTATTTAAGGCCCTGCTCCGCGATTTAGGTCAACGCCTGTCATTTGCTGCGATCGGAGAGTGCGCGGGAATCACCATTTCACTTCTCCAGCTGCTCCATCACCTCCACCTTCGTCGGGAGGCCATTGCCAACTACTCCGAAGCTTTTCAACTCTCCGGCGAAGCCCTCGGCCATTGATGACTTCAACTCCAAGCTTTCCTCCGGAGTTGATGAAGCAGACAACCTAGAGAACGGACTTAAAGGCCTTCAAGGTGATAGCTCGTTGGTACCGAAAGCCTCCTTGGATTGAGCCCGGAAGCGGATTGACAACTCGCTACTCCGGCCACGACCCGCGGTGGATCTTCACTCTCTTTTGGTTTACTCCTCTTCCCCTTCCTCTGTAGTATGAATGTTTTGAGCAGTGTAATGAACACTTCCATCCATGAACATCAAGTTTATTTTATAACTAATGGAATGCTAGTATTTTCTTATGCTTGTGAGTATTGTCTATGAATGTGCCTCGCTCACCCCACATCCACTCCATTCCCGTGTCTTGTCCGATTGCACTCCACACAAAACACTTCAATCCATTAGTTTCCCTTCCACTCGCCCAACTGAAGTTTGGCATCGCCGCCGACAAACCCACTCCACCTTGCGCAGCGGTGCCTTCGACCCGCATAGCTTTTATTAGTTCAGTAGATCAAACATCCACAATCTCCCAAGTCCTCTATTTCCTCTTTTTTTCTATTTATAACTCTTATAATGATATTCTCTGTACTGTTGCCGTTCTACGCTAATTGCATTCCTCAAGAGACCGACACTCGGGGATTTATTCCCAAAACTTTATTACTTGTGCGACCGGTGCGCTTGCCGATTTACACACATCAAGTTTTTGGCGCCGTTGCCGGGGAATGCAACTGTAGAGCGACTCCGAATGACTGAGAATTTTGTTATACGAGTTGTATTGTTTTGTTTTGTTGTTTTTGATCCCTTTTCTCTTGTGTTGTTATTCCGTCAGATGGAATTATTAGTTTTATTCGCAGAATCTATGCCAAGTAGTTGTATCCCTTATATTTGAAATCGCTTCAATGTGGGCCAATTTCAATATAAATTGCCATCATTGTGGAGACATCTCTCATGCTAGCGACAGATGCCCTCAGAAGTATAGTAGCCAGGAAATTCCGGAATCTACATATCGTAGACATAAGCCGGTTAACTACCGACCCGCGGAGCCATTGCCACACTACTTTTATTCGGCTTCAGCACCCGTTGCACCACCGAAGCCGGCTAAGCAGTGCCTTTTTTGTCGAAGCTGGGATCATGCATTGAAGGATTGCGCCGCTTACCTAGCTGAGCTAACGGTGGATGACGAGCCGGATTTTCGGATTGTCTCCACTTCAACCTTGGGCAGCATCCCTTCTGTATCGGGGTATGTACCATTGCCATCTCTATGTTATGGAGAAGACATCCCAGGTATGTGCACCGATACATGTGCTTATCCCCATTCCGACACTGCTATTTATACTCCTGAAGTGCATACATCACCTAGCATAGAATCTTTTAGTTATGGAGAGCCAGCGCTCAACTTCCTACCGAGCTTCGTGCCTTCACCTTCTTCTTTGCATTGCATTCTTTCTTCTTCTGACAGTGCTGTCGAGGTTGAATCGCAGGTGGCAATTAGCATTTCCAGCATTCTGTTAGATAATGTCGAGGCGGATGACTCCGTGGCAGAGGTTGTGACCTTCAACCCATGTGAGGATGCCCGAGGCATGGACGAGGCAGATGCAGCTTTAGAACATCCTTGCACAAGCCTAGACAGCTATTTGGAAGCGCTCTCAATTTCACCGACGGGGGATGACTCCGGGATCATCCCCAAGGTCGAGGTTCGTTTATGTTATTCTTCTAGTTTATTTGTTGACCATGCTCTCGTGTCTACTTCCATGCAGGACCACATTGTGGAATTGATCCAATCAGTGCAAGGGCCTGTAATGCGGCCTAGGACTTATTGTGGCCAGATGCAGGCGGAGTTGGAGTCGATGAGCTTCCCAAGTTATTGTCTGCCCATGTCTGACACCTACGATAGGTATACGTATAAAGGTATTGGGGCTTATGTTCTATCTCCATTCCGGTACCCGCTACCGCAATGCGACCATGAACCTCTGCCTGAGAATTTCCAGTTTCATTCGCCCATCAGTTAGGGAATGCTCAGATTTTGAATAAGTCCTGTTGGGAGACCATAAACCCAACAATTATCTAGGATAGTGTTTCTTTCGTTAATTTTTTGTTTGTATTTCATTATTTGGGTGTGGTAGCCCAGCTGCGTGATGAGCTCTCTGTTGCACCACATGGTCAGCAGTGTAAAATAGACTGAAAACTCGGGCGTGTGAAAAATTTCAATGCGCACGACCACTGGTCGTGCGCACTACTTATAATCGCACGACCACTGGTCGTGCGCATGCCCGGTTTCTTTTTAATTCAAGCTGCTGTCCACTGTGCGTGCGCCCTAATCTCCCGCTTGGTCCGCTGCGCGTGCGTTGTCGGCGCTCATCCCCTTCTGATTCCTCTCCGGTGGTTCGGCTCTCTCTCCTCCGGTAGGATGCCTCAACTTCAGATCTCTCTTCCTCACTGTGCTGTAATGGAGCCTAGACGCCGCCCTATAGTAAAGGCCTATCAACGATCCGGTCGTGCTTCAGCAACCCCTGCTCAAATCTTGGGAAGAATGGGAACCTTTGCTAAGGCAGAGCATACTCAACGCTATAATTCCTTGAAGGACAAGCCATTCCTCTCTCAGCGGATTGTTGACTGGAACGAGCTGCATTCCATTGGGGGTGACGGTGCATTAGCAGAGGCCGTGCTCATTCTCTACTCTTTTGATTTTTGGAGCAAGTTGTTCAAGTGCGACGAGCTTGGCTTCCGGGAATTGACATTGGAATTCCTTTCCACATTCACTTGGGAGACAACGACGGACAACCGCTATCTCCCCACTTGTTCCTTTCGGATGATGGGAAATGTCTTCACTGTCACACTGCCGGAGTTTGCCATTCATGCAGGCGTCTATTCCGAGGCAGAGGCATCCCAGATTAATTTCCCCGAATTGTGCATTGATTTTCCAAAGGGTGTGACTCCGCGGTCCGCTTGGCATTCTCTGACCGGAGGGAACGAGGAGTACGTAGCCCGCCGTGCCAAGTCAATGAAGATTGTCTCCCCCGCTCTCAGGTTTATGCAGCATTTGCTTAGTCACTCACTCACCGCTAGGGCCCTGAGCAAGAATGTGGTGGGGTGGCAGGATTTGATCTCCTTATGTAGCATGCAGCAGCAGTACCCCCTCCATTTGGGGTATATGCTGGCCTATTTCTTCCACCACGAAGCCACTTATGGTCTCGCGGGCGCGATCGGGGGTGCTTACTACATTACCTGCATCGCCAAAAGTTTGGGAGTTTGGAGCCAGCTACCTCCGATGGTGCAGGTCACTGCCCCATCCATGATCTCCAGGGCCAACCTAGTGAGTTGCCATTTGCTACGTGTGGTTGGGAGAAAAGGTGGCCGGAAGTTTATTGTTCGCATGCCTGGTGATGCGCCTGCGGGTAGAGATGAAGGGGAAGATGAAGGAGAGCCGGGTGAATCTTACGCTATGGGTAGGCGGAGTGCAGGAGTGCCACCGCAGCAGAGTCAACAACAACTGAGGCCTCCCATAAAGCATGAGGGGCAATCTAGCCGCCAGTTCAGCTCAGCTCAAGAGTGGGGCGTCCCATATTTGTCCGAGCGCCTTGCTGATCTGGAAGCTTCCCAGTTTTGGATGCAGGATTTTATTTATCAGCAAGCAGTGCGAGGCGGGTTGAACATTCAACCACCGCCCACTCGTGTCGCCCCATCAGCACCTGGTCCACGTCCGTCACCCATCGAAATTCACGACAGTGATAGTGAGGGGGAGTGAGTGGAGCTCACCACAGAGCTAGTCTACCACGCCTTCTATTTCTTTTCTATTGTTAGTATTCTCTGAGCAAGACAACTACTATATTTTTGTGAGCGCCCATCTGGGAGCCGACTATTTTTTTTTCTTTTTTTGATATATATTTATATACTATTTGAACTGCTAATACAGGTATTTGGTCCACCTTAAGGACGGTAAACAAAAAGGGCTTTCGGGAGATAACCCAAGTTGGACCGTTTGGTCCTATGCTGTGATTTGATTTCTTTTTATATATTCATATATTCCTGTTTCCATATTTTGTTGGCTGGCATCCTTCAATCGCTGGTGCAGGAATATTTGAGGCGCGGCAACTTGGCCGCACTTGGACATCTCATTGCACGACTGGTATGCTCAATTTTGAGCATAGGTACTTCCTACCCTAGCTGTTTATCATATCTGATATGCTGATTTTTACTAGTTGTTGACTTTAAGTCTGGGGGGGGGGAGAGCATGCCTGTGGTCACTACACCACACTTTCTGTTGCATACCAGTTTCTTGTTTACTTATTTCTTGATTTATGTTGCACACACTGAATCACCCACACAAGTGCGCTCTTTCACAAGCGCACAACCCGAGTCAAATTTATTATTTTTGTGTAAACTTTAAAATAGTGGTACTAGCTTAGGATTTCAGGATTGAGTAGTTCGAAACTCATGCAGTGCTCCTAATTGAGTACTCATGGTTTGTGTAGAACTAGGATAAAATTAATTTTTCTTTATGCTCGTAGTTTATATTTTTCTGCAGACGTAAATATTGTTTGTACTGCTCAAAACCTGAATCTGGGGTAATCGAACGATAATATAGGAATGTGTGTAGCCGCCACTAGACTCGTATTGCTCGAGTCGGGAGGAAGGATCATCTTTCTCGGTGGCTAAGAACTTGCCCTAAGCTACTCTCGAAGCATTGGTGCGGTTAGTCAAGCATGAGCATGACGTAGGCCTTCATTTTGGCTAGTTTGAGCCTTGTTTAGCCTTTCCTACCTGTTAACCGTTGCATGCCAAATTTGTGCCTACCCTTCCTTTGATCCAGCTCCACTCACTTTCACCAAGGCCTGAAGCTAAACCCACCATCGCAATCAAATGCTTGAGCTGATTTGTATTTACTGTTTTGCCGAGGTTGTGATAAGTGGACATTATTTTTGGGGGTGCTGAATTCATTCACATTTTGATTGCTACGTTTGGGGATTGCTAGCGCAAAAAAGAAAAAAAAATTTAACAAAAATAAAAAGCCGATTAACGCAAAAGAGAAAAATATGAAAGAATTGCTTTGAGATTTCGATCCCCATCCTCTTTATTGATTTTGGTCGGGTTCAGCCGTGTTCACACCCGGTTTTCAAGCTAAGTCTGGGGGCGTGTGCCCCGTTCATTTCTAAGTGGCTGTATTGGTTTGGGTTTTATTCGCTCGCTTTGGTTGCATAGAGCCTTCATGTTTATCTTTGACTACCAAGCCTTCGCCTAAGCCCCATTGTAACCTACAAGTCCTACTGATTCACGCTTGAGTCCCACCTGCGCCGTGGAGAGAGTGTGAACGTGCAAGCATATGGTCCCCGACATTGGTGGATTCCTTTGGAGGTGATCCTAAGTCCCGAACTTTGGCAATGCTCACCTTAGTGGCCTGCCTACTTTCTTCCTACACATAATCGCAAGATCCTCCAGAATTCTAATTTTGAGCAATTACAATATTTATTTACGTCTGTCGAATAGTTTAAACTGCGTCGTATAATTAAAAAGTTTTTCTATTATATCTTCTATACCCATGATGTATTTGATTTCTTGTCTTACTTCTTTTTGAAATTTCTGAGCCAGTTAGCTATTTTCAAGTTCACAGAGTGATGATTTGCTCGGGATGTGCAAATGGTTAAGTCTGCGGGTGTGATGAGTGCACATTTTACACTGATTTTTGGACTCATCTGGGCTAGGTTTATCGTCTTAGCACTACACTTGAGAGCATTTATTGCTTATATGTGCTTATGTACCTTTTCACGATTAAGTGCACTGTACGCCCGTTTCTGTGTGCTTTCTGTGTTTCTATATTTTTGTTATTCTTTAGCCCTATCTCGGGGATGTGGTGTGCACGGTTTGATGGCCTTTATGCCTCTTCTACTGATGCAGGGGTCGTGTACGTGCTCCGGAACCGCTCGGGAGACACCGACGATGCAGGAGTACTGCGCACGACCACTGGACTTATTGCGCACGACCACTGGTCGTGCGCCACCGATCGTGCACATTACACTCTCTTTTTCCTAATCCTGTCTAGGTAATCACACGAGCACTGGCCTTAGTGCGCACGACCACTGGTCGTGCGCCACTGCTCGTGCGCATATATGCTGATGCTTCTTGTCCAGGTTGCAGGTCTATTGGGAAAAGTCGCACGATCATCGACCGACAGTGCGCACGACCACTGGTCGTGCGCCACCGATCGTGCGCACTGCTTCTATTGCCTCCGTATTTAAGGCCCTGCTCCGCGATTTAGGTCAACTCCTGTCATTTGCTGCGATCAGAGAGTGCGCGGGAATCACCATTTCACTTCTCCAGCTGCTCCATCACCTCCACCTTCGTCGGGAGGCCATTGCCAATTACTCCGAAGCTTTTCAACTCTCCGACGAAGCCCTCGGCTATTGATGACTTCAACTACAAGCTTTCCTCCGGAGTTGGTGAAGCAGACAACCTAGAGAACGGACTTAAAGGCCTTCGAGGTGACAGCTCGTTGGTACCAGAAGCCTCCTTGGACTGAGCCCGGAAGCGGATTGACAACTCGCTACTCCGGCCACGACCCGCGGTGGATCTTCACTCTCTTTTGGTTTACTCCTCTTCCCCTTCCTCTGTAGTATGAATGTTTTGAGCAGTGTAATGAACACTTCTATCAATGAACATCAAGTTTATTTTATAACTAATGGAATGTTAGTATTTTCTTATGCTTGTGAGTATTGTCTGTGAATGTGCCTCGCTCACCCCACATCCACTCCATTCCCGTGTCTTTTCCGATTACACTCCACACAAGAACACTTCAATCCATTAGTTTCCCTTTCAGTCGCCCAACTAAAGTTCGGCATCGCGGCCGACAAACCCACTCCACCTTGCGAAGTGGTGCCTTCGACCCGCATAGCTTTTACTAGTTCAGTAGATCAAACATCCACAATCTCCCAAGTCCTCTATTTCCTCTTTTTTTCTATTTATAACTCTTATAACGATATTCTCTGTACTGTTGTCGTTCTACGCTAATTGCATTCCTCAAGAGACCGACACTCAGAGATTTATTCCCAAAACTTTATTACTTGTGCGACCGGTGCGCTTGCCGATTTACACGCATCAAGTTTGTGGCGCCGTTGCCTGGGAATGCAACTGTAGAGCGACTCCAGATGACTGAGAATTTCGTTATACGAGTTGTATTGTTTTGTTGTTTTTGATCCCTTTTCTCTTGTGTTGTTATTCCGTCAGATGGAATTGTTAGTTTTATTCGCAGAATCTATGCCAAGTAGTTGTATCCCTTATATTTGAAATCGCTGCAATGTGGGCCAATTTCAATATCAATTACCGTCATTGTGGAGACATCTCTCATGCTAGCGACATATGCCCTCAGAAGTATAGTAGCCAGGAAATTCAGGAATCTACATATCGTAGACATAAGCCGGTTAGCTACCGACCCGCGGAGCCATTGCCGCACTACTTTTATTCGGCTTCAGCACCCGTTGCACCACCGAAGCCGGCTAAGCAATGCCTTTTTTGTCGAAGCTGGGATCATGCATTGAAGGATTGCGCCACTTACCTAGCTGAGCTAGCGGTGGATGACGAGCCAATTTTTCGGATTGTCTCCACTTCAACCTTGGGCAGCATTCCTTCTGTATCGGGGTATGTACCATTGCCATCTCTATGTTATGGAGAAGACATCCTAGGTATGTGCACCGATACATGTGCTTATCCCCATTCCGACACTGCTATTTATACTCCTGAAGTGCATACATCACCTAGCATAGAATCTTTTAGTTGTGGAGAGCCAGCGCTCAACATCCTACCGAGCTTCGTGCCTTCACCTTCTTCTTTGCATAGCATTCTTTCTTCTTCTGACAGTGCCGTCGAGGTTGAATCGCAGGTGGCAATTAGCATTTCCAGCGTTCTGTTAGATCCAGTTGAGGCGGATGACTCCGTGGCAAAGGTTGCGACCTTCACCCCATGTGAGGATGCCCGACGCATGGACAAGGCAGATGCAGCTTTAGAACATCCTTGCACCATCCTAGACAGCTGTTTGGAAGCGCTCTCAATTTCACCAACGGGGGATGACTCCGGGATCATCCCCAAGATCGAGGTTCATTTATGTTATTCTTCTAGTTTATTTCTTGACCCTGCTCTCGTGTCTACTTCCATGCAGGACCACATTGTGGAATTGATCCAATCAGTGCAAGGGCCTGTAATGCGGCCTAGGACTTATTGTGGCCAGATGCAGGTGGAGTTGGAGCCGATGAGCTTCCCAAGTTACTGTCTGCCCATGCCTGACACCTACGATAGGTATACGTATACAGGTATTGGGGCTTATATTCTATCTCCATTCCGGTACGCGCTACCGCAGCACGACCATGAACCTCTGCCTGAGCATTTCCAGTTTCATTCGACCATCAGTTAGGAAATGCTCAGATTTTGAATAAGTCCTGTTGGGAGACCATAAACCCAACAGTTATCTAGGATAGTGTTTCTTTCGTTAATTTTTTGTTTGTATTTCATTATTTGGGTGTGGTAGCCCAGCTGCGTGATGAGCTCTCTGTTGCACCACGTGGTCAGCAGTGTGAAATAGACTGAAAACTCGGGCGTGTGAAAAATTTCAGTGCGCACGACCACTGGTCGTGCACACTACTTATAATCGCACGACCACTGGTCGTGCGCATGCCCGGTTTCTTTTTAATTCCAGCAGCTGTCTACTGTGCGTGCGCCCTAATCTCCCGCTTGGTCCGCTGCGCGTGCGTTGTCGGTGCTCATCCCCTTCTGATTCCTCTCCGGTGGTTCGGCTCTCTCTCCTCCGGTAGGATCCCTCAACTTCAGATCTCTCTTCGTCACTGTGATGTAATGGAGCCTGGACGCCGCCGTATAGTAAAGGCCTAACAACGATCCGGTCGTGCTTCAGCAACCCCTGCTCAAATCTTGGGAAGAATGGGAACCTTTGCTAAGGCAGAGCATACTAAACTCTATAATTCCTTGAAGGACAAGCCATTCCTCTCTCAGCGGCTTGTTGACTGGAACGAGCTGCGTTCCATTGGGGGTGACGGTGCATTAGCAGAGGTCGTGCTCATTCACTACTCTTTCGATTTTTGGAGCAAGTTGTTCGAGTGCGACGAGCTTGGCTTCCGGGAATTGACATTGGAATTCCTTTCCACATTCACTTGGGAGACAATGGCGGACAACCTCTATCTCCCCACTTGTTCCTTTCGTATGATGGGAAATGTCTTCACTGTCACACTACCGGAGCTTGCCATTCATGCAGGCGTCTATTCCGAGGCAGAGGCATCCCAGATTAATTTCCCCAAATTGTGCATTGATTTTCCAGAGGGTGTGACTCCGCGGTCTGCTTGGCATTCTATGACCGGAGGGAACGAGGAGTACGTAGCCCACCGTGCCAAGTCAACGAAGATTGTCTCCCCCGCTCTCAGGTTTATGCAGCATTTGCTTAGTCACTCACTCACCGCTAGGGCCCTGAGCAAGAATGTGGTGGGGTGGCAGGATTTGATCTCCTTATGTAGCATGAAGCAGCAGTACCCCCTCCATTTAGGGTATATGCTGGCCTATTTCTTCCACCACGAAGCCACTTATGGTCTCGCGGGCGCGATCGGGGGTGCTTACTACATTACCCGCATCGCCAAAAGTTTGGGAGTTTGGAGCCAGCTACCTCCGATGGTGCAGGTCACTGCACCATCCATGATCTCCAGGGCCAACCTGGTGAGTTGCCATTTGTTATGTGTGGTTGGGAGAAAAGGTGGCCGGAAGTTTATTGTCCGCATGCCTGGTGATGCGCCTGCGGGTAGAGATGAAAAGGAAGATGAAGGAGAGCCGGGTGAATCTTCCGCTATGGGTAGGTGGAGTGCAGGAGTGCCACCGCAGCAGAGTCAACAACAACTGAGGCCTCCTATAAAGCATGAGGGGCAATCTAGCCGCCAGTTCAGCTCATCTCAAGAGCGAGGCGTCCCATATTTGTCCGAGCGCCTTGCTGATCTGGAAGCTTCCCAGTTTTGTATGCATGATTTTATTTATCAGCAAGCAGTGCGAGGCGGGTTGAACATTCAACCACCACCCACTCGTGTCGCCCCATCAGCACCTGGTCCACGTCCGTCGCCCATCGAGATTCACGACAGTGATAGTGAGGGGGAGTGAGTGGAGCTCACCACAGAGCTAGTCTACCACGCCTTCTATTTCTTTTCTATTGTTAGTATTCTCTGAGCAAGACAACTACTATATTTTTGTGAGCGCCCATCTGGGAGCCGACTGTTTTTTTTTCTTTTTTTGATATATATCTATGTCCTATTTGAACTGCTAATACAGGTATTTGGTCCACCTTAAGTACGGTAAACAAAAAGTGCTTTCGGGAGACAACCCAAGTTGGACCGTTTGGTCCTATGCTGTGTTTTGATTTCTTTTTATATATTCATATATTCCTGTTTCCATATTTTGTTGGCTGGCATCCTTCAATCGCAGGTGCAGGAATATTTGAGGCGCGACAACTTGGCCGCACTTGGACATCTCATTGCACGACTGGTATGCTCAATTTTGAGCATAGGTACTTCCTACCCTAGCTTTTTATCATATATGATATGCTGATTTTTACTAGTTGTTGACTTTTAAGTCTGGGGGGGGGGAGAGCATGCCTGTGGTCACTACACCACACTTTCTATTGCATACGAGTTTCTTGTTTACTTATTTCTTGATTTATGTTGCACACACTGAATCACCCACATGAGTGCGCTCTTACCCGCGTGCACAACCCGAGTCAAATTTATTGTTTGTGTAAACTTTAAAATAGTGGTACTGGCTTAGGATTTCAGGATTGAGTAGTTCGAAACTCATGCAGTGCTCCTAATCGAGTACTCATGGTTTGTGTAGAACTAGGATAGAATGAATTTTTCTTTATGCTCGTAGTTTATATTTTTCTGCAGACGTAAATATTATTTGTACTGCTCAAAACCTGAATCTGGGGTAATCGAACGATAATGTAGGAATGTGTGTAGCCGCCACTAGACTCGTATTGCTCGAGTCGGGAGGAAGGATCATCTTTCTCGGTGGCTAAGAACTTGCCCTAAGCTACTCTCGAAGCATTGGTGCGGTTAGTCAAGCGTGAGCATGACATAGGCCTTCATTTTGGCTAGTTTGAGCCTTGTTTAGCCTTTCCTACCTGTTAACCGTTGCATGCCAAATTTGTGCCGACCCTTCCTTTGATCCAGCTCCACTCACTTTCACCAAGGCCTGATGCTAAACCCACCATCACAATCAAATGCTTGAGCTGATTTTTATTTACTGTTTTGCCGAGGTTGTGATAAGTGGACATTGTTTTTGGGGGTGCTGAATTCATTCACATTTTGATTGCTACGTTTGGGGATTGCTAGCGCAGAAAAGAAAAAAATATTTAACAAAAATAAAAAGCTGATTAGCGCAAAAGAGAAAAATATGAAAGAATTGCTTTGAGATTTCGATCCCCATCCTCTTTATTGATTTTGGTCCGGTTCAGCCGTGTTCACACCCGGTTTTCAAGCTAAGTCTGGGGGCGTGTGCCCCGTTCATTTCTAAGTGGCTGTATTGGTTTGGGTTTTATTCGCTCGCTTTGGTTGCATAGAGCCTTCATGTTTATCTTTGACTACCAAGCCTTCGCCTAAGCCCCATTGTATACTACAAGTCCTACTGATTCACGCTTGAGTCTCACCTGCACCGTGGAGAGAGTGTGAACGTGCAAGCATATGGTCCCCGAGATTGGTGGATTCCTTTGGAGGTGATCCTGAGTCTCGAACTTTTGCAATGCTCACCTTAGTGGCCTGCCTACTTTCTTCCTACACATGATCGCAAGATCCTCCAGAATTCTAATTTTGAGCAATTACAATATTTATTTACGTCTGTTAAATAGTTTAAACTCCGTCGTATAATTAAAAAGTTTTTCTATTATATCTTCTATACCCATGATGTATTTGATTTCTCTTCTTACTTCTTTTTGAAATTTCTGAGCCAGTTAGCTATTTTCTAGTTCACGGAGTGACGATTTGCTCGGGACGTGCAAATGGTTAAGTCCGGGGGTGTGATGAGTCCACATTTTACACTGATTTTTGGACTCATCTGGGCTAGTTTTATCGTCTTAGCACTACACTTGAGAGCCTTTATTGCTTATATGTGCTTATGTACCTTTTTCACAATTAAGTGCACTGTAGGCCTGTTTCTGTGTGCTTTCTGTGTTTCTATATTTTTGTTATTCTTTAGCCCTATCTCGGGGATGTGGTGTGCACGTTTTGGTGGCCTTTCTGCCTCTTCTGCTGGTGCAGGGGTCGTGTGCGTGCTCCGGAACTGCTCGGGAGACACCGACGTTGCAGGAGTACTGTGCACGACCACTGGACTTATTGCGCACGACCACTGGTCGTGCGCCACCGGTCGTGCGCATTACACTCTCTTTTTCCTAATCCTATCTAGGTAATCGCACGAGCACTGGCCTTAGTGCGCACGACCACTGGTCGTGCACCACTGCTCATGCGTATATATGCTGATGCTTTTTGTCCAGGTTGCAGGTCTATTTGGAAAAGTCGCACGATCATCGACCGACAGTGCGCACGAACACTGGTCATGCGCCATTGATCGTGCGCACTGCTTCTGCTGCCTCCGTATTTAAGGCCCTGCTCCGCGATTTAGGTCAACGCTTGTCATTTGCTGCGATCGAAGAGTGCGTGGGAATCTCCATTTCACTTCTCCAGCTGCTCCATCACCTCCACCTTCGTCGGGAGTCCATTGCCAACTACTCCGAAGCTTTTCAACTCTCTGGCGAAGCCCTCGGCCATTGATGACTTCAACTCCAAGCTTTCCTCCGGAGTTGGTGAAGCAGACAACCTAGAGAACGGACTTAAAGGCCTTCGATGTGACAGCTCGTTGGTACCGGAAGCCTCCTTGGACTGAGCCCGGAAGCGGATTGACAACTCGCTACTCCGGCCACGACCCGCAGTGGATCTTCACTCTCTTTTGGTTTACTCCTCTTCCCCTTCCTCTATAGTATGAATGTTTTGAGCAGTATAATGAACACTTCCATCCATGAACATCAAGTTTATTTTATAACTAATGGAATGTTAGTATTTTCTTATGCTTGTGAGTATTGTCTGTGAATGTGCCTCGCTCACCCCACATCCACTCCATTCCCGTGTCTTGTCCGATTGCACTCCACACAAGAACAATTCAATCCATTATTTTCCCTTCCACTCGCCCAACTGAAGTTCGGCATCGCGGCCGACAAACCCACTCCACCTTGCGAAGCTGTGCCTTCGACCCGCATAGCTTTTACTAGTTCAGTAGATCAAACATCCACAATCTCCCAAGTCCTCTATTTCCTCTTTTTTCTATTTATAACTCTTATAACGATATTCTCTGTACTGTTGCCGTTCTACACTAATTGCATTCCTCAAGATACCGACACTCAGGTATTTATTTCCAAAACTTTATTACTTGTGCGACCGGTGCGCTTGCCGATTTACACGCATCAGGTATCAGCAACAAAGCCCTTCTCCTTCCTTTTCTGTTTGTTGGAGGAAGGCCTGCTGTATTGTTATCTTCTGGAGTCCTCTCTTCTTCTTTCTTTTTTCTGATTCTCTGGACACTCTGAGATAAAGTGTCCAAGTTTCCTGTACCCAAAATACACTACTTCTTTAGTAGGAGTTTTATCATACCCTGGCTTATCATCCTGTCTGGATGCTTTTCTCCTGAAGTCCTATCTTGCCATTTTGTAAAATCTCTTTGCAAAGAGACTCATTAGTTCCTCATTAACTGTTGAAGCTTTAGTCTCTTCAGCAACCTTGAATGCTATGTTGTGCTCCTTTCTAGCTGGTGGAGGAGTCCTTTGTTCTGCAGCTTCTATAGATTTTATCAGCTGCTCATAAGACTTGAGCTTTCTCAATAAAGATTCTCTGGAAATCCCATTTAAACTTCTGGCCTCTTTGATTGGCCAGATCCTAAAATCCCATGAACTTGAGAAGCACATGAGGATTTTATCATTCACTTTAGTAAGGGTGATGTCCTTGTCTAAGGTCTTCAGTTCATTGATTATTGAGCTCAATCTGTTATATATGTCAACAACATACTCTGACTCATCCTTCTTAAAGTTCTCATACTGGGATATGGGAGTTGATCTTCTGTCTTTCCTCTCATCAGCGGAGCCAACCACCATCTGGTTAAGAGAGTCCCAAATGGCCTTAGCTGATTTGCATTCAGCCACTTTCTGGAAGATATCATCAGACATAGTCTGAGCCAGAATGTTCATGGCCTTTGCATCAGCAATCTTGTCCTTCTTCTGAGCATCTGTCCACTCAGGTGGTGGAACAGCATGTGTGTTTGATATTGATGTAGATGTAGATGCAGATAGTTGAGGAGGACCTGTCAAGATAGAATTGTAGATGTCCTCATCAATGGAATTCATATAAAGTTTAATTCTTGCCTTCGAGATGGCAAACTTATTCAAGTTGCACAATGGAGGTCTGGTGCTTGCATAATCCTTGTTCTGTGCCATGCTGTGAATATAATCCTAAGAGAAATAAAAGGTCAGATCTAACACAGGATCTTTTGGTTCAAGGGTTAGCTTGTACAACCAAAGAAACACTGCTCTGATACCAATTGAAAGTGAGAGTTAGACCTGATATACTCTAGGGGGGTGAATAGAGTATCTTTAAACTTATTGTTGTTTATAAACTTTTCAGAGTAGAGCAAATGATATATACTAATATTTACTGTAAGCAAAGATATAACCAAGGATAAACTAATCTAACACAGCCACAACAAAAACTAAACTAACACAGGCACAACAAGAACAAAAAGAAAAAGGCAACCAGACGACACAAGAACATTATAGTGGTTCCCCAACCTTGGTACATCCACTCTTCTACCACCCTTGTCGGAATCCACTAGTAGATTTTGATCAGGTGACTGCCGCCAATGAGCTTTTGATCAGGTGCTCAAAAATCAATCCAAGTCTTTTGATCAGGAGACTTGCAACCAAGGAATAACTTTTGAAGGGAGTTAAAGAACCCTTTGTACAGTGAGGGGGTGAGAGATTTATGGTGTCTTCGCTTTCTCAAAACAACTAAGAAGACAAGTGGATCTTGATGTTGTCAAAGCTCCCCCTGAGATATTGAGTTGTTCAGGAAGATTGGAGCTTTGCTTCGGGGTGTAGGTCTTCTATCTTCAGCCTTGATTTGAACAGATCCAGGAACTTCTTGACTGATAGTGGTTTGTTGTCCTTGAAGAATCCTGGAGTGAAGGTTGAAGAAGACCTTGGATTTAGAAAGAATGTTCTTCTTCTTCTTCAGGACTGTCAAGGTGAAAACAAGATTATTTTCTACACAGAGACGAATTAGAATGTTGTTGCTGTTAATCTTCTCTGTGTGCCCAGTCTTTTCTTTCTGGTCTGGATTCTCTTTTGTTGAAAAGAGAGAAAATCTCTTTTATATGATCAGTCGAATTTCTCCTTTGAATTTTTGAATTGTTTGCATTGATTGCTGACGGCCTGGAGAATGTAATACGGCTGAATAGAATATCTGCATTAATGGATTTCCCCAACTGTCATATTGAAAAGCGGCAAGCAATAATCCTGATGAATACCATAATCAATGCTGCTTCTTGTTAAAATTCAACAACCTGACACTACTACCACGTTGAATTCTCCGGGTGGTCAACAAGATAGCTTGATGCCAAATTAATATTCTCAGCACTCTCAAGATCACACCTTGATCACGCAAAAATTTCCCTGGAACCTGGAGTGAGCAGGGGTTATCTCAACTAAAGCCAGTCAACCAGCAAACACATGCAACACAAGAGTATTTATTGATTAACAGCAATCTTCTTTACAAGGCAAGACATACATGGCGAGACATGCTTCACCAAACAGTCCCCAAAGGAAAAGCAGAGACTACAGATACAAGACAAGAGAAACAAGTTGCGCGAACTCAAACACAAGCTGTCGGTCTACTATTGTGGAGTCCGCTCAGTCCGCCAGGTCGCCAGACCGCAACCCAAGCCGCGCGGACTACCCCTTATTCCAATGCTAGCTCTAGCTGCCGATCTGTAAGCCGCCTAACCTCGAGGTTGCCTAGCCGCCAGACCGCACAAGCTGCGAGGCCGAATAGAACAGTCCGCTTGAAGTAGGCGACTTATTGAACCCCGAACCAAGTTGCCAAAGAGAAGACCGTCTGGTCGGTGTCTGCGACCTGCTGTTTTCCTCCTGTTGCTTAACCGCAGAGTCCGCATTGTCCCTGACCGCAATCAGAGCTAAGTCATGGCTTTCCAGCTCTATCCGCACAACCTGCACAGCACAACCCGGTCAACTCAACCAAACCGTGAGGACACCAAAAAGCAGTCCGCAGTAACTTGTGCGGGCTCAAGTTACTGTTCATTACTTCGGTTGGTTACTGTTCCTGATGTGATATGAGTCCTATTTATAGGCACGATGATGAGTGTGGTCACCGCCCTAGCCGATAGGATTACCGCCACATCCCGCAGCAAGAACATGTGTATCCGCAAGACCCGCGGACACACTCCAGTCCGCTTCTACCTGTGCATGATAGCCAATCCGCCATTGCTTCTCCAAGGCCGGACAACAACATCAGTCCGCCTTGTCACCAAAGGCCAAGCCAACAAGGATCCACCAAGGTTGGACACAATCGCCAGTCTGCCTTGTCGCATGGCCAGGCCAAGACCGCCATAGCCGGACTTCGCAGCAACACTGTCCGCCAATCCGCGGACACAGCTCCAGCCCACTTATCCCGAGCCAACAACATCGCCATCAAGGCACCTGCCGGACTCAGCGGACACAGCTCTTAAGTCCACTCATCCCGAGCCCACAGCTTTGCCACCAAGGCAACAACCGGACTCAGCGGACACGCCAATCTAGTCCGCACAAACTGCGGACAGCTTTAGTCTGCATATCCCTGCAAACAACTTCAGTCGCATGCCCTGAGTCCATTGCCTTGTCACCAAGACACCTTCCGGACTCAGCGGACACTGCTCCAGTCTGCTTACACAGCAGACACTTCTAGTCCGCATCTTTCGCAGGCTGCTCCAGTCCGCACAGAGTTGCGGACACAATCTCCAGTCTGCTTCTCCCTAACTCACAACCAAGGCACACAACACTTCTGTCGATCTTGGCGGACTGAGAAGCAGTCCGCGCTCCACTGCACGATCTCCCCATACTGAGCCAAACATGGACTTGGTTCAAAACCAACCAAGTCCACACCACTGGCCATAAGGGGCAGTCCGCACTTACTGGCGGACACTGGATCCAATCCGCCTATCCTAGCGAGCTCCAGTATCAGTCCGCACTTACTGGCGGTCTCCGCGGCTTTCACTTGCCGCTGCACAAGAGCAAGACCAAGGCAACTGCCAAGCCGGTCTGTAGAGCTCCAGTTCTTCAGTCCGCTTCATGCCGGACTCCGCGGATATAGTTTCTATCCGCCCGGTTACTTCCTGGGATCCAGTTGCTTGCTGAGGATCACCGTCCTGGCAGACCGCCACTGATGTCCGCGTAGTCTGCGCGAACAGACCGCCCAGGCCGCTACAGAACAAATCATCTGCAACCTCCCTACAGACCTGGTAGTCCGCCAACCCTGTCCGCGTAGTCCGCGCGGATAGGTTGCCCAAGTCCTCCATTCACCCACTTTCACTTCACAAATTTCAACACTCCCCCTTGAAGTGAGAAGTGGTGAATAACTCCAGCAGCTCCCGTAACCTTGCACCTGATCCCTCCGATAGAATCTACGAAGAGATGTCCAAGACATAGTCCTCGTCCCGCATATCATAGACCATGAGGGAGCCCTCCAACATCTCCCAAAAAGTGCCATGCTTCCCTCTGCCTTCTTCATCAGCTTCAACCTCCACTCATGCATCACAGGAGTATCACCATCTACCTTGGGCACAAAAACCCAAGTCTCGTTACCACTGAGAGTAGTCACCTCTTCAGCCTTGGTGTCAACCACCTCCTTGATTCTAGTGGGGTCATCACAACTAGAATGTACTCGCTCGACCTGAGGGCTAGCAAGGAAACATGGGACCAAGTCCACCGTGTTCCCTTTGCTATATCAAGCTGGTGGCTTATTGATCCTCTTCGATCTCCGAAGAACCTGATCATGTCTAACCACCTTTGCTGCTCCTCCTGAACCAGCTCCATTCCCGGGCAAACCCGGAACAATGCTCCCCTTGCTTCCTGAACAAGACACCTCCTCACTGTAACTAGGAGCACCTGGAGCAACGATCGCCCTGCTACCTGAACCAGAAGACTCCCCTCTTGAACAAGAACTACCTGGAACATCGCTCCCCCAACTTACTGAATCGGAAGCCTCCGCCTTCGAGCCAGAAAAACTTGGAGCATCGCTCCCCATTCTTCCTGATCCTGACGCCTTTACCCCGGAGCTAGAACAACCTGGAGCTCCTGGTTACTCAGGCAACTCCAACTAAACCTTAGTAGCAACCTCCTTCAGCCCACCATCTGACCTGCTCACCTCTATCTCCACATAGGAGGTATCCCAATATGAAGTTAACTCACCGAAGACAACGTCTCTCGATACGTTGAGCCTCTTCGTCATAGGATCCATACACCTCCATCTTCTTCTCTGCTCATCATACCCAACAAAGACTAGCTTCGTCTTGAGAGCAACCGGAGTGTGTACGTAGCAGGTAGATCCAAACACCCGTAGGTGCTTTACACTGGGCTTCACCCCAAACATCAGCTCATAAGGAGTCTTCACATAGATCGGACTATGAGGCATCTGATTGATGACATGATCAGCACAGGGCATTCCTTCCGCCCAAAGGGCCTTAGGAACACCTTTACTCTGAAGCCAACATTTGCAGGTCTCCATTAACCAACGAATCATCCGAGCTACAATACCGCCTTGCTGTGAAGTATGTCCATAAGAAAGCTCCTTTCGGATCCCTTGCTTCCTGCAAAGGTTTGAGAACTCAGTTGATCCAAACTCACCACCGATGCTAGTCCTCAACTTCTTGATGCGCAGGCCGAGCTAGCCTTCCACAAGCTTCTTGAACTCCACAAGCAAGCACATCATGTTTGACTTCGCCTTCATGAAGTATACCCAAGTTTACCTTGAATAGTCATCAACCAATATCAGCATGAACCTGCTGCCTCCAAGACTGGCGGTGACGGTCGGTTCAACCAGAGCACAATGGACAACCTCCAAAGGTGCTTTACATCTGGATTGTGTCTTATCAACCATACAACAATAAGCTTCACTTTGCTGACATCCCGCACACCCCTGACCATCGCCATAGGATGACAATATAGGCAAGCCTCTTACGAGTCTTCTTACTGCCATTGCTTTCAGCTTGTCCATCCCTACATGCCCCAGTCTTTCATGCCAGATAGCTGCACTATCACTGGCCTTCATCTGATCAGAACTAGAACTTGTTGAAGACCCAACTAAGTTCTTCTCCTTACTCCCAACATGAGCTATGTTCGCCGAGAGCAAGACAACCTTGCACTCCTTCCTGAAATGACCATGATGCTTGCATTTATAGCACCTTGGTCCTTCCTTTCTCTTCCCATCACGCCTAGGAGAACCACTCCTTTCTTGCAGATATGAAGTAGAAGGACCATCATCTGCAGCAACCTTCACCTCCTTCCTGAACAACCCATCAAGGGAAGTCCAAACCACTGCAGCTGACAGACATCCACTGATGTGGTCCAAGAGCTCCGATGAGATCACCTGCTTGAGAATAGACTCTGCTTTCGCATTTGTCTCCTTCCAAGCTCTCATCTCTTCAGCATTGCCAGCAGTAGCCTCTTGTCTTTCTGCTCCGCATACAACCTCCCAAAGGTCCTCGCCAAGAAGAAAGCTCTCCATACAAGACTTCCACCTATCAAAGTTCGTCTATGTAAGGAGATCAATTCCAAGACAACTTGCATCTTCCACTGCCATGGTTCTACCACTGGTTCCCTCTTCACAAGAGCAACAACCACTTCAGTTGATCACTGCTCATCCACTTTAGTCCAGCTCTGATTCCATGTTAAAATTCAACAACCTGGCACTACTACCATGTTGAATTCTCCAGGTGGTCAATAAGATAGCCTGATGCCAAATTAATATTCTTAGCACTATCAAGAACACACCTTGATCACACGGAAATTTCCCTGGAACCTGGAGTGAGCAGGGGTTATCTCAACTAAAGCCAGTCAACCAGCAAACACATGCAACACAAGAGTCTTTATTGATTAACAACAATCTTCTTTACAAGGCGAGACATACATGGTGAGACATGCTTCACCAAATAATCACCAAAGGGAAAGCAGAGACTACAGATACAAGACAAGAGAAGCAAGTTGCGCGGACTCAAACACAAGCCTCCGGTCTACTGTTGTGGAGTCCGCTCAGTCGGCCAGGTCGCCAGACCGCAACCCAAGCCGCATGGACTACCCCTTATTCCAATGCTAGCTCTAGCCGCCGATCTGCAAGTCTCCTAACCGCGAGGTCGCCTAGTCGCAAGACTGCACAAGCTGCGACGTTGAATAGAACAGTCCGCCTGAAGCAGGCGACTTATTGAACCCCAAAACAAGTTGCGAAAGAGAAGACCATCTGGTTGCTGTCCGCGACCTGCTGTTTTCCGCCTGTTGCTTAACCGCAGAGCCCGCACTGTCCCTGACCGCAATTAGAGTCAAGTCCTGGCTTTCCAGCGCTATCCGTACAACCTGCACAACACAACCCGGTCAACTCAACCAAACAGCGCGCACACCAAATAGCAGTCCGCAACAACTTGTGCGGGCTCAAGTTACTGTTCACTTTGGTTAGTTATTGTTCCTCATGGGACATGGGTCATATTTATAGGCACGGTGATGAGTTTGTTCACCGCCCTAGCCGATAGGATTACCGCCACATCCCGCAGCAAGAACATGTGTATCCGCAAGACCTGCGGACACACTCCAGTCTAGATTGCCAATCCGCCATTGCTTCTCCAAGGCCGGTCAGCAACATCAGTCCTCTTTGTCGCCAAAGGCCAAACCAACAAGGCTCCACCAAGGCCGGACTTAATCTCCAGTCTGCCTTGTCGCATGGCCAGGCCAAGACCGCCCCAACCAGACTACACAGCAACACTGTCCGCCAATCCTCGGACACAGCTCCAGCCTGCTTATCCCAAGGCAACAACATCGCCATCAAGGAACCTGCCGGACTCAGCGGACACAACTCTTAAGTCCGCTCATCCCGAGCCCACGGCTTTGCCACCAAGGCAATAGCCAGACTCAGCGGACACGCCAATCCAGTCCGCACATACTGCTGAGAGCTTTAGTCTGCATATCCCTGCAGAAAACTCCAGTCAGCATGCCCTGAGTCCATTGCCTTATCACCAAGACACCTTCCGGACTCAGCGGACACTGCTCTAGTCTGCTTACACAGTAGAAAATTCCAGTCCACATCTTCCGCAGACTGCTCCAGTCCGCACACAGTTGCAGACACAATCTCTAGTTTGGTTCTCCCAAACTCGCAACCAAGGCACACAACACTTCTATCGAGCTTGGCGGGCTGAGAAGTAGTCCACGCTCCACTACGCGAACTTCCCAGACTGAGCCAAGCATGGACTTGGTTTAGAACCAACCAAGTGCACACCACTGGCCACAAGGGCCAGTCCGCACTTACTGGCGGACACTGGATCCTGTCCACCTGTCCAGGCGAGCTCCAGTATCAGTCCGCACTGATTGGCGGTCTCCGCGGCTTCCACTTGCCGCTGCACCAGAGCAAGACCAAGGAAACTGCCAAGCCGGTCTGCAGAGCTCCAGTTCTTCAGTCCGCTTCATGCCGGACTCCGCAGATATAGTTTCTATCCGCTCGGTTACTTCCTGGGATCCAGCTGCTTGCTGTGGATACGCCGACCTGGTAGACCACCACTTCGGTCCGCATAGTCCGCGCGAACAGACCGCCCAGGCCGCTACAGAACAAACCGTCTACAACATCCCTGCCAACCTGGCAGTCCGCCAACCCTGTCCACATAGTCTGTGTGGATAGGATGCCCAAGTCCTCCATTTACCCACTTTCAGTTCACAAATTTCAACACTTCTAACGATTATATTCAGAAAATATTAAGCATTGATTATTCAGGAATTATTGCAATAAGATAAGGACAAAAGAAGGAAAAAATCCAAGTCTAGATCTGCACAGAATTCATCGAGCAAAGAACAGATTTCGTTGACCTGAGTCCAGAGTTTGTCGGGCTGAGAAATCTTGTTCGTCGACCTGAGGATCCATGTTCATCGAGCTGAGAACTAAGTTTGACGACCTGAGATCAGCTAACTGCTTTCTGATAAAACTTGCCATTTCTGTGCTCTAAGTTCGTCGAGCTGATAATGCAAATTCGTCGACCTGAGTTCAGAGAAAGGATTCTGGACTTAATGTGTAGAAGTTGAGCTTCCAGAATTCATCGACCTGAGCTCGAATATCATCGAGCTCAACTCAGAGAATTTACTCTGAGTTCGTCGAGCGGAGCACGACCTTCGTCGGGCTGAGTTCGACGAACGTCAAACTCACTTGTCTGAACTTGATTTTCTTCTAAGTCTTGAGTCTTCTGCTGTCTTCTGTTAGCTGGTCCATGTGTGGTTGTTTCTAAGGACTTAGCCTAAACTCTAAGACATAAAGACATGATCCTGGCTATACAAGGTGGGTCAAACTTCCTAATTAGTGAACCTAGCCCAAATCAAACTAGGGATCCAACACATTATACCTGTATTTAAGCATTAAGAGCGTTGAGTGAGCTCTCCTCACTCAACGCTTTATGCCTTAACCAATTTCCTGCTTCTTAAGTATCTTAAGCATTGAGAGCGTTGAGTGAGCATGCCTCACTCAACATTTTTTTGCTTTAGCCAGATTTTATGAATCATGGCATTGAAAGCGTTGAGTGAGCATGTCTCACTCAATGCTTTCTACCTTAGCCAGATTTTTCTGCTCCTTGGCGTTGAGTGAGTAAGCTCCACTCAACGGCAAACTACTTAACATATTTTATCCTGTTTATCTGGTATTGAGTGTGTAATCTTCACTCAATGCCTTTTGACTTAGACAAATATCAGCACAGATTTTCTGTGGCTTTGACTTATAAGGCAATACTCAACGAATATAAAGTATGGCATTGAGTGAATGATACTCACTCCACGCCTGTGGACTTAGCCACTTTTCTGCCCATTTCTTCTTAGGGTTTTACTACATTAGCCAGTTTCACAGCCTTTAGCTGTATGACGTTGAGTAAGTTGACTTCACTCAACACCTGTGGACTTACCCACTTTCTCAGCTTGCCACTACTTTGGATTTGACTGTATAGGCTCCACTCAGAGCTATAAGTCATCTGGCGTTGAGTGAATGATCTTCACTCAATGCCTGTGGTCTTGTATGATTTTTTGTATATCCACACCTTAGGTAAGTGTTTACCTGACCTAGCCACATAGGCTACCCGTCCCATCATTATTTCTAGGACATCCCTGCATGCATGAACTCAGACACACATCAAATACAACTTTATGTATATCATTGACAAGATTGACTTCCTCAAATCTAGGACATTTCAGGCAATGGACCCAACAATCTCCCCATGTTTGAGGAAGTCAAAACCTTTAAGCAAATGAGTCAATGACATACACATCAATATGTAACAATAAGGATATAAGAAAAAACATATAACTGGAGAATGATCTATAGTTACCACATCTCCTTGCAAGCACAGTGAACACTACAACACTTGCTCCCCATGAATTGTTGCTACCATTCTTGATCATACAGCTGATCATCTTTTCCTCCCTCTTTTTGACTTCAGCAAGTAGACAACAAGGTTCTTATTATTTGCTGGACATGCTCCTCTCAACTGATGCTTCATCTGTCATATTTCTTGGTAGACAATCTAGTCTATACCAGTCTGGACAGCAGTTGACCATGATGCCACTGAAGGTATATCACTTGAAGAGTCTTCATTTTACTGAAGAAAAATTAGATCTGCAAGATACAAAATTACCTGCAACTAAATGAGGAGCAACTGAAGCTATACCAGGTCTAACATACCTAACTCAAACTTGAAGGTGTTAAACTTTTGTTTCATCTTGTGTCTTAGTGAAGATGTCAGCCACTGTCTTGTCGGTTGGGACAAACTCAAGGTTGATATCTTCACATTACACATGCTCCCTAATGAAATGATATCTTATTTCAATGTGCTTAGTCCTACTATGAGAGACAAGATTCCTATAAATTGAAGTAACACTAGTAGAAAAACAAAATAAAGGACTTCTACTTATCTGAAGGTTGTAGTCCTGGAGCTGATGCTGGATCCACAACAACTGAGCACAACAGCTAGCTGCTGAGATGTACCATTGTCACAACCCGCATTTTCTCCGAATATAAGAAGTATCAGAGTATGAGAAAACACGTGTCATGATGCCACGTCGAGCAGGGGATAACTATCGACGCTCAGGCGAACACCAACTAACTAGACTCTAAAAATTCGTAAGTTTAATGATTAGAAAAATCAGTTTTATTTTAAAGGACGTATCCCTCGGCTCAGTGGATCACTTAGTCCACAGTTTAAAAACTATACTTATACGCGGCGAAAAATACTTTATTTATATTTGACACCCTATGAGAGAGCATAAGTGTCCCCCAAGGTCCACTTATACTATGCGAGACTCTAGATTTATTTTATATTATAAGTAGGAAAACGATCATTTTACGTTACTTGGAAAGTATTGTATGAGCTTTATAAACATGCTGATCATTTGTGTACAACCCCATATTCGCCCCTGTACACGTTTTTAAGCTTTTTGTAGATTTTGCACTCTCGTGGCCAATTTTGGCTCTAGCTTGGAAATATACTATGAGGGGGAGAAAATTGTCCTCCCCCAATGGCTCCTTTGTTGGGGGGCGGGTGCGGCAAGTTGGCTATTAGCCGCCCGACCTGTTGAGTCCGAGGAAGGGGCAGGCAAGACGGCTGGGGGCCGGTCTCCGCGGGCGGTCTGCTCGTGGGCGAGACGGCCACTGCCTGGTTCTCGCCCAGGCGGCCTGCTCGCGGGCGAGACGACCGCGGCCTGGTTCTCGCCCGGGCGGCCTGCTCGCGGCGAGACGGCCGGCAGCCTGGTCTCGCCCAAGCGGCCTGCCTGGCGGCCAGGAACCGCCCCGGGTGTTTGGGGCGGGGTGTTGGCGGCGTGCTTTTACCGCTATGCCCCTGGGGGTGTTTTTACCCCTCTGACCCTCGGTGTGGGCGTTTCCTATTGGCCCAAGGTGTATTGGGCGTAATGGTATTTTGTGTCATTTTGGTCCATGGGTTTTGGAAAACTATAAATAGACCCCCTTGGGTGCCTTTGGAGGGGAGACTTTTCCTTGTTTCCTCCTCCCTTAGCATCTTCTTGTTAGAGTAGAGAGAGCTCCTCCAAGGCACCCTAGCTCAAGCATTGGCTAGGGAGGGGAAGTGCTCAGGTGGCCTTCCGGGTGTGAGGTGGGACCTCCGTGCTAGAGTCGAGGGTCTGTTCCTAGTTTCTTGATCCTTTGGTCCGTGACGTTCTCTTGAGTGTAGTAGGTGTGAGGTCACCCCTCTTTTGGGACCCCGAACTCCACAGAGACCAAGTTTTTAGTTTCAACACTTTGGTGCGGTGAGCGTGGAGAGTGACCAGCACAGAAGATCTCGGGAGAGTGTCATGGCTGGAGGCCAGGGAGGTAGTGATGATCTTGGTGTGCTCCCCGGCCCAAGACCCTTTGTTGGGAGGCAAGAGTTCATGACCTCTATCCAAGGCATCATGGAGATGCTGCGAAGCATTGCTCCTCAGGGTGGAAGCTCCACCCCGACCCCCTAGGAGTTAGCTCCTCCCCCTCTCGATGAGTTGACTCGCAGGAGTCTAAGCGAGATGACCCCAGCAGGGGAAGAAGGAAGTACACCAGGAAGAAGGCCAGTGAAGGAGAGGATGGGAGATGGGGTCGAGCGAGACCTCACCGGCCGAGAGCTGTTCTCCAGCCCAGCGAGTGCCACCCTCCCAGGCGAGCAGGTCGCGCGAGTGGACCAGGCGAGTACCCCCCTCAGGGGGTCACCCTTCAGCGAGCTGATCACCTCAGCTCCCGTTCCCGAGGGGTTTAGAGAGCCAGACATGACTTACTATGCCGGGAAGGATGACCCCGTCTAGCACCTGCAGTGGTTCGAGGATGCCATCTCCATCAGGCCGATGACAGATGCCTTCAAGTGTCGCCTCTTTGCGATCACATTGAAGGAGAAGACAAGGGACTGATTTCATCAACTCCCTCCGAGGTCGATTTATGGGTTCAAAGACTTGAGCCGGAGCTTTCAGCTTCGCTTCTCCACCTCGAAGAAGCAGAAGAGGAGTCCTGAGTCCATCTTCCTGATAAGGCAGGGGGCCGAGGAGTCGCTGGCCCGTTACGTTGACAGGTTCCAAGAGTAGATCCTGGAGGTCCAGGAGATGCCAGGGTATGCTCTCCAGATGGCCTTCACCGTTGGGCTGAAGGAGGGCTTCTTCAAGATGAACTTGACCCGGAAGACCCCCCTTTCCTTCGAGGAGCTAATGGAAAGGGCGGTTGAGGGGATAGCCATGGAGGCAGCTAACCCGGCATTTGTCAAGAAGTTGGCAGAGCTAACAGAGACAGAGCCAAAGGAGCAAGGTGGCTCGAGACATCAGGAAGGAAGAAGGAGAGAGGAGCAGAGAGCTCAGGATGGTCCGGAGCTAGGCTGGAGGCAGCAGGGAGGACCTGCCCAAGGTCCAGGAAGAGCCCTCATTCAAGGAGGGGGGAATTTTCAGGGAGGCCAAGGGAGTTCCAGAGGCAAGCCCCACGGCAGCTCTTACCCCAAAGTGTTGAAACCAAAGTGTTGGGTAGCATCCGCACGAAAGTGCTGAAATCAAAAACTTGGTCTCTGTGGAGTTCGGGGTCCCAAAAGAGGGGTGATCTCACACCTACTACACTCAAGAGAATGTCACGGACCAAAGGATCAAGAAGCTAGGAACAGACCCTCGGCTCCGCGGAGGTCCCACCTCACACCCAGAAGGCCACCTAAGCACTTCCCCTCCCTAGCCAATGCTTGAGCTAGGGTGCCTTGGAGGAGCTCTCTCTACTCTACCAAGAAGATGCTAAGGGAGGAGGAAGCAATGAAAAGTCTCCCCTCCAAAGGAACCCAAGGGGGTCTATTTATATTTTTCCAAAACCCATCGACCAAATGACCAAAATACCCTTACGCCCAATACACCTTGGGCCAAAAGGAAACGCCCACACGGGGGGCAGAGGGGTAAAAACACCCCCAGGGGCACGCGGTAAAAGCACGCCGCCAACACCCCTCCCCAAACACCCGGGGCGGTTCCAGGCCGCCGCCGGAGGCTGCTTGGGCGAGACCAGGCCGCCGACCGTCTTGCCGCGAGCAGGTCGCCCCGGGCGAGAACCAGGCCGAGGTCGTCTCGCCCGCGAGCAGGCCGCCCGGACGAGAACCAGGCCGCGACCGTCTCGCCCGCGAGCAGACCTCCTACCTCCTGCGCGAGACCGGCCCCTGGCCGTCTCGCCTGCCCCTTCCTTGGACTCAATAGGCCGGGGCGGGTGCTAGCCAACTTGCCGCACTCGCCCCCCAACAAAGGAGCCATTCGGGGAGGCCAATTTTTCCTTCCCCTAATAGTATATTTCCAAGCTAGAGCCAAAATTGGCCATCGAGAGTGCAAAATCTCCAAAAAGCTTAAAAACGTGTACATGGGCGAATACGGGGTTGTACAATGAGATTTACTTATTATAGTGTTTTATAGGTTTAAAAATAACTAGCAACCTAGCATAAATCTTCACAAGAGCAAGTAGACTATCTCCAAAAAGGTAGCAGTAAAAGAAACATATCTAGCATCATAAGGTAAAACTACCAGTGGGCTCCAACAAACTGACACGAACCCACTGGCAAGTATGTATGTCTATAAGAAAATAGAAAAACTACCTCACAACAGCAAGAGAAAGGTCCATACAACTCAAGGGATCACCAACAACACCACAACAAATCTAACCACCTACCCGGCTACTAATCCGAACCTGAGGCATTCAGAAAAGAAAAGAACACCTCAGCAAGTAAAACAAGGAAATCAGAATTAGAGCGTTAAATCAAAATGGGACAAAAGAGAGAAAGTAAACATGACAGTAAAAGCAAACACTGTCCCAAGTAAGCCAAAGTACACCAAGTATCAGGTAACAACAACAAGCCCTGCCCAAATCCTGCAGATGCTACAAGGCAAAAGTCAAGAAAACTTGCCACAATATGCTGCATTCTACAAGGAAAAAGCACCTAACAATCCTAATTTGTGAGTTAATGGCAGTAGTAAATAACATGGACCTGAGTTGGTGATCAAAAATAGTCCCCCAAACAAAACAGTTCCAACTAAAAATAAAATTTCACTGTGTCAGCACAAAACCACCACAAACCCAGCCCGTACCTGGGATTAAAAGGGTGGAGGCCACAACAATACCCAGCCCGTACCTGAGACTAAAAAGTGGCGGCCACGGCTCGCACACAAAACATCCCGCTCCTTTAGTGCGTCAAAATACCACTACATGCCATAACCCACGATTCGGCTCTCAAAACAAAGGAAATACGAAATGCTGACAAGACATTCCCCCTAGGAGGTAATCACTCGGGAAGAAAAGAAACTGAAAAGGAATAAATCCCAGATTACAGGAATCGTTGATCTCCAGCCACAGGGAAATCGTCGAACTCAGCTCTCAGGAAAATCGCCAAACGCAGATCACGGAAAATCGTCGAACTCTGTCCGACGATTTGCTTTCGTCAAACACAAGCCACGGGAAAAATCGTCGAACGTCGTTCGATGATTTTCCTTTCGTCAAATACCGGCCACGGGAAAAATCGTCGAACGCCGTTCGACAATTTTCCTTACGTCGAACACTGGCCACGGGAAAAATCGTCGAACTCCGTTCGACGATTTTCCTTTCATCGAATACTGGGCACGGAAAAAATCGCCGAACGCTGTTCGACGATTTTCCTTACGTCGAACACTTGCCACGGGAGAATCGTTGAACTCCGTTTGACGATTTTCGTCGGACCCAAAACTAAGGCAAATCATTGAGCTCAGCTCGACGATAATCGTCGAACCCAGATCGACGATCTTCGTCGAACTGGCTGCATTGAGTGCACAGCAATCCTGTACCTCGAACTTCGTTTCCGACCAATCTTCTTAGCCTAATTCGATCCTATTACTCGTAATATAAGTATGAAAACCCACTGCTACTAGTTCTAAGGCTGAAAGGCTAAATACTACCCAATCCGAGATCAATAGGGAACAATTTGATAAAAGAAAAGACTACAGCAATCCAGCCGAATACTTGGAGTTTCAGAACTTGAGAAAAATGAAAAAGAACATAAAGGAGCATTCCTGGTTCAAGGTCCTCATGATTTTTATAGAAAATCAGAGCAAAATAATAATCTTAGGAAACATGAGTGATAGCAACAAAAAATGACATGAATAGGAGAAGAAAAACTTGGCAAGGGTAGGAGCACCACTTGACTCAAATTCCGACGATTTATCTTGCACAACCCTTCCTCTCTCTCTCGGCTCCAGCCGCAACAACACCTAAACAGGAATTCTAGAGTTTTAATGGCGGAAAAGGGTCAAACTAAAAATTCCGAGACCCTTAGAAACACCACGAAAATTGAATCTCTTACCGTAGGAATGAAGGTATAGGCGAGAGTAATCCAAATCCGCTTTCGGAATCGAATTCCGTCCACTAACTCTCCCAGAATCGGCGTCTGAAGGGTAGCAGGGTTGGCGTTTTTTCTTCCTCTCGAACATGCGACGGTTATTCTCTCACGGAAGGAGACAATGAAAAGTCTCGATTTTGTCTTAAGACTATATATATATGCATGGACACGTCTAATCAGCCTTAACTGCCACCTAAAAGCCACTGGATTCATTTCAAGCTTTATTGATGAATTATTTGCATCCATTATTATTAACACATCAAAACGATGCGAAATCCAAACCACCTCGGAATCCGACGAAATTCACACCGTAGATAATTACCCACGCTACGAACGCAATGGCGAAGTCGAAATCAACTTTTGACGAACAAAACTCGGGTTATCACTACCCGAAGCCAAAACACAAGCCTCCCCCGAGAGGCCTCACCGGTCACCAAAACAGACCCGGCTTGCTAGGGAATCTTGCCAAAAAGACTACTAACAACCACACAAGGAACCTAGAGAGCCAAGACCACGCTCTAACAAATGGCACCTACCGGAAACGCGTCAACGTAACGCCAAACGAGAATTAAATAATTGTAGAAAAATCAGGGGCGTTACAGTCACTCCCCCTAAAAGAATGTTTCGTCCCGAAACTTTACGTACACAACTTCTACTATAGAAGGAAAGTAACAAAACAAGAGTTACTAGAAAGAAAACGTACCAATCAAATCAAGAGAACAGATGAGAGTGAGTCTCCCTCATAGCCGACTCTAGCTCCCAAGTCGCGCTTTCCAACTACTGATTCTTCCATAGAACTATCACCATCGGGATATACTTTGTCCGCAACACCCGATCTTGAGTATCCAAGATGCGGACCGGCACCTCAACATATGAAAGATTAGGCTCCAACTGTGGCACAGCATCCAAGACTTGCCCACTGCTTCGCACACACTTCCTTAGTTGGCTTACATGAAATACATTATGAACATCTGGGAAGTTTGCTGGCAAATCCAGCCTATATGCTGACACGCCTATCCGCTCAACAATCTTAAACGGGCCCACATACATCGGATCCAATTTTCGGTTCTTACCGAACCTCTTAACACCAACCATCGGGGAAATCTTAAGAAACACAAGGTCCTCTACAGAAAACTCCAGGTCTGACCTACGCCGGTTGGAGTTCTTCTCATATCTCTCCTGAGCTATACGAAGATTTTCCCGAATAAGCTTCACTGCGACTTCCATTTCCTCGAGCGCATCCAGACCCAGCACAGGCCTCTCACTGACCTCGGTCAAAAACAAGGGAGTTCTGCAGCGCCTCCCATACAAAGCTTCAAACAGAGCCATTTGCAAGCTCTCCTGGTAACTGTTATTGTATGCAAATTCCCTAAGCCGCAAACGCTCATCCCACGCTCCACCGTGGTCCAAGATGTAGCACCTGATCATATCCTCGACTACCTGGTTCACTCGCTCAGTCTGGCCATTGGTCTGTGGGTGGTAAGCTGTAGAATACCTCAAATCTGTACCCAAACCCTCTTGTAGACTCCTCCAGAAACGAGATGTAAAACAGGAGTCTCGATCCGAAATGATGCTAACTGGCACACCGTGTAATCTGATGACTTCATTCAGATACAACTCTACTATCATTTTCATCAGATAGTCAATCTTGTACGGCATGAAGTGAGCTCACTTCGTCAGTCTGTCCACTATAACCCAAACATAATCAAATCCCCTCGGAGATCTCGGCAAGCCCGTAATGAAGTCAATAGAAGTACTTTCCCACTTCCAAGTAGGGATCTCCAATGGAGTCAACTTACCACCATGTCTTCCATGATCGGCCTTCACACGCTTGCAAGTGTGGCACTCAGCAACAAATCAGGCTATATCACCCTTCATCTCATACCACCATGCAATCTACTTCAATTCATGATACATCTTTGTAGATCCTGGATGGTAGGCAACACTGGATCCAAGAGCCTCTCTGCAAATCATACCCCTGATGTCTCCAACAGCAGGGATGCAAAACCTGCCACAGTACTTCAAAGTACCCGCATCATCGATAGAAAAATCTGGCAACTCCCCTCTCTCAGTCCTGGGGTATAAGTGCAGAAGATCCGGATCATCCTTCTGGTGCAACCTTGTAAGTGAAATCCAAGACGGCTCTGCCACTGCCAAACTGCTCTGCATGTCACAGTGTCCCACAGAGATATCCATCAGGAGGAACTCTTCCACTAAACGATTGGCGGTGAGATTAAAGATCTTCCCCGTCTTCCGGCTTAGGGCGTCGGCGACCACATTGTCCATGCCCGGATGATACTGTATATCCACATCATAATCGGACACATACTCTAGCCACCGACGTTGGCGCAGATTCAACTCCTTCTGTGTGAACACGTACTTTAGGCTTTTATGATCTGTGAAGATCTTGCACTGCACACCATAAAGTAAATGTCTCCACAGATTCAGGGCTAAGATCACTGCTGCGAACTCAAGATCATGCGTGGGGTAGTTCCTCTCATGAGTCTTCAATTGCCTCGATCCATACGCAATCATCTTCCCTTCCTGCATCAACACACCTCCGAGCCCAACATGCGAGGCATCCACATACACATCATAGTCCATGCCCTCCATAGGCAATGTCAAAACAGGAGCAGTGCACAACCTCCTCTTTAGCTCCAGAAAGGCCTCCTCGCATTTCTCGCTCCAAATGAAGGCCACATTCTTCTGAGTCAACCTTGTCAAAGGTGCCGCCAGGATAGAGAAACCCTCCACAAACCTCCTGTAGTAGCCAGCCAACCCTAGGAAGCTTCTAATCTCCTTGGGCGTGCCCGACCTGCTCTAATCCATCACTGCAGAAATCTTTTCCGGGTCAATCGAGATGCCGTCCTTGTTCACCACATGACCGAGGAATGAAACCTGGGACAACCAGAATTCACATTTACTCAGCTTGGCGAATAACGGATGGTCTCTCAAAGCAGATAGAACCAATCACAGATGCTGCTCATGCTCCTCAGCACTGCGAGAGTAGATAAACAAATCATCGATGAATACCACCAGGAACTTGTCTAGAAAGTCCTTGAACACCCGGTTCATCATATCCATGAAAGCTGATGGTGCGTTGGTCAAACCAAAGGACATCACTAGAAACTCGAAGTGTCCATGCCTTGAACTAAACGCAGTCCGTGGAATATCTGCCTCACGGATCCTGAGCTGATGATAGCCAGAACGAAGATCGATCTTGGAGAACACCGTGCTACAACGCAACTGATCAAATAAGTCATCGATCCTCCACAGAAGGTACCTGTTCTTAATGGTGACTTTGTTCAGCTCCCTATAATCAGTGCACAGCCTCATCGACCCATCTTTCTTCTTCACAAATAGAACAAGAGCACCCCAAGGCGACGAACTCGGCCTGATAAAACCTTTAGCCAACAACTCGTCCAACTGAACTCGCAACTCCTCCAACTCACGAGGGGCCATCCGATATGGCGCCTTAGCAATAGGATGCGTACCCGATTCAAAATCAATCACAAACTCAACATCCCGCTCGGGGGGGGGGGGGGGAAGACCAGAAGTTCATCAGGAAAAACATCTGAGAAACCATGAACCACAAGAATCTCCTCCAAGCACGGCACACTGACAGAAGTCCCAACCACCAAGACTAAAAAAGCAAAACAATCAGAATGAAACAGCTTCTGAGCACATACCACAAAAATGATAGGAGAATCCTGGCACGGATCAGCATACACACTTCCAGGATGACCGTTGTCCTTGATGAAGTCCAAGCACTTCCCTTTGCACTAAATAACCGCATCATACTTAGACAACCAATCCATGCCCAAAATAACATCGAAGTCCTCTAGATCAATCATCTTCAAGTCTGCCTTCGCAAGGAAGTCCCCCAACAAAACAGGGCAATCCAGAATGCCCAAATCTGACAACACAAATTCACCAGTAGGGAACTTGACGCGGAAGGTATCACAAACTTGATCTAGAATCAACTGATATCGCTCTACAAAAGCTCTAGCCACAAACGAGTGGGTAGTGCCGGAGTCGAACAGAACACGTGCCTAGTGGTTCTTCACCTTAAATTTCCCTATAGGAGTACATAAGCAACTAAGGAACTACCATAATAAAACTGTAACCATTCTAGCAAATAAAACTTTCAGGCTAGGAAAACAACTAACCTGAGATGACCTGAGTCAAGGTCTGAGCCTCCTCGGAAGAGATCACGTTCATCTTTCCTTTGCCCTTGTCCACACGCTGAGGCGGAGGTAAAGCTTGAAGTGGAACTGCCTGAAGAATAGGCTGGACCTGAGGTCACCTTGTCTTGATATGGCCCTTCTGGCAACACTGATAGCAGACTTTATCCTTGGACCAGCACTGGGCGGCATCATGCCCGGGTCGCTTGCAAACAGAACAAGAACCATCCTTCCTAGGAGCACCTTGAATAGAATGAACTTGCTCCTTCTTCTGAGCTCCCGTCTTCTTGAAACACCTCTCAACAGGGTGGCCTGACCGGCCACAGAAGCTACACACTACCTTGCTCTTCTTTCCTAAAGCAGCATCGAGTACCTGGGGGTTCTTCTCTTCAGCAGACTTCCTCTTGTCCTCCCTCATTTGCTGGCCTCTGTTCTTTGCTATCTCAATTGCCTCCACTTTCAGAGCAGCCTCCACTACCCCTACATAAGTCACTGATCCATAAGCACTGGCTAACTGCTGAACCTCGTTCCTCAAGCCACCAAGGAACCGCTTGACTCGATCTGCTTCAACACTAACCAACCCAGGGGAAAAATGGCTCAACTTGCTGAACTCTATCTCGTACTCATTGACCGTGAGTTGCCTCTGCTTCAGGTGAAGGAAGTCGTACATTAGTCGGTCACGCTCGACCGAAGGTATGAACTTCCTCAACAGCATCTCCTTGAACAATCACCAAGAGCAACCGTCCACCAAGCTCTCCTTTTCCCTAAGCCACCAGCTCTTAGCCAAACCCTTTAGCTGATAGGCGACTATCATCACTCTCTGATCATCTGCAATACCGGAGTACGAGAACATCTCCTCCATGGAGATCAGCCAATCATCTATGACAATGAAATCTGCCTTCCCATCATATGTAGGAGGGCTAAGTTGCTAAAACTGAGAAATTAAGGCCATCGCTGCTGGCACCACCACTGGAGGTCTCAGGGGAGCAGGAGGGGGCGGGGCAGCTGTCCCCCTTGCAGGGTCTTGCACTCCCCGAGTCTGTCATGCCACCACTGCCACCAGAGAGTGGATCCGGGCCTGTATCTCCACCATCTGCCTGGTCAAGGAATCGTTGCTCTGTCGCAGGCTCTCGATCACCGCATCACTCTGCGCTACTAAGGACTCACCCTCAGACAGAGGAGTCGACCTGGTCGAAGGACGTCTCACCATCCTAAAACCATAGAAATTGAGGTCAAAACCTAGTACAACAGTTGGAACAAACTACCAGTACAGACAATACATACATAAATATGGACTTTTAATTGCTATACTTGCTCTGGGATTTTATTTTGTTTAACAAAAGTGATGCTATGCCTAACCTAGGATGGTTAACCACCATCAACTAACTCTTGTGCTTAGATCGGGAATGCATGAATTTATATATTTTTTTCTAATTTAAAACCATGTGTGTACATATGTCATCCTGCAAATCTTTAGCTTGGCACGTTGTGCTTATGCAATGTTATGCTATGCATGATGGTGCTATGCATTCTAAAAAGGCCCTAACGCATGTCATGAGCGGCGTACACATGAAAATGTTATGCATCCCATACTACATAACATTCTCATGCAACAAAAAAGAAACGTGCTAGTCACATTCATATGGTAAGGTTATGCATCCCATACTACATAACCCTCACATGTTGCCCCTATGGTGGATCCATATACAGACACATATTATGCATCCCATACTACATAATATGCCCCGTATACTTCATGTTATGCTATGAGTGTAGTGTTTGTGCTTCAGCCAAGACGTGCTGATGACATATCGGTTTGTGTATGATATGATGCTAAACATCTAATACCTATAAGGAAAGGTTGCCCGACAAATTGTCAAGCAACCTCGCTCTGATACCAACTCTTACAACCCACATTTTCTCCGAATTTAAGAAGTATCAGAGTATGAGAAAACACGCGTCGTGATGCCACGTCGAGCAGGGGATAACTGTCAACGCTCAGGCGAACACCAACAAATTAGACTATGAAAATTCGTAAGTTTAATGATTAGAAAAATCAGTTATATTTTAAAGGTCGTATCCCTCGGCTCAGTGGATCACTTAGTCCACAGTTTAAAAACTATACTTATACGCGGCGGAAAATACTTTATTTATATTTGACACCCTATGAGAGCGCATAAGTGTCCCCCGAGGTCCACTTATACTATGCAAGACTATAGATTTATTTTATATTATAAGTAGGAAAACAATCTTTTTATGTTACTTGGAAACTAGTGTATGAGCTTTATAAACATGCTGATCATGAGATTTACTTATTATAGTGTTTTTTAGGTTTTAAAATAACTAACAACCTAGCATAAATCTTCCCAAGAGCAAGTAGACTATCTCCAGAAAGGTAGCAGTAAAAGAAACATATCTAGCATCTTAAGGTAAAACTACCAGTGGGCGCCAACAAACTGACACGAACCCACTGACAAGTATGTATGTCTATAAGAAAACAAAAAAAACTACCTCACAACAGCAAGATAAAGGTCCCTACAACTCAAGGGATCACCAGCAACACCACAACAAATCTAGCCGCCTACCCGGATATTAATCCGAACCCGATGCATTCAGAAAATAAAAGAACACCTCAGCAAGTAAAATAAGAAAATTAGAATTAGAGCGTTAAATCAAAATGGGACAAAAGAGAGTAAGTAAACATGACAGTAAAAGCAAACACTGTCCCAAGTAAGCCAAAGTACACCAAGTAACAGGTAACAACAACAAGCCCTGCCTAAATCTTGTAGAGGCTACAAGGAAAAAGACAAGAAAACTTGCCACAATATGCTGCATTCTACAAGAAAGAAATACCTAACAATCCTAATTTGTGAGTTAATGGCAGTAGTAAACAACATGGACCTGAGTTGGTGACAAAAAACAGTCCCCCAAACAAAACAGTTCTAACTAAAAATAAAATTTCACTGTGTCAGCACAAAACCACCACAAACCCAGCCCGTACCTGGGATTAAAAGGGTGGCGGCCACAGCAACACCCAGCTCGTACCTGGGACTAAAAAGTGGCGGCCACGGCTCGCACAGGAAACATCCCGCTCCTTTAGAGCATCAAAATACCACTACCTGCCATAACCCACGATTCGGCCCTCAAAACAAAGGAAGAACGAAAGGCCGACAAGATATTCCCCCTAGGAGGTAATCACTCGGGAAAAAAAGAAACTGAAAAGGAATAAATACTAGCTTACAGGAATCGTCGATCTCCAGTCACAAGGAAATCGTCGAACTCAGCTCTCAGGAAAATCGTCGAATGCAGATCACGAAAAATCATCGAACTCTGTCCGACGATTTGCTTTTGTCGAACACAAGCCACAGGAAAAATCGTCGAACGCCGTTCGACGATTTTCCTTTCGTCGAATACTGGCCACGGGAAAAATCGTCGAACGCCATTCGATGATTTTCCTTACGTCGAACACTGGCAATGGAAAAATCGTCGAACGCCGTTCGATGATTTTCCTTTCGTCGAATACTGGCCACGGGAAAAATCGTCGAACGCCATTCGACGATTTTCCTTACGTCGAACACTGGCCACGGGAGAATCGTCGAACTCCGTTCGACGATTTTCGTTGGACCCAGAACTAAACTAAGGCAAATCGTCGAGCTCAGCTCGACGATAATCGTCGAACCCAGATCGACGATCTTCGTCGAACTGGCTGCATTGAGTGCAGAGCAATCCTGTACCTCCAACTTCATTTCCGACCTATCTTCTTAGCGTAATTCGATCCTATTACTCGTAATATAAGTATGAAAACCCACTACTACTACTAGTTCTAAGGCTGAAAGGCTAAATACTACCCAATCCGAGATCAACAGGGAACATTTTGATAAAAGACAAGACTACAGCAATCCAGTCGAAGACTTGGAGTTTCAGAACTTGAGAAAAATGAAAAAGAACATAAAGGAGCATTCCTGGTTCAAGGTCCTCATGATTTTTACCGAAAATCAGTGAAAAATAAAAATCTTAGGAAACATGAGTGATAGCAACAAAAATGACATGAATAGGAGAAGAAAAACTTGGCAAGGGTAGGAGCACCACTTGCGTCAAATTCCAGCGATTTATCTTGCACAGCCCTTCCTCTCTCTCTCTCGGATCCAGCCGCAACAGCACCTAAACAGGAATTCTAGAGTTTTAATGGTGGAAAAGGGTCAAACTAAAAATTCTGAGACCCCTAGAAACACCACGAAAATTGAATCTCTTACTGTAGGAATGAAGGTCTAGGCGAGAGTAATCCAAATGCGCTTTCAGAATCGAATTTCGTCCACTAACGCTCCCAGAATCGGCGTCTGAAGGGTAGCAGGGTTGGCGTTTTTTCTTCCTCTCGAACAGGCGACGGTTATTCTCCCACGGAAGGAGACAATGAAAAGTCTCGATTTTGTCTTAAGGCTATATATATATGCATGGACACGTCTAATCAGCCTTAACTGCCACCTAAAAGCCACTGGATTCATTTCAAGCTTTATTGATGAATTATTTGCATCCATAATTATTAACACATCAAAACGACGCGAAAACCGAACCACCTCGAAATCCGACGAAATTCACACCGTAGCTAATTACCCATGCTACGAATGCAACGACAAAGTCAAAATCAACTTTCGACGAACAAAACTCGGGTTATGACTACTCGAAGCCAAAACACAAGCATCCCCCGAGAGGCCTCACCGGTCACCAAAACAGACCCGGCTTGCTAGGGAATCTTGCCAAAAAGGCTACTAACAACCACACAAAGAACCTAGAGAGCTAAGACCATGGTCTAACAAATGGCACATGCCGAAAACGCGTCAACGTAACGCCAAACGAGAATTAAGTAATGGCAGAAAAATCGGGGGCGTTACAACCATGACTCTGCAGTCGAAATTACAACACTAGTTTGCTTCTTGCTGCTTCATGAAACTAGTCTTCCACCTAAAAATTGACAGGTGCCAGAAGTGCTCTTCCTATCCTCTCTACAACCTGCAAAGTCTGCATCTGAATAGCCAGTTAGTTCAAACTCCCCATTCCTATGATACCATAGGCCATGATCTGGTGTGCCCTTAAGATACCTTAGAATTCTTTTTGCAGTAGAGTAATGAGATTCTTTGGGGCAAGCCTGATACCTAACACAAAAACATGTAGCATACATGATGTCTGACCTACTTGCAGTTAGATAGAGAAGGGAAACAATTATCCCCCTATACAAAGTTTCATCAACATGTTTCCCTGCCTCATCTTTGTATATGTGCATACTTGGCCCCATGAGAGTTCTCATGGTGGAGGAAGTCTTCATACCAAATTTCTTTATTAACTCCCTGGTGAACTTAGACTGTGATATGGATAAGCCATCATTAGTCCATCTTACTGGGTGACCTAAGAAGAATTTAAGTTCACCCATACTGCTCATCTCAAACTTCCCATGCATAAGTTTGACTAACTTCCTGTAGAGGTTATCATCAGTAGATCCAAAGATGATGTCATCTACATAGATCTAAACTAGGATGATCTTGCCCTTAGATTCCCATGGGAATAGGGTCTTGTTTATCTTCAACCTTGAGAATTTATTCTTAATGAGAAAGCTATACAGAGTCTCATACCATGATATAGGGGCTTGCTTTGGCCCATATAGATCTTTCCTAAGTCTATAAACAAAATTAGGTGAGGTAGAAACTGCAAAACCTGGAGGCTGCTCAACGTAGACTTCCTCTTTTAAGTCACCATTCAGGATGGCTGACTTCACATCCATCTGGTAGACTTTGAATCTCTTGTGTGCAGCATATGTAAGGAACAATCTTATAGTATCCAATCTTGCTACAGGGGCAAAAGTTTGACCAAAATCAATGCCCACTTCCTGCTTGTACCCCTTAGCTGCTAATCTTGCTTTGTTCTTGATTATTATCCCATTTTCATCAAGTTTGTTTCTGTAGATCCACTTGACTCCAATAACATTATGTCCATTAGTTCTGGGAACCAACTTCTAGACTTTGCATCTTTTGAACTATTTCAGTTCCTCTTGCACAACCACTATCCAAAATTAATCTATGTTGTCCTCTTCAAACTTCTTTGGCTCCACTTGTGACAAGAAGCTTACATACATAGCTGTATTCAGATTTTTTGCTTCTTATCACTAATCCATGGCTTGGTTCACCAATGATTTGGTGAGCAAGATGGTCTCTTAAATGTCTAATTGCTGAAGGTAATCTTCTTCCAGCAACTGTTTCAAGAATAGCCTTTTACTGATCATCCTCTGCTCCAAGTGTGTCTGATAGACCTTTTGGAGTATTCACTTCATCTTGGATAACTGATTCTGCTTTCTTGATGGTCAGATTGTCCATCACCTGTTCTGTACCTGTAGTGCTGAAAGAGGGGTTTGGCAGCTCCCTATTAATCATGCTAAACTCATTAAAGACTACATGTACAGACTCTTCTACAACTTGCCTTTTCAAGTTGTATACCCTATAGACTTTACTATGATTGTTGTACCCAACAAAAATCCCATCAAAGGATTTGTCAGCAAACTTAGTCACATAGGACTTTTCATTATGGAGCACATAAAACTTACTATCAAAGATTCTGAGATAGCCCAGATTTGGTTTTCTGCCCTTCAAGATCTCATAGGTAGTCATCTTGTGGATTTTGGTTATAGAGGCCCTGTTGAGGACATGACATGCAGTATTTACTGTCTCAGCCTAGAAATATTCTGGGAGAGATGTGTCACACAACAGGGTTCTTCTAGATTCTATATGAGTTTTGTTTTTCCTCTCAACAATCCCATTTTGCTGGGGTGTTCTAGGAAAAGAAAATTCTTGATGAATCACTTGTTCTTCAAAGAACTCTGTCATGCATTTAGACTGGAACCCAGTTCCATGGTCACTTATGATTTTGAACATAGAACTGTTAAACTCATTCTAAACTTGCTTGACAAACTTGATGAAGATATCAAAGGTCTCATTCTTTTCTTGAGAAAGAACACCCAAGTAAACTTGGAATAGTCATCAACCACTACATGGGTGTAGACTTTCCTACTAAGGCTATGAACAGGCATAGGACCAAATATGTTCATATGCAAGAGGTATAAGAGCCTCATAAAGTCTTTGGAACTAGTTCCTTTGAAGGAAGCTTTGGTCTGCTTACCATTTTGGCTAGCTGAGCAAATGCTATCCTTGGTGCACTTCACATGTGAACCATTCCTGACTAACTCTAGACTAAAGAGCTTGCCAATAGTCTTGTAATTCAAGTGAGCTAGTCTCTTATGCCACTGGACATAATATGAGACTTTTTCATTTGCTACAAGAAAAATAGGGGAATCTGAGTCTAAACATAAAAGTTTAAATAGTAAACATTTCCACTCGTAGTTCTTGTCAATATAACCTCTTGGTCACTTGACCTCCTAATCAGACACTCATCCTTGTGGAAGACAATAACATCGCCAAGATCAGAGAGTTGGCTTATGATTATAAGGTTGTGTCGCAACCGTTCAACATACGCCACTTTTGTGATAGTGACTATGCCATTGGTAATCTTACCATAGCCTTTAGTTACCCCTCTATCAGAACCACCAAAGATAACCTTGGGTCCATTTTTTACTACGGTGAACTCCTTCAAGTTGCTCCTTGTCCCAGTCATGTGCATGGAAAAACCACTGTCCATGTACCATATTAGGGTATGACCACTTGAACTAACCTGCAATAAGAAATTTACTTTACCTTAGGACTCCAATTTTTATTGGGTCCTAGGTGCACATTAGTTTGAAACTGAACATGTACACCAATAAGTTTTCTGAATGGTGGACTGACTCTATCTCTGACCACATTAGGATTGTGCTAGCATTCAATGACATAATGACCTACCTTGCCACAACACCAACAATCTTGTATGGTGTATCGTTTTTTGTGTAGGCCCTACAGTTGGTTTGACTGCAGTCTTGATAGAAGGAAGAGATGCAACAACCATTTTCTGATGCCTTTTAGCATGGATCTGACTGAATGTTAGTCTGCTTGCTGGCTTGTGTGGTATGTTCTGAATCCCATCAGCAACACATTTCTTTTCAGACAACGTGCTCTTGATAGCATCAGAAACAACCATATCAGGCAAGCTGACAGACTGACCATTAGTTAGATTCTGTGCTGACAGGTTCTGAAAGTTGGTTGCAGCCACATTTTTGAGGGGGGTTGTAACACCAAAAACCAATGCTCCATGATGGGCCATTTGAATTTCTTCATGGGCAGCCTTAAAGTCACTTACCCTACTATACCTTCCACAATGGTTGAGAACATCTTTTGTTCCACTTATGGAAGCACCATTCATATAGTGACCAAATATACTTTCTTGGTTATACCTATTTGAAGGAAAAATCACCCTCTTAAATGGGATAGATGGCCTAGATGCCATAAACACAACTTGAACTTTCCCTTTCCCTTTGGGATGGGCAGGTCTTGTGTTATCCTTGAAGCCCAACCCCTTCTTATCCTTCTATGATGAGAAGGAATCTATCAAGGGCAACACTATATTGGGCTGAGAGAAACTGGCCACAATACCATTCTCCCTTTCAGCGCAACAACTGTTTCAGCAAGCTGAGAAGCAGCAGGCTGAAAAGACAAAATCTCTTTAGCCTGCTTCTTAGTCAACTTCTTGCATTTCTTAAAGGCATCCAAAAGTTCACTATATCTGTCAATCAGTTGATTGACATCACCTTCTGAGCAAGAATCATCTTCACCATTAGATGAAGAGGCTTCTGCATAGGGACTTGTCTCATACCTAGACATAGAACTGGATAGGGAATGTACCTTACTTTGACCAGGTTGATCCTGGCTTCCCTCTTCATCAGTAATTGCCATCGGCCCATAGCATATGTAGGCATCTTATTCATCATCATCCATCTCTGATTCACTGTCCAACAATGTCAGAGGGGCCCTGACTCCTATTCTTACAGCAGGATAATCTCTATCTGCTGAAACTGCTTCATGTTCAGCAGTAATAACAACTAGCCCAATGTAGGCTTCCTCTTCTTCAAACTCTGATCATGATGAATCTGTCCAGCTCTTCTTTTTCTTAGCCACAAGGGACTTTGCTTTCTTTCCCTTGTGCTTTTGGTGAGATTTCTTCTCACCATCCTTTCTTATCCTCATAGAGAAATCAATAATGACATGCTCTGCCTTGCGGTAGCAGTAATAGATAATATGAGAAGAATTCTGTTTACTAGGTTTAGAGTCATACCTTTCCTCCTTGGCGGTTTTCTTCTAGTGCTGAGCTGAGGTGGCAGGCCTGCTCTTCCAGTGCTTTTTCTTCATCAGGCTATGGAGCTGCCTGGAGAAAATAGCAAAGTCCTCATCAGACATGCTGCTTTCTGATGCCTCTGATTCAGAGCAGTCTGAATCTGCTTGTCTTCTTGCAGGCGAAGGGGTATCTCTCATGCTTTTCCTTATTGCTTCAGCTTTTAAAGCCACTATCTTCTCTTTGGCTTGACATTTGCAGTTGGTCTCTTCCTCTTTCCTGACTGTTAGCAGTATCATATAAGAGAGCAGTTTTCCAAATAGGGTGTGAGGTGAAGTGTCACCCAGCTTAGCCATTTCTCTGATGGCACATATCTTTGTGTCCCAGTCTCTGGTGAGAGACCTGAGGAGTTTATCATTTAGCTAATAATGACTAAAGACCCTTCCATAGGTCCTTAGCTCATTACTATCCTGAAGAATTTTTTAAAGCAGTTGGCTATGTTCTCTCCCTTTGACTGTCTGAAATCCTCATACTCCTGGTTGAGCATGGACTTTCTATCATCCCTGACCTCCTCTGTGCCTTCCATGTAGATCACCAGTGTCCCACATCTCCTTTACAGTTTTACAGTGAATCAGATTCTGAAGGATAGAATCATCAATTGTACTGACAATGACATTTTTAGCCAGGGTGGCAAGAATGACTTCATCCTTTGTCATTTCATCATAAGTCTTGGGTTTTTGGATGTCTGTATCCAGGACAGACACTTTCATTTGGATGAATGGTGCTTCTTTAATAGTTATAAAGATTCTAGGGTCTACTGTTTGCATGAACAAGCTGACCTTCTCCTTCTAGATGCCAAATCCCTCATTCTAGCAGATAGGAAGCTTCATGACACCAAGATCCTTATAGTTCACTCCTGAACCCATAAGGACATTCTGTAGCTACCTTGGAAGATCACTCAGATGGTTAGATTATTTTTGAGTAAACTCCCTCTGATACCACTTGAAAGTCTTTATTTTCAAGGTAGCTTACAACCTTGGGGGGGGGGGTGAATATGTTGTCTCACTGATATTATTAGCTTTTAATTTTATCTTCTTTATTACTTAGTGTGTTGGTATTAATTAGCTTCCAAGTACCTGCACAAAGAAAACAACACAGTAAAGCACACACAGATTTATATTGGTTCCCTAACTTTTAGGTACATCCACTCTCCTCCCACCTTGCCAACTTCCTGTTAGTCAAGTCCTTCTCCAAACTACTGCTCCAAAGAGCTTACACCTCAGATCCCTCAGGATCTCTCAGTCTCCTCCAAGAATTACAACTCAGCCACAAGAGCCTATAACTCAGTGATCAGCAGATGACCTACCTTAGGCCAAAGGCCCTACATTCAGGATGGGAGGACAACCCTACCTCAGATCCACAAGGGTTCCTACCTCAGAGGGAATGAATCTCCTACAATCTCAGAAACACATGACCTACCTCAGATTTATAGTCAGATCCTACCTCAGGCAAAAGTGCCCTACAGCTTAGTGAGAATGACTCACCTTCCTCAGACTTGAACCAAGTCCTACAGCTCAGTTATCAATTGACCACCTGCCTCAGATCAAACTGGATCCTATAGCTCAGGCAAATTTTCCCTACCTCAGGCTCAGAGAGCCATACAACTCAGATTCAAAAGGACCCTACCGGAGTGTAAAAGATTTATGTTTTATCACAGAGAAATTTCTCTATGATTGCTACACGTGTGGGAAGGTGGGACATATGGCTCGAGACTGTTGGAGTGGTCCTCCATAGGTGGAGAAAAAGATGGGTACGTCGTGTTGAATATCTTTATTGAAAATGTTTTTAGTTCTCTTACCTGAATCACCTAGAGCGAGGTGAATAGGTGAGTTGTGCGTCTTTTTGCGGAATAAAAAATTTAAAGATCTATGCACAGAGAATCAAACTAAGCAATCAAAAACGACAACAAGAATTATAGTGGTTTCCCAACCTTGGGTACATCCACTTTCCACTCACCGATCTAGCAAAGCACTAGACTCGGCTACTCCACTAATCTCGGATTGAAACCAATCCTACACCTCGGAACAACATTCCTACAACTCGATCCCAAATCTGGACCTACACTCGGAAGATAAAAAATTCCTACAAGAACTCGGAGAAAACAACTCCTATAACTCGGAGAAAGATCTCCTACAAGAATAGAATGAAATAATAAATACAAACAGTGATTTATTTTCAGATCTGAAATCCTTCTGCCAGTTCTTCTTTCTTTTGAACTTTGCGGCTTTATCAGAATATTTTGAAGAAGAATCAGTAATATCTCTGATCTGAAAATCTCTAGACTCACACGATCAAGTAGAAGATCTATTGTTGGAAATAATCTCGATTTGCGAATCAAACTTCTCTGAATCTATCTGAATCGAAAGCGCATGGGCGATGAAGAAGAAGATCCGCGGCTCTCGATTTGGAAATAAAAATCAGATTCAGAAAACTTGGAATTTCTCTTGCGGTGGCTGAAATTCTTCTTAAAAGCCTCTTAGGGTTGGTCGAAAATGACAAGACCTTATATAGGGTTACCCTAACGGTCATATTCAACATTAATGACATCCACGTGGATCAATCATGCGTTAATGATGTTTCAAAAAACATGTCTTGTCTAGACTTAGCAACTTCAAAAAATCAGAACGGGTGTTCTCGAGAAGTAGTATAGTACTCGAGAACAAAAGGATTCTGTTACTCCAGAACAATACAGAAGTTCTCGAGAAGAAGACTTTGAGAAAAATGATTTGGATAAATAAAATAGCATTCTCGGGAAAGAAGTAGAGTACTCAAGAAAAATAGCTTATAGTTCTTGAGAAGAAACATTTTGTTACTTGAGAACAAAAGGCTGTCTCGAGAAAAATACTTAGAAAAATATGTGGAGGTGGAAATCTGCAGTCTCGAGAATGACAGAAGTACTTGACAAAAATGATGTATTGTTCTCGAGAAGAAACATTCTGGTACTCGAGAACATATGATCATCTCGAGAACAAATAGCTAGCTCTCGAGAAAAATGCTCTGGTTCTCAAGAAATGACTTCGACATCTCGAGAACAAAAGATAGTCTTCTCGAGAATAATATTGATCTTCTTGAGAAAAAAGACTTAGAAAAATAACTATCTGGAGAAGAAACATCCCGAGAAGAAATGTCATGTATTACTCGAGAATAAAAGCTCTTCTCGAGAATAACAAGAAGCTTTCTCGAGAACAACTTTTGTTACTCGAAATGAAGACAAGTCTTACCCGAGAATAATCGTAAGTCCTTCTCAGGTACAAATATAGTACTCGAGAAAAAGACTTAGACTTTTTATGAAAAACTTAAAATCTTCATTCTTCATTAAAATCAGCATCCATCTTTTCTCTTGCCCTTAGTGCTTGAAAAAGAAGTGTGTCCTAATAGAGAGGCTACACATGAGTCAACACCATGGATCACACAATGAGGGATTACAGTGTATGGTCCTGTGTTTGGAGACTCATTGTAGACTGACATTAGTCTACACTTAGCAATTAAGTCCTGTAAACACTTACCAAAAAGATCATCAAATACAAACTTAATTTATCTTAGCTTAAGGGTGACTTCATACAAATCTGGACTATTGTGGATGCAATACCCAACAATCTCCCCGTATTTGTAGAAATAAGAACCCTCTACACTAAGATGAATTACATTAAGAGAAAAACACATAAAGATACTAATAGCATGAAAATTTAGAGAAATGCAATAATATGTAAAAATCAGATCAGAATTAGAAGTTCATATAAGTAGAAAATTGTCCATGAGAATTAAATTCTACAATTTCAAAAATGAACTTTCAACATCTTCAGTTTACTGATCCTGTGAATGTTGCTTTCCTTGTCTCTTAAACTTCTCTTGTTGTCTCTTTTGATAACTGAATAGCTTGGGGAAGTATTTAGGAGGTCTAGGTGGAGCCTTATGATTATTGCTGCCATGAATTCTATCATAGATCCTTCTCTTTGTAAGAGATTTCTCATATAATTCCCATTCATCTGAGCTGTAATGCATGCTTCTGTTCTCATTGAAATCAACCACTAGCTTCAGGGTTTCCAAAATAAGGGATTTGGATGTTGGACTCCAAACTTCAGTATATTCTTGGGGTCTTCTCCCTTCAGCTTCTGGATGTGGAGTTGATCTACTTGCAGAGGCTCCATCACCATACTTCCTTCTCTTGGATTTTTGAACTTCTGGAGGATGAGGAGGCAATCCTGATTATTCAGATTCCTATACCTGTTCATAGACATCAGGAGGAGGACCTTTATAGTAATCTGGAGGAGGTCCTTCAAAGTGTGCGGGAGGAGGTCCTTTAAAATACTCTGGAGGTGGAGAGAATGTAGGCCTGTTGACATCTATATTTGCAGGAGGAGGTGCATTGGGATCCATAACAAGTTCAGGAAATAACTAATTGTGCATCCAGAAATAAGTATCATAGGTATATAACTTGGTACTCTTGATTTCTTTAAGAATAGAGGTCTGAATTTCTTTCAGGTGATCATCGCACTGATTTTTCATAGTTACAGCTTGTTTTTCTAGCAGTTCCTTCACTTTATCCTCCTCCTTTCTGACTTCTAGGGAGAGGGTGTTGATGACATCTTCTTTGAATTTGCCAACTTCTTCACAAGTTTTAAATTTTCTTTCATCACCTCTTTTATCTAGGAGAATTTGATTATTGGCAATAGTAACAAATTGCTCCATAACAGTACCTATGCTTGTAATAGTGTGGTCAATGGCTTTGCCACAAATTTGCAGAAGCCTTTTAAACTCATCTGTATTGTCTTGGATTTCAGCAAATCTTTGACTCATATCTGTTTCTAAAGTTGTTGCTTTATCAGTGACCACTTTCAGAGAATCATCAAAGTACTTTCTCTGAGCAGCAAGCATTGCTTCAATTTTTTGTAGAATTGAACCTTCAGGGAAGACTTCTTTTTGAGGAGATGGAGGAGGCTGAGTAAGAACAGTCCAAGGGAGAATCTCTTCAATTACAACAGTAGAAGAGGAGGCCTTCCTTCAGTGGACTGTGCTGATTTCATCTTCATTAATTGTAGGAAGAATAGTTGGGATCTGAAAACAAAGACTGGGAAGTCTTTGTTCAGCAGCTTCAATCGGAATTTCATCATCTGAATCATGTATGGAGAATACTTCATCATCATGCATATCTTCAGCAGGAGACTTGTCAACTTCGTGTACAGGAGATTGATCAGCTGGGGGAGAGGATCTTGATGTTTTGGAGACTGTGCAGGTGTTAGGAATTTTTCTGGTTGAGGAGGAGGAGACTTTGCTGCTGTTATTGTAGAAGACTTAGGAGATGGAGGAAGATATTCAGTAGCAGGGAAGAGGGGTGCTAAGGAAGATAATTCCTCTACCATTCTATTGATATCATCTTCAGTATACAAAAGCTGAGTTTGAGTCTGGGCATCTGTCAGATTTTCAGAATCTGTTATGTCTGCAACAGCAGATTCTGAGTTTGTATGCAATAAAGAAGAAGAGGCAGCAGCAGCAGGGGTAGATGGAAGATCTGTAGCAGTAGGTGGATGGTCTGGATGAAGAATAATAACTGGAATATCTTGAGCAGGAATTGCTGAGGCAGCAGGAATTGGAGAAGGCTGGGCTGAGACAGATGGGGCAGGCTCCCCCTCAATAACTGAATTAGTTATTTGATATGTAGGAGAAGATGGGGTCCTTTCCACATCTTCTATTTCCTTTGTAGATTTGTCTGATTTTTGTAACTTGACCTCCCATCTCTGGATGGAGGTAATAGACACCTTCTTCATGTGATGGAGGGCTATGCCCTTTTTCATGTGAAAGACTTCAGGATTCATTTGATTTAGATATAAAGAGATTATCCTTCCATACTTGGGGCTCTTAATGCATGCCTTTATATTCTCAAAAAGCATCATTCCCCACTGGAATTTCTTTCTACATATAACAGAAGTCATTAAATCAAAGAACTCTGGGGTAATGTAAATTTTAGTGCTAGTTTTGCAAAGAAGGAATTTTCCTAGGATGTCAGCCAATAGATTGCTTTCTGCATTCATATATTGCCTTCTTATTGTGTTAGAGGACTGATTGATTACACAGAAACTATATGCTCTCTCATAGTCAGAGCCTATTAAATCATCTTCCATATCTATAATGGGCAATTGCAGAAGTTGAGAAATAGACAGAGTAGACATCTTTACCTTGAGATTCTGAACCATAGACTTGATGATTTTCCCATTCCTCTTAATCTTGGCATTCTTGAAGAATTATTCTACTTCAGAAGTGAAAATTCTGCAAGGATGTTCAAAAACAAATGACAACCGACTGTATCTTGCAAGAGAAGAGCATTTCTAAAATAGTCTGATATCTCTACAATCCCGGAAGAACAGAGTTAACTCCCAATCCCTAGCTTATAAGGCAAGGCCATTGATGTAGAGAAAACGATCTGACTGTCGGGCGAAAGGGAGAAATGGGCTTGTGGCAGACGACGAAGACGGGGAAGATGAAGCGGCTTTTCTCGAGAAGGGTTTTGAAATCGAGACTAAAAATCTCTTGGATTTATTTCTATTTATATTTACTGCTAATTTTGATGATTTAACATATAAATAATCATTAAAAGTTCCTGGAAAGAGGCGGCTAAGCGCTTGTCTGCCGATATGAAAAATTGACCTTGAAGAAGAAAATGATACCACATTTCTCGAGCTGAAGGATTGTTCTCAAGAATAAAACCAGTAGCACTCGAGTATAATAAGCCTTTGTCTCGAGTAGAAATTAGCCTTGTTCTCGAGTAGAGATATCCTGTTCTTGAGTAGAACATGTCTTCTCGAGAAATAATCTCTTTGTACTCGAGAAAGAGTTTTGTTGTTCTCGAGATGAATTTTGCTGTTCTCGAGTAGAGTACTTGTACTCGAGAAATGAAGTCCTAAATCTGAAATTTTCTGATTTTTGAAGTAAAATCAAATCTTGACCTTGCCTGTTACCTTTGCCTTCATTCTCCTTCATCCTTGTTGAGCATGCCAAGTTCTGTTTTGAAAAAAGAAGAACTTGGCCTCGTCCAGCAGCTTTGTGATAATATCTGCAATTTGCCTATCTATTGGGACATATTGAAGATCTATGTCCCCATGATCCACATGCTCTCGGATGAAATGGTATCATAGCTCTATATGCTTTGTCTAGCTGTGAGAGACTGGATTGTTGGATATTGCAATCGCACTAGAGGAGTTGCAAAACAAGGGATTGTTTTGGACTTGCAGATCGTAATCTTCAAGCTTGTTCTTTATCTATAACAATTGTGCACAACAACTGCCGGTAGAAATGTATTCTGACTCGGCCGTTGAAATTGCGACACAATTTTGCTTTTTGCTGCTCCATGATATGAGCCTCCTTCCAAGGAATTGGCTAGTCCCGAAAGTGCTCTTTATATCATCTTTACTACCTACAAAGTCTGCATCTGAAAAACCAATTAGTTGGCAGTCATTATTTCTTGGGTACCATAAGCCAAGATTTGATGTACCTTTAAGGTATCTCAAAATCTGCTTTGCAGCTGCGTAGTGAGATTCCTTAGAGTTCACTTGAAATCTAGCACACACACATGTTGAAAACATTATATCTGGTGTACTAGCAGTAAAGTAAAGCAAAGATCCAATTATGCTTCTGTACTTGGTTTCATCGAAAGGTTTCCTTTTCTTATCCTTGTCCAGAGACATATTTGAACCCATTGGAGTCCTCATAGAGGTTGCGTTCTCCATTCCGAATTTCTTAATCAACTCCTTTGATAATTTCGTCTAAGAGATGAGAATTCAATCTTCAGATTGTTTCACTTGAAGTCCTAAGAAATACTTCAGCTCACCCATACTGCTCATTTCGAACTTCCCTTGCGTAAGTCTGGAAAACCTTTTGCAGAGGTTGTCGTCAGTAGAGCCAAATATAATGTCATCGACATAGATTTGCACTAGCAAAATCTTGCCTTTTATTTCCCTAAGAAATAATATCATATCTATCTTTCCTCTTGTGAATTTGTTTTCAAGAAGAAAGTTAGATTGCGTCTCGTACCAAGCTTGAGGAGCTTGTTTTAAACCATATAATACTTTAAGTAAGAGATAAACATGATCAGGAAAGTTAGAATCAACCAAACCTGGAGGTTATTCCACATACACTTCTTCCTTTATTTCACCATTAAGGAAGGAAGACTTCACGTCCATCTGATAGACGGTGAAGCACTTAAGTGCATCATATACTAGGAACAACCTAATTGCCTCTAGCCTTGCCACTGGAGCATATGTCTAGTCGAAGTCGATTCCTTCTTCTTATCCGTATCCTTTGGCGATGAGTCTGGCCTTGTTCTTTATGATTGTTCCATCCTTGTCCATCTTGGTCCTGTAGACCCATTTAGTCCCGATGACATTCTTACTTGTGGGTCTTGGAACAAGCTTTCAGACTTGGAAATGCTTGAACTGATTCAATTCTTCTTCCATTGCCATTATCCATGATGTGTCTGAGTTTGCTTCCTAAAACTTATTCGTTTCAACCTGTAATAGAAAACTCAAAAATAAATTCTCATTAGTTGTACCTCTACTTGTTCTGACACCATCTCGGGGATCTCCTATGATTTGGTCCATTGGTTGATCCTTTAAGTGTCTAAGCTCTATGGTCCTTTCATCTGGATCTTCTTCAACCACAGGAGTAACTTCATCAACTTGAATGGTCTCTTTATCTTGATCATCAACCTCTCTAATTGGAGTTGGAGTGGTGATCTTGATGAACTTTTCACCTTTTTCTTCAATTGGCTCATCCAAGTTTAATTCTTTTAACTTTGAACCTGCATCTTCAATAAACACACTAGAAGAGTTGCCTTGCAGCAAGCTCGTCTCATCAAATACAACATGAATAGATTCTTCTACAACCTGAGTTTTTCTATTAAAAATCCTATATGGCTTACTATGGCTACTATACCGTACAAAAATACCTTCAAAACTCTTTTCACTAAATTTGGTAGTGTGATACTTGCCATTGTTAAGGATGAAGCACTTACAGCCAAAGATTCTAAAATATGAAAAAGTCGATTTCCTGCCCTTTAGAAGTTCATAAGGTGTCTTATTGTGGTTCTTGTCTATGAGTGCTCGATTTTACACGTGGCATGCAGTGTTGACGGCTTCAGCCCAGAAGTATTCTGGTAGTGAGTCATCACTCAACATGGTCCTGCAAGCCTCTATAAGTGTTCTATTCCTTCTCTCAGCTACTCTGTTCTGTTGAGTAGTACGAGGAGGGGAAAACTCTTGAAAGATACCTAAGCTTTCACAAAATTCTGTAATGGCCCCAAAGTTGAACTCTGTTCCATTGTCACTTTTGATTTTGACTACGGAACAGTTGTATTCATTCTAGACTTGCTTGACAAAGTTACTAAAGATGTCAATGGTATTTGACTTGTGTTTTAGAAAGAACACCCACACAAAGCGCGAGTAATCATCAACAATAACCAATGTATAATCCTTACCTCCTAAACTTTTAACTTGCAGTGGACCGAACAAGTCCATATGAATTAGATGTAAACATCTATTAGAGTCTTTGCCAACAATGCTTTTAAAGGTAGCCCTTATTTGCTTGCCTTTTACACATGCGTGACAAGGTCTATCTTTAGCGCACTTGACATTTGGGGTATCACATACTAAATTAAGTGAAAATAATTTATTAATAGTTTTGAAATTAATATGTGCTAGTCTCTTGTGCCATTGGTCATCAAGAGACGGACTATCTTTAGCCAAAAAATACACTACTGTAGAAGAGTCTATGCAAATGAAATTCAAACAAAATATATTCCTACTACGAGTGCCTGATAGAATCGTTTCCTTATTGTCAACCGATTTTATCAAGCACTTGTTTGCAAGAAATTCAACTATGTATCTTTTATCGCAGAGCTGGCTTATGCTTATAAGATTGTGTTCCAATCCTTCAACATAAGCCACATCTGAGAAGGATACACTACCGTTAGAAATCATTCCATAGCCTTTAGTAATTCCTCGGTCTGAACCTCCAAAGATGACATTTGGGTCGTTCAAGACTGGAGAATAGTTCTGAAAAAGGCTTCTTGTCCCGGTCATATGTTAAGAGCATCCACTGTCCAAATATCAGATAGGAGTTTTGGTGGCCTTTGGACATACCTGCAATCACAAATCAATTTGCCTTAGGAACCCAAACACGTTTGGGTCCTTGGTCTCTAGTTAGAATACTTGCCCTATGAGTATTAGCATTTTGAGTGGTATTTCTCACATTGCTAACTTGAGGAGTTACAAAATTTCTGGAATTAAACCAACAATCAATGGCAAAGTGACCAATTTTGCCCCAATAACAGTCGAACCTGTTGTATCTTTGCTTGAAATTTTCCTGATTGACCTTTTGTGATTGTGGTCTAGTAGGGGTAGCAGTCTTGTAGGAAGAAGCTTCATGGTGATGGTAATCACATGTCTTCTTATCATTGAGTGGCTTTTCTACAATAGGCATTACCCTTGGTACTTTCTTGATGTTATGACCATGATTACAAGGGCCAAATATCTGAAGGGTAATCTCTTCATAAGGTGCCTTAAAGACACTCTCACCAAAGTTCAGGGGATGAGTCCATCCATGGTAACGAGACTTGCGCTCTACATAAGTAGTCCTGACAAAGTGACCGTAGGACAAGTCAAGATCAAACTCGTTCATTGGAAATATGTCCTTCTTAAAAGAAGTCTGATCTTGAGGAGCTTTCCACTTCTCCTTGTCCAAAGCTTTCTTAGCCGCCTTATTATTTCTCTGAGCCTTATTTCTCCTAGAAGATTTACTAGGAGCACCAACATAGCCTAGGCCAGCACCTTTGGCCTGAGCTGAGAATTCCCAATGAAAGGAAGGACAGACTTTGGCTTTGAGAAACTTTCAACAAGTTTCTTTTCCGCTGCAAGTTGTTCTTCCATTTCTTTTATGATCTTCTCCTTCAGATGTAGATACTCGAGAGCCTTGTTATATTCTTCAATTGCAGCATTGAAGTTCTCTTTGAGTGAGTCCGTCTTGGCGACTTCCTCTCTCAAAGTGCTCTCTTCAGCGTTGAGAGACTTTATCTCTTTGGCTTGAGTTTTCACGACTTTTTGACATTTGTCGTAAGACTTGATTAACTCTTTGTATTGGGACATGAGTTCAGACTCATTGTCAGAAGAGCTGTCCTCATGATCATGATCAGAGACATCAGATTCAGAAAGAGGTGTATGAGAATTTACCTTCCCAGTGAACTAGGGTTCTTATTCATCATCAGTTTGTGTCATTAGCCCGAAGTAGGCTTCCTCTTCTTCACTTGACTCAGATGAGTCAGAGTCGCTAAGAGTTTTGCCCTTCTTGGCTACGAGGCTTCTTTTTGTTCTCTTCTTATTATATGAAGAATTCTTTTCCTCTCTCTTTTCACCCTCCTTCTTGTGAGGACAATCAGCGATGACGTGACATCGCTTATTACAGCAATAGCAAATGATGTCAGAAGAAATATGTTTATTCTATTTAGTATTGTACATGTCATTGCAGCTTAAGCCTTTTCTATGTCGATCACCATCATGACGTGATGTTCTGTGCGAGGCATCCTTGTCTCTCCATTGCTTTTTTTTTTGTTTAAGAATTTCTTGAATTGCCTTAGGAGTAGAGAAAACTCTCCTTCAGATAATTTTGAACCTGAGGTGCCTAGCTCTGAAGTTTCTTCATCACTATCTTCCTGTGCAGGAGCAGGTGAAGCAGCTTTAATCTTCCTTGAGCTGTCTGCCTTCTATGCGTCAGACTTCTCCTTAGATGACGACCGACTCTTCTCTAATTTAGCTTTTCTAGAATTGATCTGCAGTTCATATGACATCAACTTTTCGAAGAGGTTCTGAGGGTCAGTCTTTGCTAACTTGCCAAACTCCATGATAGAACAGACTTTATTTTCTCACTCCTTAGTCAGGGACCTTAGGAACTTATCATTCATCTCTCCATTTGTAAAGACCCAGCCATATACTCTTAGGCCGTTAACAATTTTGAAGAAACTTTCAAACGTATCTGCAATCGAGTCCTTTGGTCCTTGTCGGAAGGCTTCATACTTTTGATTCAATAGGGATCTCTTGTCATCCCTAACTTCTTCAGTGCCTTCCATCAAGGTAATAAGAGACTGCCACATCTCCTTAGCAGATTGGCAGTGCATAAGATTCTGCAGCATAGAATCATCGACTGCACTTGCTATAATATTTTTAGCTTTCATGTCCAACGAGACAAGTACAATCTCATCTTTATCTAGATCCATTAATTTCTTAGGAACCCTTTTGGTAGGATCTATAGTGGAGATGGTCATTGGAACATCAGGACCTTCTTCAACAATCATGAAGATCCTTGGATCCATAGCTTCCATGAAAAAGTTAATCCTTTCTTTCCGCATGGGAAAGTTAGTCTTTGTGCACAGAGGAAGCTTTGCAAAATCCTTGGCCTTGTCCATGCTTGGATAACTCAAAAGACAACTTTGGGGTAGATCTGTTCAAGGTGTTAACCTTTTTTTGAAAAACCTCCCTCTGATACCAATTGAAAATGTTTTAAGTTATCTTACCTAAATCACCTAGAGGGGGTGAATAGGTGAGTTGACCGTCTTTTTGCGGAATAAAAAAATTAACGATCTATGCACAGAGAATCAAACCAAGCAATCACAGACGATAACAAGAATTATAGTGGTTCTCCAACCTTGGGTACATCCACTTTCCACTCACAGATCTAGCAAAGCACTACACTCGGCTACTCCACTAATCTCAGATTGAAACCAATCCTACAACTCAGAACAACGTTCCTACAACTCAATCCAAAATCTGGATCTACATTTGGAAGATAAAAACTTCCTACAAGAACTCGGAGAAAATAACTCCTATAACTCGGAGAAAGATCTCTTACAAGAATAGGATGAAATAATAAATACAAACAATGATTTATTCTCAGATCTGAAATCCTTCTGCCAGTTCTTCGTTCTTTTGAACTTTGCGGCTTTATCAGAATATGCTGAAGAAGAATCAACAATATCTCTGATCTGAAAATCTCTGAACTTATACGATCAAGTAGAAGATATGTTGTTGGAAATAATCTCGATCTGTGAATCAGGCTTCTCTGAATCTGTCTGAATCGAAAGCGCTTAGACGATGAATAAGAAGATCCCTGCTCTCGATATGGAAATAAATATCGGAATCAAAAAACTTGGAATTTCTTCTTATAGCGGCTGAAATTCTTCATAAAATCTTCTTAGGGTTGGTCTAAAATGATAAGAACTTATATAGGATTACCCTAACGGTCATAATCAGCAATAGTGACATCCACGTGGACCAATCACGCGTTAATGATGTTTGAAATACATGTCTTGTCTGAACTTAGCAAATTCAGAAAATAAGAATGGGTATTCTCGAGAAGAAGTATAGTACTCGAGAACAAAAGGATTCTGTTACTTGAGAATAATACAAAAGTTCTCGAGAAGAAGACTTAGAGAAAAATGATGTGGAGAAAGAAAATAGCATTCTCGGGAAAGAAGTAGAGTACTCGATAAAAATAGCTTATCGTTCTCGGGAAGAAACATTTTGGTACTCGAGAATAAAAGGCTGTCTCGAGAAAAATACTTAAAAAAATATGTGGAGGTGGAAATCTGCAATCTCGAGAATGATAGAAGTACTCGAGAAAAATGATATTTTGTTCACGAGAAGAAACATTATGGTACTCGAGAACAAATGATCATCTCGAGAATAAATAGCTATCTCTCGAGAAAAATGCTTTGGTTCTCGAGAAATGACTTCTGCATCTCGAGAACAACAGATAGTCTTCTCGAGAAAAATACTTTGAAAAATATTTGTCTGGAGAAGAAACATCTCGAGAAGAAATGTCATGTATTACTCGAGAATAAAAGCCCTTCTTGAGAATAGCAAGAAGCTTTCTCGAGAACAACTTCTGTTACTCGAAATGAAGATAAGTCTTACTCGAGAATAATCATAAGTCCTTCTCGAGTACAAATATAGTACTCGAGAAAAAGACTTTGACTTTTTCTGAAAAACTTAAAATCTTTATTCTTCATTAAAATCAGCATCCTTCTTTTCTCTTACCCTTAGTGCTTGAAAACGAAGTGTGGCTCAATAGAGAGGCTACACATGAGTCAACACCATGGATCACAAAATGAGGGATTAAATTGTATGGTCCTGTGTTTGGAGACTCATTGTAGATTGACATTGGTCTACACTTAACAATTAAGTCCTGTAAACACTTAACAAAAAGAGCATCAAATACAAACTTAATTCATCTTAGTTTAACAGTGTCTTCATACAAATCTGGGTTATTGTGCATGCAATACCCAACATTTATTTTCAAGGATAGCTAAATCACCTAGAGGGGGGGGGGGGTTAATAAGTTTCTTAGTTCTTAGCGAATTATCTTTTATTTTCTTTTCTTTAGGTGCTTTATTAGTTGGTTGGACTTTGCTTTCAAGATATGTAACCTACAACACAATAAATACACAAAGCACACACAAGATTTATAGTGGTTCCCCTAACAAGGGTACATCCACTTTTCCCTCCTACCTATCCAATTATCTTGTTGGACGTGGCACTTCTGCAAAACTCTGCTCCTAAGAGCTTACACCTCGATCCCACAGGATCACTCAGTCTTCTCCAAGACTTACTTCTCAGGCACAAGGCCATACAACTCAGTGATCCACTAATCACCTACGTCAGGTTGTTAAGCCCTACAACTCAGGCTGGGAGGATAGCCCTACTTTAGATCCACAAGGGATCCTACAACTCAGAGAGAATGACTCTCCTACCTCAGATTTGAAACCAAGTCCTATAGCTCAGATTCTCAACAGAATCCTACCTCAGAGTAAATTTTCTCCTACCACTTAGATCAGAGTAAATCCTACCTCAGATTTGCAAGGTTCAGGACCGAGGTAAACTTAGTCACACTATGACTCCATTAATATATTTCCTGAGTCTACTTTTACCTGAACTGAGATGTACTCAGTCCTTGCTTCGTCTTCTCAGCACTAGAGATATTTCCTACTGGGACTGAGAAGTGACTACAACAAAACTTGATGCTACCTGAGCTGAGAGAATCCCAACCCAACTTCTTAGCAACAAAGATGTATATCTTGCTTTAGCTTGTACTAGAAGCATCTTGTAGACAACTATTCTGCTTCTTCTTTCTTTCCTGGGCAGAGGAGATTCAACCCTAGCTTCTTCTTCACGGCCTCTAGTAAATATTCTTCAGAGTTATACAACTGGATCTGTGAAGAACTTGCTGGTGCAGATGGAAAATGGCACCAACAATCCTGCTTTCTTGATTCAGAGATTTACTCTGATCTTTGCTGATATCGATGGAGAAGACAATCAACTAACTTGTTTAGCTTTCAGACTTGCTGTCTTGAGCATCCCGTTCTTTAGTCACAACAACAATGACGATGAAGAAGAACAACACCAACCCCCCTTTTTCGTAAAAAGTCTTCTCCTTTTATTGATTGCAACCCAACGACACTTTTAGCAGTGGGCCCCGCACCATTAATGGCCAGCTGCAACCTTGCTTTAACGCCAACTGTCATATAGTAGCTATGGGATGCTTTTTGTCAAGTACTGTACCTTTCCAGCTATCAGTTTGAATAATGTTGACTTGCTGACATTAGCACCCGTGGACTTAGCCAAAATCGAGCAATCAGTAGAATAGGCGATGAGTGAATGAGATACACTTAACGCCTAGGCACTTAGACAGAATCTTGTCTATCTTGGCGTTGACAGCGTTGAGTGAGCAAGCCTCACTCAACGCCTTTTGCCTTATCTTATTCTTCAACCTTTTCTGCATGCCTGGCGTTGAGAGCATTTAGTGAGCATGCCTCACTCAACGTCTTGTGCCTTAGCCATGCTTTCTATATTTTAGGCATTGAGAGCGTTGAGTGAGCAATCCTCACTCAACTCTTTCTGCCTTAATCAATTTCCTGCTTCTTCAGCATCTTAAGCGTTGAGAGCGTTGAATGAGCACGACTCACTCAATGCCTTTTGCTTTAGCCAGATTTTTTGAATCATGGCATTAAGAGCATTGAGTGAGCATGTCTTACTCAACGCTTTTTGCTTAGATAGATTTTTCTACTCCTTGGAATTGAGTGAGTAAGATCCACTCAATGCCAAACTTCTTAACAGATTTTATCATGTTTATCGGGCATTGAGTGAGTAACCTTCACTCAAAGCTTGTGAACTTAGATAGATTTCTATCTATCCATAGGTTTTCCTAGACAGTACCTGTTTTGGCCACTTGGACAACCTGTCTAATCAATGTATAGTAGACATCCTGCAATCACTAAACTTGAGCATAAGTTAGATCACCACATATGCATACAGTGTTTGCCAGACCTTCTTCAAATCTAGGACAATGGGATCAATGGACCCAACAATCTCTTCTTATTTGAAGAAGTTAAAACCTATGATAATGTATACACTAACACAAATATGTAACATATACAGTAAATAATAATCTGCATAATTCAAAAATAATGATTATCAACAAAATGATTTTCATTTAACTTTTAATGAATAACTATTCTTGTGCATTTAACAAAACAACACACATTCCATATGACCCTTGAGCAGAACATGAGACTTTTCAAGTTTTAGGTTTCCTTATCACAATCCCACTACCCTTTGGTTTCTTGACTGCTTTCTCTTCAACAAATGCCTTCTTCTTTCCTTTGTTATCTTTCTTGTCTGCTTCAGCTGCTTCATCTTCTGCTTTATCTTTATGTCTCTGAAAGTAGCTGAAGGGCTTGGGGAAGTACTTGGAGGGTTCAACCGCACCAGGAGGCAAAGTGTTAGTATTCTTGTTCTTCCAGTAAATTTTGCTTTCAGTTTACCTCTTTTCCATCTTCTCCCATTCCATTTTGTTTTACCACTTTCCTCTATCTAACCTCTTCTTTTTGACCTGATCCCGGGCAAGCAGAATGATGGATCTTGGCTCAGGGCCCCACTGTCTGAAATCAAGCCTCTTCTCCATTTCTTCTCCATATTTCCTTTTACTTAGCCTGATTTCTTGCTCAGTTTCAGTAGCAGTCATCTCGTTTGACTTTAGGAACTGGTCTACAGTGGGGCTGAAGGAAGGAATCTCAGCAGCAGTAGACTGCTGTCCCCACAGATCACAAGCATTATCACCTTCTTCTATATATTGTCGATACTCTTGATTATCTTGCTGAGCAGACATTCTGTTCAAGGTATCTTGGACATGGGAAGGCATCATTGGGATGTTATCATACTAAATTTTATCCATTCCTAATGAGCCACTCACTACATTGGTTTCCCAGACCATGTTTTCAGTATTAGTTCTTATTGCCTCACTCTCCCCCTTTTTGACTTCTTCAACTATTTGAATTGTCTGGGAGGTAGAGCCCTTGCTTCTTTCTGTTTCTAGATAGTTAACTCCAGCGGAAACATAATTCTTGACTTCCAGTATATGGTCATCAAACATCTTAGTACAAGCGTCGATCTTGGTAAAGATTTCAGTATTCTGTTGATCCGTCAGAATGTTATCATTATTATGAATAATCAACATGTTTTGAGCCTAAATCTTTTGATTCTCTATGAAAACGACAATATTCTGTCTTGACACATCCAGCTTCTCCATGGAGTAGTCTACAGCTGGTGCAGCTCTTTCAAAGAACTTGATAATTTCTCCTTTCATCAAGTTTACTTCAAATCTGATCGATTTGATCTCCATGGCTAGATAAGTTTTGATATTTTTAAGGGCATCATCCACAAAATTTTCTAATGCCCTCCTTTGATCATCCAACATACCTTTCAGTTGAGTAAGGAAGATAGATGGAATATGGTCTGTTTGAGCAGAGATGCCTTCAACATGAGGTTCTAGAGTTTGTCTGACCTCTTCCTTCTCACCAGAGTCAGTCTCATTTTCATCTATCTCTTTTTCTGGAGCATCTATCTCTTATTCTGACATTGAGGAATCAATGTTGTGAATTTTTATCTAAGCAGGGAGTTCAGGTTGAATCTCCCCCTCAGCCTCTGCCAAGCCTTCATTGGCATTTAGTATAACATCAGCAGCAACATTTGTATCACTTGCAGCGGTCTAAACTACTTTTGGAGGGAACTGTAGTAGCTCCCCCACAAATAATGCATCCTGAATTATTTCTTTTGTCATTTTCTCCCCCTCAACTAGTGCATTCCTTTTCTCAGCAAATGTAGCATCCATAACTTGAACCAGGAGCTGCTCACCTTCAGACATTGCAATCTCAATTTCAGAAGTCAAATTGATCTCCCCCTCACTTTGAGGCTTGGGAACATCAGCATCATCAGGATTTGACAGGTGATCTGAAATCCTCTCCTTCCATCCTTGCTGAAATTTTGGTAACAATAGTTTCAATAATTTGCCCAGCAACTTCAGCTGAAGGAAACACATCATCTCGACAGGAAGTTTCTTCAGACTACGCACCGCTCAACTGATTTTTGGCATCACGATCAGAGGAGACAAATACCTGTGCACTTCTGTCCTTCTTTATCTCTTCATCAGACCCTGTTGGACTTGAATGTTGAATCTCTTCCTCATCTTCTGCAGAACTGCTCGAGCTGCTTGGCTCTGGAGCTGGAAATTCCTTTCCTTTCTTCTCTACTATTGATGGTCCTCGAGGCAGAAGAACTTTTTCCCATCGATCTAACATTTTGATGTCCATTCTCCGCATGTGATATATTATCACCCCAAGCTTTATGTTCTGGATTTCTGGGAACGTTTGTCCAAAAAATAGTGATATAATTCTCCTTAAGTTTGGTTCATTGATGCATTCAATAATACTTTCAAATAGGATTCTACCCCAATCGGTCTTCTTTGACAAGATAATCCTTGAGATTACCTCAAAGATCTTATTTGATATTTTATCGTGGGAGCCGGTTTTGCAAAGCAACGCATTTCCAACGATATTAGCTAAGAACTTACCCCTCTGTTTGAGTTCTTTCCTTAAGATTGAGCCGGTGGAGTGCTTAGACAACCCACACCATTTTATTGCAGTTTTAGTATCATGCTGCTCCAATTCATCTTGGTCGTCATTCGCCGAGAGCTTTGGCAACTGATGTGCTTTGCTAAGCCTTCTGGGAGTAATCTTTATCTTCTTTCCACTTACTACAGTCTTGACTTTGCCTGCTGATGCATCTGCCTTGGCATTTTCAAACAATTCTAGCACTTCCCTCTACCACAGCAGACAGGGCACAATCAAGATGAAAGCTTGGTCAGATTTTTGCAAAAGATGAAGCACATGCTGAACCTCTTCAGGAGCATCAATGAATCCATTGCGAACAACATCTACTCCCTCAAAGAGAAAATCCTTACTTTTGGGCGCCATTTCACTAGAGAATTTGTGAGGGCTAGCGAGAAATGGCTTCCGTTAATTCAGCGATTATGGGCGGGAGAGGGCAAGGAATAGTGACTTTGCTTTATGCACAAGCTTTTCTATTTATAATTAATTAAAAGAGAAGGCGGAAAGAAACTTACTTGTTTGGTAATCAAATTTTGATCAACGACTGGGTTTAGTGCTTTTACTTAGCCGCCCATAGACAACTTTTGCATTTAATCATTAGTCTTACTGGGTCGACCAATCCTGCAGGGTTAAAATTTTCTTATAATATATATTTCTAATGTGTGACCTAGTTGAGTGCAACTAGACATAAATTCAACTTGCCTTTGTCAAGTTTGAGGATGTTGAGTATAGTTGCAACTAGTGGCATAGTGAGCATGAAAGCCACTAACTTATTTATTGAGACGAGTTTTTAGAAAATTATCTTACTTCTTCTCAGACTTTAATTTCTACTATCTTATCTCTAAAATACATAGTTTTAGCAATTTAGTAAATATTAAGTAGAATTAAGAGCTAGGTGAATTCTACTTATCTCTGTCTAGTATACTAGGAACCTATACTGGATTCACAGTCTCTGAACACATCAGCTTCCTTGCTCCTAAACTTTATAAATTGATGTGCATCTGGCTTTCTATTACTAGCTCCCCCTCAACAATTGCACATGTCTTAGGTATCTTGAGCATGATGATCAGTACATCAATTCCTTGTACTAGTGCCAGGGATGGTACATGCCTGTCCATGGACCATAAGTGTGTATGGCCACATGGATTATCCTGCAAAATAAGATTTACCTTACCTTAGGAACCCAAGCTGACTTGGGTCCTAGGTTCCTGTTAGTATAAGAATGCATATGTCTACCTACAGCAGTCCTGTCAGGAAGACACTATCTTGCCTTTTGCATACTGGGGTTGTGCCAACAATCTATGGCAAAGTGGCCCACTTTTCCACAATACCAACATTCAAGGATGTTGTACCTCCTCTTCTGAACACTCTTGGAGGAGTGCAAGCCACTACAGGCTGCCTATTCAGTTGGGAGAACTGAGGCCTTCTTCTTATTTCTTTCAATAAGAGCTTGACCAGAAGTGGGTCTGTTAGTAGAGGAACTTGGCTTACTCTGAACTCCATTATCAACAACCTTCCTTATTGTTGGTATGTTCTTAATGGCTTCAGAGGCAGCCAAGTTAGGATCACTGTCTGACTTACCTTTAGTTTGAGTTCTTGCTGGAAGAGCCATAGAATAGGCCATTCCCATATCCTTGAATGAAGGAGTTGGGGCACTTAATACAAAAGGTCAAGGATGGGCCTTTTGGACTTTTACATGGGAAGCCTTCTGTGCACTCAATCCCATGACCTCTCTTCTTCTATTATAAGGTACATTTGTAATCTTACAAGGAAGATTTTCATACCTCCAGTGACCACACTTATAGTCTTGGTCATACCTATTGGATGGGAGAATTACCTTGTGAGAGGTTGGCTGAGGCTTGACAGGAGCTTGACCACTTCTCTGAGATTGGATAACTTTAGAAATCCACTCAGATTCAGATTTTTTCTTGATAGCATTTATCTTAGAGAAATTAGCCACAATCCTCTTCTTTCTTTCAGGTTTCTCTTCAAGATCCTTGATAATAGAGTCCTTATATTTGATGGACTCAACATGGATATCTACAATGGTATTAAGATGGGATACTTCCCTCACTTTTAGATGCATCAAAGATGAAGTCTGATGTTGCTGGGAAGCAACTAGCTATAGGGAGGTAATTTCCACTGCTTGTTTCTTAACAACCATCTTGCTTTCTTTGAAAGCCTTCAGAAGTACACCATGATTTTTAATTAATTGATTGATATCATATTCTGAAAGAGGACTCTCATCATCACATGATGAGGATGAATCATAGTCTATACAAGATCCATATCCTGACTTTGAGAATGTGCTAGATGGGGAATATACCTGACTTTATCCAGGCTGATCCTAACAAAATTCTTCTTCTAGTGTAGCTATGAGTCCATAACATCTGCATTCACGTTCCTCAGCTTCATCCACCTCTGAGTCAGTATCTGAATGTGACATAGATTCCCTTTTCATTGCTCTTGTATCTGGATAGACTTTGTCTTATGCAAGAGCTATCAACAGCCCAATGGTGTTCTTGTTCTCTCTGCAGACTTGGAGCTCCTTTGAGCTCCACACCTTATGGTTTACCCTTAAACTCATAAGTGCAAACCTTTTAGCTATCCTTAGAGGTCAACTCATACTGTTAGGACCTTTTTGAGTAACCTCCCTCCGATACCACTTGAAAGTCTTTATGTTCAAGGATATCTAAATCAACTAGAGGGGGGGGGGATAGGTTTCTTAGTTATTAGTGACTTATCTTTTATTTTCTTTTCTTTAGGTGCTTTATTAGTTGGTTGGACTTTGCTTTCAAGATATGTAACCTGCAACACTACAAACACACAAAGCACACACAAGATTTTTATTGGTTCCCCTAACAAGGGTACATCTACTTTTCCCTCCCACCTATCCAATTATCTTATTGGACTAGCCACTTCTCCAAAACTCTGCTCCTAAGATCGTACACCTCGATCCCGCAGGATCACTCAGTCTCCTCTAAGACTTACTTCTCTGGCACAAGACCCTACAACTCAGTGATCCACTAATCACCAACCTCAGGCTGTTAAGCCATATAACTCAGTTTGGGAGGACAACCCTACCTCAGATCCACAAGGGATCCTACAGCTCAGATATAATGACTCTCCTACCTCAGACATGAAACCAAATCACACAACTCAGATTCTCAACAGAATCCTTCCTCAGAGCAAATTTGCTCCTACCACTCAGATCCAAAAGGATCCTACCAGATGGAAGTGGGTTGTGTGGTTGATCTTGACACAAGAGATGTTTCTCTATGCCAAGGTTCAGGACAGAGGTAAACGCAGTCCCTCTATGACTCCAGGAATATATTTCCCGAGTCTACTTTTACCTGAACTGAGATGTTCTCAGTCATAGCTTCTTCTTCTCAGCACTAGGGATTTTTCCTAGTGGGACTGAGGAGTGACTGCAGTAAAACTTGTTGCTATCTGAGCTGAGAGAATCACAGCCCAACTTCTTCTTAACAACAAAGATGTAGATCTTGCTTTGGATTCTGATGGAAGCAGCTTGCAGAGAATAATTCTGTTTCTTCTTTCTTTCCTAGGCTGAGATGATTCAGCCCTAACTTCTTCTTCACAGCCTCCAAAAAATATTCTTCAGAGTTGTACAACTGGATTTGTGAAGAACTTGCTTGTGTAGATACAGTCCTGCTTTCTTCGTTTAAAGATTTGCTTTGATATTTGATGATGTCAATGGAGAAGAAAATCAGCTAACTTGTTTTGCTTTCAGACTTGTTGTCTTGAGCTTCCTGTTCTTTAGTCACAGAAACAATGGCGATGAAGAAGAACAACACCAACCCCTCTTTTTTTATAAAAAGGCTTCTCCTTTTATTGATTTCAACCCAACGACTCTTTAAGCAGTGGGCCCCGCACCATTAATGGCCAGTTGCAACCTTTCTTTAATGCCAACTGTCGTATAGTAGCTATGCGATGCTTTTTTTCATGTACTGTAGCTTCCCTCTATCAATTCGAATAATGTTGACTTGTTGACTTGCTGACGTCAGCATCTGTGGACTTAGCCAAAATCAAGCAATCAGTAGAATAGGCGTTGAGTGAATGAGCTTCACTCAATGCCAAGGTACCAACACAAAATCTTGTCTATCTTGACATTGACAACATTGAGTGAGCAAGCCTCACTCAATGACTTTTGCCTTAGCTTATTCTTCAGCCTTTTGTGCATGCTTGACATTGAGAGCATTGATTGAGCACGCCTCACTCAACGCCTTGTGCCTTAGCCATGCTATCTGTATTTTAGGCATTGAGAGCATTGAGTGAGCACTCCTAACTTAATGCCTTTTGCCTTAATCAATTTCCTGCTTCTTGAGCATCTTAAACGTTGAGAGCATTGAGTGAGCATGCCTCACTCAAATCCTTTTGCTTTAGCCAGATTTTCTGAATCATGGCGTTGAGTTTGTTCAGTAAGCTTGTCTTACTCAAAGCTTTCTTCCTTAGCTAGAGTTTTTTGCTCCTTGGCGTTGAGTATGTAAGCTCCACCCAGTGCCAAACTACTTAATAGATTTTATCATGTTTATCTGACATTGAGTGAGTAACCTTCACTCAATGCATATCGACTTAAACAGATTTCTGTCTATCCATAGGTTTGCCTAGACAGTACCTATTTTGTCCACTTGGACAACCTGCCCAATTAATGTATAGTAGACATCCTGCAATCTCTAAACATGAGCACAACTTAGATCACCACATATATACATTATTTGATAGGCCTTCTTAAAATCCAGGACAATGGGATCAATGGACCCAACACGTTTGCTAAAAATGGAAAGACAGTGGAGTCAAATGATTCCCAAGCGTAGCCCTGTGTATATAATCTTGGCCAACATGAGACATTTAAACAAGGTGAACACTGGTAGAGAGTTTTGTGTTAAGGTGCAGATAGGAAGTCATGATTTTGGATTGGAAGCATCTGCACTGCCAATATCTGAGTTTGATGTGATCTTTGGCATAGACTGGCTCTCGGAGCAGTGTGCCTGCATTGATTTCAACTCAAAGGAAGTCATACTAGGACAAAACACCAAACACAAGACTAAATTCTCTAGTATGCGAGGATCAAGCAAGATAATGATGTCTATTCTCTAAGTGGTCAAAATAGTTCGAAAGGGCGCATATGTATTCTTCACTCTATTGGAGGTTACAGAGCCGGAGTCTATATTGAGTGATGTTCCTATTGTATCAGAGTTTGCGGATGTGTTTCCTAAAAATCTCCCTAGGATTCCACCTCAGCCAGAGATAAAATTCACTATTTAGTGCCATGCGCGAAACCTATGTCACACTCACCATACCGTATAATGCCTAAGAAGATGACGGGACTGAAGGTTCAGTCGCAAGAGTTGCTAGAGCAAGTATAAATACATCTAAGTATGTCACCTTGTAGTGCACCGGTTCTCTTTATTAAGAAGAAGGATGAAAACTTGCATCTATGAATTGACTATCGTGAACTGAACAAGCTGACAGGGAAGAATAAGTATCCGATTCTACGAATTGATGATTTATTTGATTAGATGGTTGGATCAACTGTATATTCAAAGCTGGATTTGAAGTCCGGCTATTATCAATTGAGGATCAGGGAGAGTGATATTCCCAAGTCAACATTTGGTATACGCTATGGTCATTATCAGTTCTCCATGATGCCGTTTGGGTTAATAAATGCGCCATCGGTATTCATGTACTTGATGCACAAAACCTTTCAAGAGTGTTTGGACCGATTTGTAATCGTCTTTATTGATGATATTTTGGTATATTCTCAGTTAGAAGAGGATCATGCAAATCATTTGAGGTTGGTTTTATATACCTTGAGGAGGAATCGGCTCTATGTCAAGTTCTCTAAGTATGAGTTTTGGCTATCATCAGTGTCTTTTCTTGTTCTTGTGGTTAGTGGAGAGGGTATTGCCATAGATCCGGTGAAGATAATTGCGGTTTGAGAGTGGCCCGTGTTGTCTACTATGGCGGAAGTAAGAAGCTTTCTTGGATTTGCTGGCTACTATAGGCGATTCATACAAAAATTCTCGAGGATTGCTTTGCCTCGCACTACATTGATAGGAAAGTATCAGAAGTTTGTTTGTACGTCAGAGTGCACACGAGCTTTTGATGAGTTGAAGAGTCGTTTGACAACGATGCCTATTTTGTGTTTTCTATGTGGTGCAGAAGGATATGAGATCTTCAACAATGCCTCAGGTAGCGGCTTAGGCTGCATTCTTCTGCAGTTCGGGAAAGTTATAGCTTATGGCTCTCGCCAGCTGAAGGTTCACGATAGAAATTATCCAGTCCATGACTTAGAGTTGGTCACTGTGATATTCTCCCTGAAGTTGTGGCGACCTTATTTGCATGGCAAAGTATCTGTTACATCAAAAAGTTATGAATATGTACCAATGAAGATGGATGGAGTTCCTAGGGGACTACACCTTCGATATTCATTACACTCGCGGGAAGGGAAATATAATCGCAAATACGCTAAGTTGCAATGCTCCATCCCGAGCAAATTGGTTATAGATGCATGATGAACATCTGATTCGTGAGTTGGAGGCTTTGGACTTCTCTCGTGTTGACAGGAGGATGGGTGCGAATGCATGTTATACTGGATGGAGGTGCAAAATGACCTCGCAGACAGGATTCATCAAGCATTGGAGTTTGACAAGAGCATGAAGCGTTTTATCACAGAAACTGCGGTTGGGATAAATTCCCAGTTTTCTATGGACGATAGTCTTTTCTAGATGGATAGTCGGTTGTGCATCCCAAACATTGGCAAATTTTGAGAGGAATTGATGTACGAGTCATACTTTACAAAGTACTCAATCCACTCGAGGAGCATAAAGATGTTCAAGGATATGAAAAAGCTATTTTGGTGGCATGGGATGAAGGACATAGCTATTTATGTGGCAAAGCGCCACACTTGCGCCCTAGTGAAGACTGAATGTCAGAAAACTGGTGGTTTTCTAAAGTTGTTACCAATATCGGAGTGGAAGTTTGACGACATATCTACGGATTCCGTGCATGGTTTGCCAAGATCGCAATGCAGAAACAACACCATTTGGGTGATCATGGACCGGTTGACAAAAGTGTCACACTTCATTCCAAATCGGAGGAATGATTTAGTGGAAAAGTTGGCCAAACTTTATGCTGAACATATCGTACGATTGCACGGTGTGCCCCATAACATCGTTTGTGGCAGAGATATGTCAAATGACTGGAAGCTTATTCTTCAACTATTGGGTACCGAGCTGAAATTCAGCACGACCTTTCATCCTCAGACGAATGATCAAACCAAGTGGGTAAACCGAGCGATGGAAGAAATGTTTTGCGTGTGCGCCTTGGATTTCGGGAAGAGGTGGGAGGAACATCTCTATATGATAGAGTTCGCCTACAACAATAGCTACCAAGCAAGTATTCAAATGACACCTTTTAAGGCCTCATATGGTAGGAAGTGTCGTACTCCCTTGTCTTGGATAGAAACAGGTTTATCAAAGTTATTTAAATGTAAAGATGTCAAAGATGCGACTTCGGTGATACATTTGATTTGAGAGTTGTTGCTAATTGCTCAAGATAGGCAAGCAAAGTACCATAATGCCAGACATCGAAACATGGAGTTTGTGGTGGGTGATTTGGTGTATCTAAGATAAAGCCATTCAAGGGCGTATCTCGGATTCAATGCTTGAAAAAGCTGAGTTCAAGATACCTTGGTCCATTTGAAATCATTGAGCGGTTTGGTGAAATTGCCCATCAGATAAATTTTTCAACTAAACTCAGTGGGTTGTATGAAGTGTTTCATATATTTGTGCTGTAGAAGGTTGTGCAATAGCCTGCACAAGTGGTTGCTGTGGATCAATTGATAGTCGATAGTGGGTTGATGACAAAAGTCAAGCCCATTCAAATCGAGGGCACAAAGATCAAACGATTGCGGAACAAAGATATCAGAATGGTCAAAGCCCGTTGGGACAACTGTGCCCATGAAGAACTATCATGAAAGCGCGGGTAGATAATGGACTAAAAGTTCCCTGAGCTGTTCTGTTGAGGTACATTATTTATATTTTTGTAATTCTGTGTTGTTTCTTGTTAAGTGTAATTTTGGGATGAAATCTATTAAAGGAGGAGAGAATTGTAATGCCCCTAGTTTCTTAAAAACAACAAAAAGATGGTCATTTGAGGTTACCATTAGGCGGTAGAGCTAGCACTAGCAAATTCCAGTTGATTTAAAATTCAAGAATCTCTAAACAGTAATGCCCGACGGTAGTGTGATACCGCGTGGTGGTAGTCATTGAATTACTTCAAGCACTGTTTCTGGAAGGTACCGCCCGACAGTAGAGGTATTGCTGGTGGTAGGATGCTACATGTCATGATGTGTTGAGGTAGTCATTGAGCTGTAGAGCGGTGTTGGATAAGATCACTCCATCGCTTAAGCTACCTTATGGTGGTATCAAGTTAACACGTGACAGGAGCAATTTAAAATGTGAGCTCAATGATTCATGGCCAACCACTCTTTAGGAGGTGGAGATCCTGTGGCTGATAGTACGGCCTGGAGTGCTAAGAGGCTGTAAAGAGGATAGAACTTCTCATTGTATTCCTTACTCTCTCTCTTATATTTTGAGAAAAGGAGAAAGAAGAGAGAATAAGAGAGAAGAGAAAGAAGAAGAGGAAGGCGAAGGTTGAACCAACCCAAGGGAAGAAGAAGGTTCAACCTTCTCCTTCCTCTTCTTCTTTCTCTGAGAAGGAGGAAGAAGCAGGGAAATCTGATTTCTACAGACAAGGTTAGCTGAGTGAAGAATACAAAGAACTGACAACTCATTTGTCTTCAACAACAAGTTAAGAAACGTGTGTTTTTGAGTTACTTCTAGCTCAAGCAGTAGTTACTTGAAGATCATCTTTCTTGTTGTTATGAAGGAGTTAAGGCTGAGTTCATCTTAGCTCAAGAAGCAGAAGACTCAGAGCATATTTCTCTGGAGTCAAAAAAACATCAACAAACCTTTACTTTTTGTAGGATCCTTTGGATCCGAGTGTAGGCCTAATTATTAAGGCTGAGTGTAGGATCATTTGTTGATCTGAGGTAGGATCCTGTGTGGATATTAGGTAGGATCCTGTGTGGATTTGAGGTAGGGCCTGTGTGCCTGAGGTAGGGCAGTTTTCCTAAGGTAGGAGAGTTATTCAATCTGAGTGGTAGGGCCTTTATGCCTGAGTTTTAGGATCCTTCTGTGGATCTAAGATAGGGCCTTTGTGCATGAGCTGTAGGAGATTCATCCTCTCTTAGTTGTAGGGATATCCTCCTATCCTGAGTGTAGGACTTGTGCTCTAGTCTGATGTAGGTGATCTTTGGATTACTGATTTGTAGGAGAAAGCTTTCTCTCAGGTAGGGCTTTGTGCATGAGATGTAGGTCTTGGAGGAGACTAAGAGATCCTGAGGGATCTATGTTGTAAGCTCTTAGGAGCTGAGTTTTGGAGAAGTGCCTTGTCTAACACACTGTTAGAAAGGTGGGAGGGATAGTGGATGTACCCATAATCTAGGGAACCACTATAAATCTTGTGTGTGTTGTTTGTGTTCTTGAAAGCAAGCTAACTAAGCTATCTCAACACACCTAAAGCAAAAAGAAAGTTAAAATGGTTTTAAAAGACTAAGAAACCTATTCACCCCACCCTCTAGGTGATTTAGCTCTCCTTGAAACCAAAGACTTTCAAGTGGTATCAGAGGGAGGTCGCACAAAAAGGACTTAACACTCTGAGTTATTCTCCAAGGGTAGCTACAAGTATTATACTTATGTGTTTAGGAGAGAACCATAAGGAGCTGGATTCCATGAAGCTTCCAATATGCAGGAAGGTGAGCTTTGGGAGTTGGAAGGAGAGGGTCAGGCTTTTTATGGAATCATCTGACCCAAGGATCTTTATTATAGTTAATAAGGGACTTTTCATCCCTATGAAAGTCTCAGTTCTAGATGCAACAATCCAGTGACCAAATAAATATTCAGAGATGACTAAGGATGAGGTCATTCTTGCTAACATGGATTAGAGAGCTCAGAACATCATAACAAGTGCTATTGATGATTCTACCTTTCAGAATTTGGTTCACTGCCAGACCTCCAAGGAGATGTTGGACACTTTGGTGGTTTACATGGAAAGCATAGAGGAGTTCAGAGATGACAAGAAGTCCTTACTCAACTAAGATTATAAGGCTTTTAGGTAGAACATGAAGGATAGCATTGCAGAATGCTATGAAATTTCTTTCAAAATTGTGAATGAGTTGAGGACTCATATGAGAGTTTCCAGCCATTTTGAGCTCAATGACAAGTTCCTCAGGTCTCTAACTAGGGACTGAGACACCAAGATCTGTGCCATCAGAGAGATGGCAAATCTGTCTGATACTCCACCTCACACTCTGCTTGGGAAGCTGCTTTCCTATGAGATGCAGATATCTGCCAGGAAGGAGGAGGAGACTATCAGCAAATCCCCGGCCAAGGAAAAGTCATTGACCTTCAGAGCTGAGAGCACCAAGAAGAGCAAGGAGAGGATTGCCTCTCCTCCAAAGAGGCCTGCTGATTTAGACAGCACATGTCCTTGATCATCAGATAACAGCTTGTCTGATGAAGATTTTGCTGCCTTCTCTAGGCAGTTTCAGAAGTTAATGAAGAGGAAACAGTGGAGATAAGACCTTCCTCCTCTCATCACAGGAAGAACCACTCCAAGGGAGACCAGTATGATACTAAACCTAATAAACATGTTTTCTCTAAAATTATTTATTATTACTCTAGCAAACCTAGGCATGTAATTGCTGTCTACCCAGTTAAGAGAAGAGAGTCTAGTGAGAAAAAGGTCCACCAACACAAGGGCAAGAAGGAAAATTCCTTCATTGTAAAAAAGGAGAAGAGCTGGAGTTAGTGTGACTCAACATCTTCTAAGTCTGAAGAAGAAGAAGCCACGTGGGGCTTTTTGCTGCTAAAGCAGAAGCTAAAGACTATCCTGCTGCCAGGATAGGTATCAGGGCCCCCCTATCACATTCAGACAGTGACTCAGAGGATGATGATGAGGTTGAAGATGCCAACAACTACTATGGGCTGATGGCCATGTCGGATGAAGAATCCAGCCAGGATCAGCCTGGTCAAGAAAAGGTATTCTCTCTATCCAGCTCATCTTCTAACTCAGAATATGAGACTTATCCAAATTCTGATGCATCATCATCCTATGATGAAGATGGGTTAGAATTTGAGGAAGATGTCAATCAATTGGTTGACAATTATGGTGCCCTTCTGGATGCTTTTAAAAGGAGCTGAGGAGATTGTATCCCTTCAGCTAGCTGCTTCCCAGCAGGCTAAGATAGCATCCTTGCTAGATCAAAAGACAAGGGAAGCCAACCAATTTAAGGTCATAACTGTCATCCACATTGGGACAATTAAGTACAAGAATAGTCTCGTTAGGGATCTTGAAGAAAAGCTCCAAAGGGAGAGAAGGATTATGACTAGTTTCTCTAAGCCAAAGTCAATGTTACCCTTGATAGACTCCATCTCCTCTCAAAAGGGTATCTTTGGGTAGGGATTCAAAGTAAACACTAGAGTTGACCATCCCAAAGGGAAAGACAAAGTTACTATTCATCTCGTGGCATCTAAGCCTCCCATCCCTTTTAAGAAGTTGTTGTTACCCTCAAACAGGTATGACCAAGAAAACATCTATGGTCACTGGATGAATGATAGATCCACAAGTGTGAACAAAAATGTTCATAACTATGGTGGAAGATATATCAAGGGGATGAGTTCATTTAAGGCTCCCTATGAAGAAATTCAAATGACCCATCATGGACCATTTGTATTTGGTATTCCAACCCCCACTCTCAAGAATGTGGCAGTGTCCAAATCACAAGGCCATCCAGTAAAGACCCAGACCAACAGTAAGACTATCAGTAAGCCTGATTTGGCTATCTCTAATTCTTTCAAGAGCCAGTTCTCTACAAAGAAGACTGCTATTAATGGCAGTTAGAGCAAGCCAAATAAGTCTGCTGAAAGACTCACTTTTAGCCAGATCCTTGCTGGAAGGAACTTAAAGAAGACTGCTGCTCTTCCATCTGAACAGATAGTATTGTCAACCTAGCTACCATACCTACTAAGAAGAGAAGGTATAATATTCATGAGTGCTGGTGCTGTGGCAAAGTGAGGCATTTTGCCTTAGATTACTTGCACAATCCTAATATGCCCAGAGCAAAAGGTAGTCTACCTATAAGAAAATCTACAGGAAGAAAAGTTTATTTTCAGGCTAATTAGAACCTAGGACCCAATAAATATTGGGGTCATAAGGTAAATTAAATCATATTTTGCAGGTTAGTCCAAGTTCCCATACCCCTATATGGTACTTAGACATTGGATGTTCCAGGCATATGACTGGAATAAGGAGCAATATAAAGGAGTACACTCCGGTGAAGGATGGACCCAAAGTAATCTTTGGTGGTTCAGATAGAGGAGTGACAAGAGGCTATGCTCCTCTTTTAGAATTGCAAGTTTATAGCTGATGATGGACAAGTTAACCTTCAAGGAAGCTGCTCCAAATGCCCAAGATAAAGTCTTTCAAGTTGAAGCAATGTTCATTTAAGAAGAAGGGAAAGCTCATATAACATGGATGAAGATGACTAAGCTCCACCCACTGAAGCTCAGGATGCTGAAAGAAGATTGCCTCCAGCTGTCATGCATCTAAGGGATCATCCAAGGCACCAGATATTTGGTGATGCCAACCAAGGAGTGGTGACAAGGAGCAGAAATCTTAATACAACTTTGTATTCAAGTTTCCTGTCACATGTTGAACCCAAGAGATTGGAAGAGGCCAACCAAGATCAGTTCTGGATTGTAGTAATGCAAGAGGAATTGAACCAGTTTAAGAGGTATAAGGTCTAGAAGCTGGTTCCCAGACCACAAGGACATAATTTCATTGGAACCAAGTGGATCTACATGAATAAGCATGATGAAAATGACATTATAATCAAGAACAAGGCTAGACAGGTAGCTATGGGGTACAAACAAGAAGAAGGTATTGAATTTTATTAAACCTTTGCCCCTGTAGCATGATTGGAAGACATCAGACTATTCCTTGCATTTGCTACATACAATGGATTTAAAGTCTACCAGATGGATGTGAAGTCAGCCTTTCTGAATGGTGACTTAAGGGAAGAAGTCTATGTTGAACAACCATCAGGTTTTGTTGATTCTGACTCTGCTGATTTTGTTTATAGACATATGAAAACTCTATATGGGTTGTAGCAAGCCCCTAGAGCATGGTATGACACCCTATCTAGCTTCCTTATTAAGAACAAATTCTTAAGGCAGAAGATAGAGAAGACCCTATTCCTAAGGGAATCTAAGGGTAAGATCATCCTAGTCCAAATTTATGTAGATGACATAATTTTTGGGTTTGTTGATGATAACGTTTACAGAAAGTTTGCTAAACTTATGCAAGAGAAGTTTGATATGAGCAGTGTGGGTGAGCATAAGTTCTTCTTGGGCCTCCAAGTAAGGCAGACTGAAGATGGATTGTCCATATCTCAGTCTAAGTTCACCAAGGAGTTAATTAAAATGTTTGGAATGGAGAATGCCTCCACCATAAAAACTCCCATGGGATAAAGTATGCCTATAGACAAAGTTGAGGTAGGGAAACCTATTGATGAAACTTTGTATAGAGGGATAATTCGCTCCCTTCTATATCTGACTGCTAGTAGACGAGACATTATGTATGCTACATATGTTTGTGCTAGATATCAGGCTTGCTCTAAAGAGTCTTACTACTCTGCTACTAAGAGAATTTTGAGATATCTTAAGGGCACACTAGATCTTGGCCTATGGTACCCTAGGAATAGGGATTTTAAACTAACAGGCTATTCAGATGCAGATTTTGCAGGCTGCAAAGAGTACATGAAAAGTACATCAGACACTTGTTAGTTCTTGGGAGGAAGACTTGTGCCTTGGAGTAGCAAGAAGCTTACCGGTTTGACTATTTCCACAGTTGAGTCAGTGTATATCTCTACAGGAAGTTACTGTGCACAGTTATTGTGGTCCTAACATTAGCTCCAGGACTACAACATCTAGATAAGTAAAACTCCTATATTTTGTGATTCAACTAGTGCAATCTCTATTACTAGGAATCCTGTCTCACATTGCATGACTAAACACATAGAGATTGTGTATCATTTTATTAGGGAGTATGTGGAGAAGGAAGACATAAGTCTTGAGTTTGTCCCCACAGACAAGCAAGTGGCTGACATTATTACTAAGCCACTAGAGGAAGTCAAGTTACACACCTTCAAGTTTGAATTGGGTATCTTGAACTTGGTATAGCTTCAGTTGCTCCTTATGTTGTTTCTATTGTAGGGATCACTTTTATTGCAGGTAGATAAGTCTCTCAAGTGGTATCAAGTCCTTCAAGTAATTTAATTGGTATCAAGACCTAAATGGACTCAAGTGTCCAGTAGAGAGAATGAAAGAGGATGCTATAGTGAGGGGGATAAAGTCAAGATGCTCCTATTGAGAGGGAGCAAGTTTAGCAGCTGCACCAGTGGAGAAAAGATCAAACTGCTGATCTGTATATGCTCAGGACAATGCACAAAATGAGGGGCAGATCAACACTAGTGGTTGGCAGCTACTGAGAAGACAATGCTGTAGTAGGAGAATAGGAAAAACCAGCACCTCCCTGACTATAGCTGCTTCTACAGAAGTCATGAAAGGGGAGGAGTGGAATTAGCTCAAGTGGATCAATGATAAGCTCTATCTCAAGTGGATCAATGGACCACTCAAGTGTCAAGTGGTTGTAGTGAAGTGTTGTATCAGTGTTATCAACATAAGAAGTATGATCTCTAGTCAAGTAGTTTGATCACTAGTGTGGTGGAATCTGACTAGGATCAAGAGAAAAATTCTCCCATGATCCTTTCACCTCGCTCATTAGAAAAATTCCTTTTTGAAGAAGCCAGAAATGGGGAGGTGTGGGCAATACTTGACATGACCAGGTCATGTCGAGTCAATGCATATTACTTGGAAAAAATCAAGTAGTATGAGGAGTGCAATGACTACATGTTGAGCCATTGCAAATTACTTTCCCACCTCCAAGTGGTATGAGGGAAGTGCTTCAAGTGGTATGAGGAAAGCGCTCTATTTAAGTGGTATGGGGAAAGTGCATATAACTTGAGCAAATGTTCAAGTGGTATGAGAATGCAATGACTTGACAGATTGAGTCAATTAATTAAAACTGAGAACATTGAATTAATATGTTGGAGAGACAAAAATTCAAGTGAAATGAGAAAGCTATATTTGCTAGCTTACATCTGCATTGAATAAATATGCTTTATGTGATAATGCTTCTTAGTATTGTTGTGTGTTCTGCCTTCTTCATATAGGGGGAGATTGTTGGGAATATTGTTATTAATGTTCCCTAGATTTGAAGAGGCATCAGAATCAATACTAAGAGCATAATTGTATTTGATGTATATTTAAGTTCAATATGTGCAGGATGTTCCTTGGAACAAGTTTGGATAGGTTGTCTAAGTGATTGTGATAGGTGGTCATAAGGAAGATTGTTGGATATACAAAAATCTGTCTAAGGACACATACATTGAGTGAAGCTAGTTCACTCAACGCCAAATGTCAAGGAAGGATGCAGGAAAGACAGAAATTCATCTAAGTCCACAGGTGTTGAGTGAAGCCAGTTCACTCAACTCTAAATGCCAAAAAGCATTGAGTAAAGCATGGACAATTAAAGCCCAACAGTTTGCAAAGCAGATTTGCGGCTAAGTCCACATGCATTGAGCGAAGGCAGTTCACTCAATGCCATATAATAAGAGGTGTCGAGTAAAGCTCAGACAGTCAAAGATTCAACATTGGCAATGAAGAAATCTGGCTAAGTCCAGATGCGTTGAGTGAGGATAGATTAGTCAATGCCTGAAGAAAGAAGAGTTGAGTCATACTCAAGCAGTCAAAGCATTTGAAGATCTGTCAAGAATTCTATCCAAGTCTAGAAGCGTTGAGTGAGGACAGCTCACTCAACTCCAAAAGAAGAAAGCATCGACATAACAATGAATAGTCAAAGCTTAAGAAGATATATAGAGAAAAATCTGACTATGTACAGATGCGTTGAGTGAGGACAGCTCAGTAAACGTAAGCTCATCAAGAAGATCGGCTAAGTACAGAAGCATTGAGTGAAGGAGCTTCACTCAATGCCTCATCAAGAAGGCAGCCAAAGGCAGAAGTGTTGAGTGATGAAGGCTCACTCAACGCATTCATAAAGATGGAAATCAGCTAAGTAATGAAGAGTTGAGTGAAGGAAGTTCACTCAACGCCACAACAAGATGACATGCAATCATAGAAGCAGCTATGTCCAGATGCATTGAGTGATGAAGGCTCAATCAGCGCACTCAACGCCTAGCAGTGCAGAAGTAATTACCTAAGTACAAATACATTGAGTGATGAAGGTTCACTCAACACACTCAATGCCTGGCAGTGTAGATTATCTGACTAAAGGTTTTTGCGCTGAGTGAAGGATATCCACTCAACGCACTCAATGTCTGGGATGACCTGTGAATTTGGCTAAGTCCATAGATGCTGACGCCAACAAAGGTCAGCAGAATTTGAAATTGTTGCAGGAAGGTTACAGTACATGACAAATGGTACAATATGCCTACTGTATGCCTTTTTTTGAAAAAGCAAAGTTGCAGCCAACAAATTCTGTTGGGCCCATGGGTCAAAGAGCCGTTGGATGGCGGATGATAAAAGGATTGAGATCGGTGGAAGCAAATCAACTTTTAGGGTTTTTCTTTTAGCAAAGAGGCGAAACTTCATCTTCTTCCTCTCGCCATTGTTGGAGAGACTGAATCTAAAGTTTAACCCTCTGATCTAAAATCTCAATCAGTTATCTGTTGCGATTTTCACCTGCAACAGCAAGTTCAGAAAAATATTCTGAGAAGGAAGAAGAAGCAGAGCAATCTGATTTCTGCAGACAAGGTTAGCTGAGTAAAGAATACAAAGAACTAATAACTCATTTGTATTCATCAGCAAGTTCAGAAACTTATGTTTCTGAGTTACTTCAAGCTCAAGCAGCAGTTACTTGAAGATCATCTTTCTTATTGCTGTGAAGGAGTTAAGGCTGAGTTCATCTCAGCTCAGGAAGCAGAAGACGTAGAGAATATTTCTCTGGAGTCAAAACAACATCAATAAACTTTTACTTTATGTAGGATCCTTTGGATCAGAGTGTAGGCCTAATTATAAAGGCTGAGTGTAGGATCATTTGCTGATCTTAGGTATGATCCTCTGTGGATCTGAGGTAGGATCCTGTGTGGATCAGAGGTAGGTCCTATGTGCATGAGGTTGTGTAGTTTGACTGAGGTAGAAGAGTCATTCTCTCTAAGTGGTAGAGCTTTTGTGCTCGAGTTGTACGATCCTTCTATAAATCTGAGGTAGGGCCTTTGTGCCTGAGCTATAGAAGAGTCATCCTCTCTGAGTTGTAGGGCTATATTCCTAGCCTGAGTGTTGGACTTGTGCTCAAGTCTGAGGTAGGTGATCTTTGAATCACTGAGTTATAGGAGCAAGCTTGCTCTGAGGTAGGGCTTTGTGCTAGAGCTGTAGGTCTTGGAGGAGACTGAGAGATCCCAAGAGATCGGTATTGTAAGCTCTTAGGAGCCGAGTTTTGGAGAAGTGCCTTGTCTAATACACTATTAGAAAGGTGAGAGGGACAGTGGATGTACCCTTAATTTGGGGAACCACTATAAGTCTTTTATGTGTTGTTTGTGTTCTTGAAAGCAAGCTAATTAAGCTAATTCAACACACCTAAAACACAAAGAAAATTAAAAAGGTTTTAAAAGACTAAGAAACCTATTCACCCCCTCGAGGTGATTTAGCTATCCTTGAAACTAAAGACTTTCAACGTGTGGTTTATATAGTCATGGGGTGTGCAGGTTGCCGTAGTGAGAGTACTGGAGTGGTCTACAGGAAAACACCCAAATTTTGGGAAAGAAATGTTATTCTGTCCCCTAACGCGTGACGGTACTGCTACCGTTAGCGTTAGCTCCCAGTGAGCTATTTTCTGGTTGCAAAGGCTGTGTCTATGAGACAACGAGGGTAACATTTGATCTGTTGAGCCTAGAGATCCCAGCTGTGGTGGTCGTGAGTGCCAGCCTTGAAACATAACAAAGTTATTTATGTTTGATACAAGAAAGGGGAGGCTAACCCGCGTCATGTCGTCCTCCTTGATTTCCTGGGCTTTCAGTGTTGGCACGATGGTTTGAGCAACGAGAAATAACTGATCTGTACCTGCACTATGCCTTTCTTGTACTTGATGTTGTAACATCCCATTTCCAACTAGACCCCTAGGAGTAGTTTTGTCCATGACTAGGTCATGACAAACCCTAGGGAGCCAGAAATGGGCCAAGAGATAGGAGGCATGAAGTTGGAAATCATCATGGTCTGCATATAGTAGAATTCTAAACAATAGTTTAGGATCACCAAGGGGCTGAATTCATTGGGATTTCAGTTTCCTAAAATTCCCCATTAATGGTGGAAATGAGGATTCAAGCTATGACTCTTCCTATCCCCCTTTTGCCTCTTTTAATAGCTTCACCAAGGTTAGAGGAGACGTTTCCACCCTTTAACTGAAGAAACCGGGCGGTTTGGTAGTGAAGTTGCAAGCATCAGAAAGCTCCACCACCGGCCATGGCGCACCACCACCACACTCGACGACAAGCTCGGTTAAAGGTCATCCTCTACTCCTTCTTCCGTGGGTAGATCTTAGGAATCATTTAGGACAAGAATCAGACTCAATTGAGCCGATCCAAGTTTTCATTTCCATGGTTTTTTCCAAAAATAATGGTGGTCGGGTTCGCCGGAAACCACCCCTCCGGCGGCCGTGTCGCCGCCCGACGATAGCCCCCACCTCAACGAAGGTGGTGGCGGTGGTGGCCGGCCAGGGAGGTGGCCGTGTGGCTGGGAAATTCTCTTGGAATAAGCTCCAGGTTCGGCCAATCATGGCCCTTTGCTGGAGGAAGAAGATGACCAGGAGCCCCATGATTTGCTTTAAGATCCGTGCAGATCATTTATTTTATTAAGTTTAGATTTCTGAATTTCTGTCCTGTAAACTAGGCTGTTTTAAAATAAATATTTAAAATACTTAGGCTCACCAGGTGGGAAAACGTTCAATAGGAAAGTTGTAGCCTATGGGTCTACCTTAATCCAAAATTGATTTGGACCAATTTGGGGGTTGGACCAGGGTGGTTGGGGCCCTGCTGTGTAGGACCTGGGGGGCAAATAAATGCCAACCCACCCTTGATAGCTGTTTTGGGGGTCTCGCAGTGAGCCGTAGAGTACCTAGGGTAGGGCCCCAAAAACTCAGAATTTTTAGAGACACTTTGCCTAATTTTTTTCTTTTCTGAATAATGATAGTAGTATTTGGGGGGTAAA